>SKCR01031908.1:0-326913 GCA_019454045.1 Zanthoxylum bungeanum
TGAATTATTTTTGGATGATGATGCTACCATAATATTAAACAATTCCATTCCAGTTGTGGGAAAATTGTTGAGAGTTTAAAATTTAATCCAAACATCAAGGAGATAATTATTTAAAGTTAGTAACATCAATCAACTAATTTGCTTTTAATTTTCTTATATATCAAATTAATAAATTATCAATAATAATTAAGTATCCAGGTTTGGTGTTGCACATGACAATAAAGTGTCCAACATTTTAATTGATTTTATTGTATTGCATATTCACATTTATGCAGACTTCAGAGAGTTCTTTTGTTAGAAAGTCAGCAGCAAGCATGCTGAGTGAGAAAGGCATGTTCTGGCAGCTATGAGTTATTTCTTCCTTTCATGTGTGCTTGTGCCACAGAGAGTAAAAAATTCATTTGTTGTTTTGGAGGGTGTTGGTGTGAGGTTTATTATATTTTATTGGAATTCTATTTTCCTACCTTTTTGGATAGTGTTGAAGAGATTGAAAGCATATTAGGTTCCCTTATACAGGAAGATACAATAGGACAATTGAAGAGTGCTGTGTAGAAAGAAAGACTTGAAGGTACAATATTATATAATTACAGTAATTCGGAATCGGACCGGAATCGAATTGGAACCGATTAATAGAATATCCTATTTATTGGGTAGGTTCCAGTTCCACTTAGTTAAGAACCGATTTTTCGGGTAGGTTCCGGTTACATGCAGAACCGGAACCGAAATCGATTTTGCTAACCCTTCACTACAATAAAAAAGGCCTTTACTGACACTAAGGTTAGTGACACTAGGCTAAAAGTGTCAGAAACGACGTGTAAATGGGCCTATTTCCGTGTTTTTCACTTAAATATCAATAATTACTGACACTATGGTATCAGCGATTTTAGTGTCAGTAATTACTATTACAATAGTATCAGTAAGAAATAAAAAAAAAAAAAAAACGCGTAGTCGTCTGGAGTCGAACCAACACCTCGCGGAAGTGACGTTTTTCGCATATATTACTGACACTAGAGTATCAGTAAATTTAGTGTCAGTAATTAATGATACCTTAGTATCAGTAAAAAAATTAAAAAAAAAAATTATTTCCTTAAGTCTGCTGGGACTCGAAATTGTAACCATTGATATAAATTTTTTTTTTATTGTAAGGCTTTACCACTGGGCCAAATCGTGACTTTTGTTCCTTAAACCGCGGTTTATAAAAATATATATGTATTTGTCGGGTCAAAACCTGAACCGTAGTTACCAAATCAATCTTAGTAATTTAGGGTTCCTCTCAAAATTGTACCCAAGAGGGCTTCTAAAGACAGATGCCACCTGTAGGCACTGCATTTTTACATATAAGTCCCGATGATGAGTCTCGTATGGAGACACTACCTCTTTGATTGTGAAAGCCGCGGGAAACGGACGTTGGAAGGGTAAAGTTGGAAATTAGCATTTTGTCGGATTTAACTCGCTTGTTTCGCTTCGGGTTCGCTTGTTGGACCTCCGCTTTAAAATACATCACTGACCCAAACCTATTAAAACACATCCAAATTAAATAATTAAAACATTTAAAACACATCTCACAAATTAAATAATTAAAACATTTAAAATATATGTCTCAAATTAAACTTAAATTAAATTAAATTAAAACACATTCACAAATTAAACCTAATTAAATTAAATCAAAACCAATTAAATAACTAAATTGAAATTTAATTAAAACTAAATCTAATAATCAAACCAAATTTAATTAAAACAAATTAAAATTAAATTAAATTAAAGCTAATTAAAATTAATCTAAAATACAATTGAATTAAATTAAAGCTAATTAAACTAAAATTAAAATCAAAATAAATCACTTCCAAATTAAAATCAAATTAAATAATTCACCACCTAAATTACATATTTCTTACCTAAAATAATACACCCAATTAATTGATATTATTTCCTAATTAAACCATGAAAACCCTAATTCCCTCAATATATAAACATAACATAAAAAACCCTAAGGCTCTCCTCTACACACTCTAATCTCCACGGCAGTGACCAAAAAAATATACAACAAATGAAACCCTAAAAGACACCGTAGATCTTCTCTCCTCCATATTTTCTCTCCTCTCTGACGGCCATAACAAGCAGCCTCACAGCTTTCCAACGCCCAAAGCAACCCTCTTCATCGCCAATAATTCATCTTCACGCCACATTTGCACTGCCCCTTCATCAAATCAGTCACGAACCAGCCCACTTCCTACCCTTAAACAGACCTCACCCTCACAGCCACGACACCTGCTTCTTGACTCTCACTCACATACGGCATCAACACTTTCGAAGCTCCTGCACGGCAGAGGAACACTCAAACAAACGCAGACACAAACCCTAGGAGACACTCTCCCTCTCGGCAAACAATGAAAGAACCCTAATCACGCCTCCAGCGCACACTGCTCACAAGATCCACACACGGCGATTCACCATATTGAAGGTAACACATATCAAAGAACCCTAAATCTCTCTTGGATCTTGGATTCTCTGTTGCGCTCTCTCAACCCACTCATGGCCTGACCAAAAATCAACAACACACACATACTAACTGAATAAAACAAGATCTCACTGAGCCAAACACTCAACCTTAAGCCACACATACATGCAGCCCATCACGTAAGCAATAAATTGATTCACGCCAAAGTAAGATACACACGGCACTTACACACTCTCACCAAACCACCATCACACACGGCTCACTCTCCTATCCACACTGCACACAATCATGATGTAAAATATTCCTATGCTAAAATAGCATAGGAATATCACAACCTACCCCTGCATACATATAGTATCATTTTTGGCTTATTGAGTCTGGATATACGGCAGAATCTTGAATAATGCGAATAAGGGGGCATACTACGATGGATCTATGCACTTTGCGAAATGCTGTTCTGATTTACAATTATTGATAATTTTACTTTATCATTGAAGTTTTTGAGCCTAGAACAAGGTATGTCTTTAAAATTCTGAGAACATAATGTTTTCTATTAGGGACAATGTTCTTGAATTTTATAGACAAATCCTATCAGGGACAAAGCTAATATGTAATTATGCAAATATACTTCCTCCTCTGCTCCTTGGTGTCCTCGTATGTGTATATACTTGCATTTGAAGGAGTTTGCATGAACTCTCTTATGTGTTTTGACTTTCAATTCATGAGTGGATATTTCATCAGGGCCATCTTACAACTGGAATGAGGCATGCATTTTCTTCATTTGACCTTTTTTAATCAATCTCTGTACCTCCTTTATGTTTGTTTATTTTCATTTTGGCATATATATTTTCTAGTTGGATTTGTCCTTGTGGTGGCAAATATATCAATCGGGTCCTAACTGGCCCCACAGAGTAGCTATAGCTGTTGTGTTGGACTCACTGCCACACTGCAACTTAGGTGAATCCAGTTCTCACCTGAACTGATATGCCCTCTTGTTGCTCTGCTGGATGCAGCCATGGAAGCTCTTAGACTCTCATCAGTTTCACCATTTTATGCCACTCCATTAACACTTCAGTACAAACCCCACTTCACAAAGCCCAAGTTCTTGAATTTTCATTTCAGTCCAGTACCCACTTCTGCACTTCATCATCTTTCTCATCAAAATCATCCAAGCTTTGCACCACTTTATCTCCATCATCACAAGTTTCAACTGAAGCCAAAGACCCACCAGAGCCAGAGCTTGGAACTGACTCACGAGAAGAGAAATTTGATTGGTTCTCACACTATTACCCATTGATGCCAGTGTGTGATTTGGACAAGAGAGTGCCTCATGCAAAGAAAGTTTGAGGCTTGATGATGTGGTGTGGTGGGACAGGAATGTGAATGAATGGAGAGTCTTGCTGATGCTTGTCCTCACAGATTGGCTCCATTGTCTGAAGGAAGGATTGATCAGTGGGGAATGTTGCAGTGTGTTTATCATGGCTGGGTGCTTCAATGGCTCTGGGAAAGTTTGAGGCTTGATGTTGTGGTGTGGTGGGACAGGAATGTGAATGAATGGAGAGTCTTGCTGATGCTTGTCCTCACAGATTGGCTCCATTGTCTGAAGGAATGATTGATCAATGGGGAATGTTGCAGTGTGTTTATCATGGCTGGGTGCTTCAATGGATCTGGTGACTGTAAATTTATCCCTCAAGCTCCCCCAGATGGCCCCTCGGTAAGTGTATATCAAGTACTCTATGTAGAAGTTCCCATCTTCAGATTCATAAGATCATAACAGTACCTAACTGTCTTCTACTTTCTGCTGTCAATTATTAGTTTTAGACAGCTAGTTTAGCATAGGAAAAAACCAAATATGTTATCCATCAGCTACTTTCTGCTGATGGGTTTAATTTGGTGGGTTAATTTGTTTTATTTGTGAGTTTTGCTAGTGGGTAAGATTGCTTTGAGACTTGAAAGTTAAAACAATCATGATGTAAAATATTCTATTAACAGTGTCTCGATGTTCTCTATGTCAGACATGAACTTGGAGATAGTTTTTTACCTGATGAAGTTTTGCCATGTTCTGATTGATACTTGTTGAAACCTTTGGGGGATATGGCACCTGTCATCTGATGTGCTTTGAGGTGCAGTATGAATGCTATGGAAGCAGTATTTGATATATTGAGATCTAACATGTTTATCTCATCTATTTTTATGGCAATTACCTGGAATGTTACATTCTAGTACATTTTGAGCTTTGAACTTTTAGTTTCCAGGAATTCCATAATGAACAACTATCTTGTCATCTTGATTTGCTTCCTGCATTTGGAAACAGTATTAGATCATGTCATCTGATAAACTTCATCTGGTTCATGAGATCCTTTTATTTCAGTTTTATGTCCGTCTATATATATATATATATGTGTGTGTGTGTGTGTGTGTGTGTGTGTGTTATTGATTTGTTTGTTTTGGTGATTATGTAGCGGTATGAAAGATACAACTTGTTATTATGGATGCCATTTGGTTTTTTATATGCATGCTCTTAGGTTGTTGGTATGGTTATTGTCAATAAGTGCTTTATGTGACAAAAATTAGATTAGGGTTATATTTTGTATTTTTATTTGGATGTATTTAATGTTTTTATTTATGAAGATATCGATTTTTTTTGGAAGTCCATCTAATTCTTAACATTTGGTTTATAATTTCAGATTTTGTGCCAGATATCATATTGTTGGGGGATTATTGCAGGCTTCTCAACAAGTATCATGAATTTTGGTGGGGGCATGACATTTTGATGGGACTTTAAGAGTAGTTTTTGAAATAATATATGTTAATTTAAAGATTGTCTATGGAGTTTTTGTATTCATCATGTGATACTGTTGAATTGATTAATACGATTAATCTATTATATTGCGAATTTTATATAAATGTAATTTTTTAGTTTTTTATTTCACTGAGTTGGTATATATATATATATATATTTTATGATTAATTTAATTACAAAAAATAAGAAATATAATTGTGAAATAATACGATTTTTAAATTTTAAAAGATATTGACGGATATTGATACTATAGTAACAATAATTACTGACACTAAAAATCAAATATATGCGATATACTGATACTGCAGTAACAAAATTTACTGACACTATAGTATCACTAAATACTGATGATATAGTGTCAATAATTACTGACACTAAAATAGTGTGAGAGATTACTGATACCATAGTGTCAATAATTTTCTGATACTACAGTATTAACGTTTACTGACACTAAGAATCACTGACACTAGAAACTAGTGTCAGTGATTTCTGGCTGCGGCAACACTGACACATTTATATAATGTCAGTAAAACCCTTTACTGACACTAATTTAGTATCAGTAAAAGCCTTTTTTCTTGTAGTGCTTATCTCTTACTCCCCCTTTTTCAACCCCTGATTTTTAAACCCTCCACATCTCTCACCCCGGTTTCAGCCTATGCTTTCTTTTTTATTCTCTTATTTTTCCGTGTCTTCTTAGTTTATGTTTCTCGTCTTACCGATCACTTGATTCAGGATTCCTCCCTTATATGATGGTTATTTTGTCCAACTAGTTTTTATCTATGTTGGTTTTTTTGGTTTTGGATTTCTTGTATTAATGCAGGTATATAAGGTTTTACAGTAATAAATAGAGGATTTACACGACTTCAGCTAATAGATCGAAAAGTAGAAGATAAATTTTCTATAGATTTATTGCTCCTTGTTTTGTAATATTTTTATTCAATTGTTGTAATGGTCTTGTATTTACTTTATGCTTTGTGCTTTTCTCTTCTAGTTGTAAAATTTGTATTCACCGGTTTCTTTCGAGAAGTTGGAAAATCAGGCCAATATCCGTAATTCCTCTAGGGCCTTATTAGAATTAGGTGTGAATTCGATTTTTGACTAATTATGGGATCACATGATGCATATAATTTTATGTTGTCAGGTTTTATCCTGATTAGGCTTGAGTCTTGGGTTTTTTTTCCTAAGTAATATATTCGAGCTGATATAGTCGTGTATTTACATTCTATGAGGTGTTTTATTATGAATGAATTTTATATTTTCAAAAAAAAAAAATTGGGTATATAATTGGAAAATTATATCAAATATTGGATATACACATGGATATTTGTTATACTTTTTAATCTTTAGGTGGATTGGTGAATAAAATTTCAAAATTTATGTATTCATACATTTGAAATTTTTTATCGAACATTGGGTATACATCTGCTACATAATAGGTGGATATTTACTACACATTTTAATTTTTAGGTATATCGGAGAAATTTTTTTCATGAATTATGTATTTTTTATAATATGTCAATAAATGATTATACAATTGCTAATTTTCCTTAAATATAATGATCATTATATTTAATAAATTTTTAATATTTTAATATGACTGGTAAAATATTAGGATATTGTTTGAATGACGTAGTATTATTACTATATACTTGTATTCTAGTAAAATTTTTTTTTCCAGACGTGATTTTAAGAGTCAAATGGAATAAAAAATTACTGTTCGAGGGTATGATTCCATAGTGAAACTAATTTACTATAGGCTATAACCTTCACTCAGTATTTTCTTTAAACTGTGGACGTGGTCTTAATAATCATGCACATTTGGAAGGATATTTTCGAGAATACTTTTTAGTAATATTTATATTTCAAGCAGTTGTACATTTTGAAGAAAGACTAAAATATACAACTGTTTGAAACAAGAATGTCACAAAAAAATATCCCCTAAAATTATTAAATTTGGAATCACCAATTTTTTGACCTTAAATTCTTTAGTCTGTAGAACTCTTTAATAAGAATTTTGGACAAAAGCGATTTTCTCAATTGTATTTGTCAATCATTATAAAACTTTCATATGATATAAGCTTCTCCTAACATAAAGACATAATTATTAATTACTAAGTTAACAATAATTAATGGTGGTGCTAGTGATTTGTTGGATCTGGCTGCCAATGTGATTCTAAAGATGTCGAAGAGGAGGGATGGGGTTCTCGGTGGTGGTTGTTTTTAAGCTATACTCGCAGTTGGTAATTTTTAAAAACCTCCCCTCAGTTTAAGGGTCTTTGCAGTTTCAAGTAGATTAGATGGCGAGTTATTTGCTTTTATTTACAAACACAACCCTATGATTTTCTGCCGTTTTTGCAACGTTAATGTAGTTAGGGGTAGTAATGTAATTTCACAAGACAGGCAAAAGCCAAATCTTTGAATCAAATTAGGGGTGAGCAAAATCGATTTCGGTTCCGAGTGGAACTGAAACCTACTCGGAAAAAACCGGTTCCTAATATTTTAGAATCGGAACCTACCCAATTAAGTATGATATCCCATTTATCGGTTCCTAATCGGTTTCGATCCAGTTCCGGATTACCCTACTTTTCATTTGTTGAATATATTTTTTCTTCAAACCGAGGAGGTTTCATGCCGTAGAATACGAACCTGCTTGTGTTCATCTTGTTCACGCTAAGGCCAATAAGAAGAAAATCGATGAAAACATGGATGCAGAAGCTGGAGATTTTAAGCTCATTCTGCAAAAGTTCTATTACAAAATATTTGGTTACTGTGTTCTTACAAGGAATCTGAACAAACAGTAAACACAGAACATGATAGGCACAATAAATACAACAAGAATAATAAAAGTAAAACAGTCTCTGGACAATAGAAGACGGTGGTGCAGCAACAAACCAGCGACAGGAAATAGAATGCAGTACCGAACCAGCAAGAAGAAAATAATGAGGATTTCGAGGCTTGTTGATGCGGCAACAATCTCCTTAAAATAAATTCGTCCCCTACCGAATGGTGCAGTAGAACGCGATACGTTTGTTTCCTAGGATGCAACGAAAATAAACGAAAATGGGCACCACCAAAATCGCCTTCAAACGAATCACGAAGTATTCGAACTCTCTCAACAAAAACAGCAAAGAAACCTCCAAAAAATTTGTTATGTCTTCTCTCCCAAAAAACGAAAAACACTGCCCATTTAAAAAGAAAATAAACATGTCAATTAAATCACATTAGTGGGAGACCTTTCATTTGAAGTAACCACCAAGTTAATTAATAGAATTAATTTAACTGTTATGGAACTTCAAAAGGCTTGCAAAAAAAAAGGCTTGCAAAAATTGGCTGGGCCGGGCCCGCACAATTTGGTCCGGCATTCGTGTACGCAGGACGTGCGGGTGCACACGAGTCAGGCCTGATCAGATTTTGATTTGCCCCCCCTGCGCGCGCACGTAGAGAGAGCCTTTATCATTATAACACTTACCCATCTACATATGAGCAATCATATATAAACACAATTTTCCTTTATTAGCTTTCCTTTGTGGGACAAGCTTATTTCTCTTTATTTTCCCACACCAATTGGTGAACTTTGAGCAATAATTTCTCATTAACCCAAGCACCATTTTAAGCATATGAATATACCATTCCGAACTACTCACGGAGGAGTATCCGAATCACTCAAAAATAACCACTAACAAGAAGTGGACCATGCTTAAAATTGTACCTCAAAATGCTTACAATGAGCATTTTCCAACAATCCCCCACATGAATGAAATTGGCGAAAAAACGTCAAATAAAATTATTTTATAGAAATATTTTATTTTAACCTTGAAGAGTTCAAAAGTTCAACACCTGCATAGGATAGGTAGGCCTCAGCTTTTGAACCTTCCCTTGTGAAAATATATCTCATTTACTAGCTGACAGTGGACACGATGTCATTGAACTGTACTGCCGTTCATGTAAACCTAAATGATAAAAACAACACATAACTAAAAACAAGATACTGATCAACTAATTCCCTCCCCCAAACCTAAGTGAGGCATTGTCCCCAATGTCTTAAACAGTAGAAGAAGTGTTTAGAAGATAGTACCTGGTTAACTGAAATTCTATACGAAAAGTCAAAGGTTAAGATCCAGATTAATCCGATGCCTCTTACCACGATCGTCCTCAGACCAATTTATCTTTGAAAAGATAGGGTCAATTTATGGTTCATAGGCTAAGATTTGGTCAATTAGATCCGAAGTAGTTCTGGCAGTGAAGATGAGTTCTTTTAAAGGTTTTGACACGAACCCATTTCTCTAGGCATCATCAAGAAACACACAAAGAAAATCATAAAATCCTTCAACGTTGTACAGTCCAAGCGGTTTCTGGTGTATGTTCAGGTTCTCCCAAGATAACACTGTAAAAATTTCCTCCAATGTACCCAAGCCACATGGCAAAGCAATAAAAGCATCAGCACGGTTAATCATTTCTACCAATCGTTCAGACATACCTGGCACGATCAGTTCATCTTTGTTTGATGGTCCAATAAGATTTGCCTTTGCCAAGGGTTTTGGGATGATTCCCAAAACATGACTGCCTCCCTCCTGTACAGCTTTTGAAACGATCCCCATAAGTCCAAGATTTCCTCCGCCATATACTAAGTGCATATTCCTTGCAGCTAAAACTCGACCCAATTCATGTGCCGCCTCTACGTATTGTGGCTTAACACCAACACTAGTACCGCAAAACACACAGATTTTTTTAACTCGTCTTCTTGAAGTGGCTTCCATGTTTTACTTTGGATGTCTTCAAAAGTGCAATGATGAGTTGAATTTATAATACCTGAAAAGGGTGAGTAAAATAATAGCACTAGTACCTGCCAAATGACAATTATTAGTTAAACAGTAAAATAAATCGTGATAGTCAAAAAGGTATGGATCCTGTCAGAGAAAATAAAAGAAAACAACAAAACAAATTACAATTATTAGGAAAAGACAAAGAGATATAATATGTACAAGAAAAGTAGCGGCTTGATTGACGTCTATGCGTCAGGGACAAGCTTCCCATCCAATTTTCTTATAAATTGGCAAACATGGTCTTTTTGAGTCAGATTCCCAAGACTTAACTGTTGTCTTTCTTTTTGGAATTGTGTATGTAATTTACGAATGGCTATATGAACATATCCACTGGGATGTGTCTCAAGAGTCGAAGATATATTATCTACAGACTCCTTACTCAAGCCATCCCTAATGAATTTAATTTTGTCTTCGCGATTATCAGACACCATTCCTAAAGAACGACAACGAGTATTGCAATTCCAGCGTGCACATTTGTAACAAACACCCATTTTCTTAGCTCTACGTTTCTTTGCATAGGTGCTTCTTCCAAATCCAGGCAAATAAGAATTACAGGAATCAGAATACTCACCTGCTAATCGGACCCATGCTTCGATTACCCAAAGAATGTCATTAGGGATATCATGGATCATCAGTAGTCTCATCCGTTCCAAGCGAGCTTTGTAGACTTTCATCAGAGAGTTTTGAGGGAGAGAAGGAAATTGCTTGTGAAGATTTTCAAGAATTTCTTCCATCCTAAAATGTCTTAATCTGCAAAAACTAAACACACAAAATTAAATCACACCAAATCACAATATATACACAAATTGCATCGGTTGCCTCCCTGTGAGCGCTAAGTTTAACGTCGTCAGCTAGACGTGACTTCTCGAACATTAGGCTGGATCTGAAAGTGTGACACTTTCCTTTTATCGCTCAAATGATTCTCCTCAGTAGTGCTTAACACGCTTGTTTTTAACCTTGAATGTTTTAATAGAGTCGGGATCATATATCTCATCGGCTCTGTCTGGTAAAACCTTGGTGATCACAAATAGACCTGACCACCGTGATTTTGGCTTCCATGGGAAGAATTTCACCCTTGATTTGTTTAACAGTACCTTTTGCCCTAGTTCTAGTCTTATGCGCACTAACTTCTCATCATGTCTTTTCCTTGCCTTTTCTTTGTACAATTTGGCATCCTCAAAAGGCTGATTATGAAATTCCTCCAATTCGTTGAGCTGGTGGAACTTTTTCTCTTCTGTTTCTTGTAGTGCAAGAATGACTTTTTCAGTGCAAAAGACGCTTTATCTTCAGAATCCACATGCAATTGACATGTTTTAAGTTTGTCAGTAGAACTTTGCATTGCATTGGAGTTCTGAATGGTACTGTGTATCATATCAAGTCTGAAACATTCCTCCATCTTTTCATCATCTGGGAAATTCATGGCCTTGAAAACATTGAATGTTACTTCTTGGTCTTGTACACTCATGGTTAATTCTCCTTTTTGTACATCAATAATGGTTCGACCTGTAGCCAAGAACGGTCTCCCGAGGATGATTGGCACGTCTGTGTCTTCCTCCATATCAAGAACAATAAAATCTGCTGGGAAAATGAATTTGTCAACCTTGACCAGCACATCTTCAACTACGCCTCTTGGAAATACAAGCGTTCTATAAGCAAGTTGTAGAGAGACTGAAGTGGACATTGTTTCTCCAATCTGCAGTTTCCTAAAAATAGAAAAAGGCATCAAGTTAACACTTGCACCTAAATCACATAAAGCCCTACCAAAGTTATGTCCTCATATGATGCAAGGAATAGTGAAATTGCCACGATCTTTCAACTTTGGGGGAAGCTTCCTCTGAATGATGGCGCTGCATTCTTCTGTCAATGCTACTGTCTCGTAATCTCCCAATCTATGTTTTTGTGAAAGAATTTCTTTCATGAATTTTACATAGCTGGGCATTTGTTCCAAGGCTTCTGCAAATGGAATGTTGATGTGCAGCTTTTTGAACACCTCCAGGAAACGAGCAAACTGCTTGTCCAGTTTATTTTTCTGAAGACGCTGAGGAAAATGTGGAGGTGGAGTGATCTGTTCTTTTTCCTTTGCTTCTTTTTCCTCCATCTGTTGCTTTGTTTCTTTTGGAACTTCCTCAGCAATAGTTTTGGCTCCAACATCTTTGTTGATTTCAGTACCGCTTTTTAACATGATGGCATGGCACTGCTCCTTCCCTATGTTCCTTGGATTTGGTTCCGTGTTGCTGGGAAGATTACCTGGCGGTCTGTAACTCTGAGCATTAGCCAGTTGTCCGATTTTATTCTCCAATGCCTTGATGGAAGCAGATTGGCTCTGAAACATAGCATCATACTTTTTTAACTGAGCCATCACTTCTGTTATTCCTGGTTCATTTGCCTGTTCCTTGCCTTTGTTTTGTTGCTGGAATCCAGGTGGTGGATAGTTCTGCTGTTGGAATCCAGGTGGTGGATTGTTCTTTTGCCCTGAATTGTTGCTCCATGAAAAATTGGGATGATTTCTCCACCATGGGTATAGGTGTTGGAATATGGATTGTTCCCCTGCCTGTTGAAATTGTTGACATAGTTCACTGTCTCTTCTTGTAGGTTGTAAGATTCTGACTCAGGTACTCCTACAAATGGTGAACTTGTGGATCCACCATTAACTTTCATGTTAAGAGTTTCCAGATTTTTGCAAATCACATCCAGATTGGAATTCAATGCTGCGTTGGCTCCAACTTCATAAATTCCTGCAATTCTTTGGATCATGCTCCTTTCTGTTGGCCATAAAGAATTGTTGTTGGCCATTTCTTCAATTAAGTCCCAGGCCTGATCTTCTAATTTTTCCATTAAAGCTCCTCCAGCAGTAGCATCAATTATGGTTCTCATTATTCCAGAAAGTCCATTGTAGAAGGTTTGGACTTGTAGCCACTTTGCGATCTCATGATGAGGACATTTCCGGAGTAAATCTTTGAATCTTTCCCAAGATTCGCAAAGGGATTCTGAATCTTGTTGCACGAAGGATGTGATGTCATTCCTCAACTTTGCAATTCTGGCTGGTGGAAAGTACTTTGCAAGGAATTTGGTGGCTAGAGTGTTCCAAGTTGTGATGGAACCTGCTGGTAGTGAATGTAGCCAAGCTTTAGCTCTGTCTTTCAAGGAGTATGGAAAAACCCGTAGTCTCATTGCTTCTTCAGCTCCTCGGTTGTAATTGAAAGTACCGCAAACTTCCAAGAAGTTACTGATGTGAGCATTAGGATCTTCAGTTGCATTTCCCCCAAACTGCACTGACTGCTGAATCATCTGAATGCATGTTTTGATGTCACACGCATTTGCTGGTAATGAGGAAGTACAATACAAGAAATGAAGCCGTCGACCACCAGAATGGTTCTGTCTCGAATGAGTATTGGTGGTGCAACTTCCAAAGGTTCAAGTTCCATGTTGGCTAAAGCTTCTTGGCCTTCTCGCTTTTCCCTTCTCAACTGTCTGATGGTTCTTTCAATTTCTGGGTCAAGCGGTCGGAGTTCAAAGCTTCTGGTTCGTCTCATGTAATTTCTGAGAACCTGAAACACAAGAAAAAAATAAGTAAAAAGAAATTAAATACAAATAACGTATCTAACCCCAAAACTAATAGTGAAAGATAAATAAGTCCCCGACAACGGCGCCAAAAACTTGACCGGTGCGTAATCACACGCGTATAACGCAAGCGCACGTATCTTTCAAGAAGTATAAAAAATATCGATCCCACGAGGACTTAAAACCTTTTGTTATCAATTTATGAAGTTAAATGTTTACAAGTATCTAATGGATTGATTGTTTGATTGGGTGGTGACTTTAAAATTAAAGCAAGTAAATAAAATTGTTTGAAAGTAGATTGAAGAAAATTCAAAATTAGGAAACTATCCAGGGTTGTGAATCCTTCAAATATCTTTTTAAAAGATGAAGTGGTTATTTTACATTGTGTAATATATTGGTTTATTAACCTGGAACACGAAATTATGTAAAAGCCTATTCCGATGGTCAAATACAAATATCCAGTATAACCCAATTAATCATAATCCTATGTTAACCAAGTTATCTGAATTTATTAAGATTAAGTTCCAATTATGGCTACCCCCGCCCGACAGGTATATTCCTATCTTGTAAGGAAATCTTTTAAAGGTTATCTATCCTCAAGGAAGATCGTTGGCTATTAAGTCTAAGGTCTTAAACCTAAAATCTCTTTTCCAAGTTCATTTTAAGTTTACTAGTTCAATTTTATTAATGGCCAGTTAATAAAAAGCATTAGGATTAAGGCTCAATAAATAAACCTTTATATTACCCAAACTGTAATTTAACCCCTTATAAACCGGTGATATTGGATTTCATCACAACCCTAGATAATTGGCTTAGTGACGACACATATTTACGGGTATAAAAAACTTAAATAAAATAAAAGACATAAAGTAAAATACTGAAAGTAAATTGCTGAAAAGTAATGCTGAAAGTAAATTGCTGAAAAGTAAATGCTGAAAGTAAATTGCTGAAAAGTAAATGCTGAAAGTAAATTACTGAAAAGTAAATAAAGTAAATGTACAATAAAAGAAAATGCTGAGGTAAAAAGATCCACTTTTATTACTTCTATTTTAGATATCTCCCTTAATATAATTTATTAACTTTGCATGATAATTACCAACCAGTCATATAGGCGGTATCCAGATTAAGTCAAATTAATAATTAATTATCAACCGACCAATCGGGCGGTATCCAGTTTTGTCAAGTTAAAACCAATTTAAATAATTACCAACCGACCAATATGGCGGTATCCTCGTTAAGTCGGGTTTTAACTAGTTTATATATTATAATTAAGGGAGATTAATCTAAATATTAGTAATAAAAGTTTTACCTTTTACCCTAGCAAAAGGGAGTTACCTCCTCATTACTGAAAAGTAAAAACTGAAAATTAAAGAAAGAAAGTACTGTGCGTAAAAGTAAATTGCGGAAAGTAAAAACTGAAAAGTAAAGAAAAGAAAGTGCGAAAGCGGAAATTAATTACTGAAAGCTGTAAATAAACAAACAAGATACAATTTTCTTAGTATTCTTAAGGAATTCCTTAGAAGAAAGTATGAATTTACAAATGAAATGGCTTGGTACTTGTAGGCAAAATTTTGCCTCCATCAAATCATCCACCAAATCCATTATTAATTGCTCCACTAATTGCTCCACTAATTGCTCCACCAAATCTATTATTAATTGCTCCACTAATTGCTTATCATGTTTGGTGGTGATTTGATAATTTTTATTATTTATTTATTAATTTATATTTTTGCTTTGAAAATGATTGAAAATGACTTTAATAATTACACACAACACACTTCTGGATGGTTCATCAATTTTGGGCATGAAATATTCAGAATTCGAAATTATTTTGTCTTTCAACGTTGTAGATGTTTGAGTATTATTTAATCTGGAACTTGAATTAGCTCAATCCGATCGGAGTAAAAAGTTATTCCGAAAATATGACAGATGCGCAAAATTGGAATTTCCAAAACTGCACTTCGTTAAAACGCCATTTCAAGTTTCCAATCTCCAAAATTAATATGTCAAGTCCAATTTTTGCCCTTATTTGACCCACATTTCTTCCTAAATGATTTCATTATGTCAAAATATTATTTTATCAGCAAAATAAACTAAAACACATCAAAACGTTCATCAAACCGAGAAACTAAACAAAATATTAAGTAAAAGGGACGGTAAATATTGATATATTTTCCGCTAATCACTTGTGTATTAGAATTTTATGGTACAGTCTCATCCCTGATGAACTGTTCTTCTTCCGTTAAGGAATCTATGCCAGGAATAGTATCACTTTGATTTTCATCGAGTTCTACTTCCTCCCACTTACCACTGCATTTAGGAATTCCTTTTCGAGGAAAACTGCATGTAGAGCAACAAATACTTTATTCTCTTGTGGGTGGTAGAAGTAATATCCTATGGTTTCCCTAGGATAACCTACAAATAGACACTTATCCGACTTGGTTTTAGTTTGGTACCATCCAAACGTTTAACGTATGCCCAGCAACCCCAAATCTTCAGAATGAGAAACCCGATTTCTTTCCTGTCCATATTTCATATGGAGTCTGTTGAACAGACTTTGACGAAACCTTATTCAAAACAAGTATTGCATTGTTCAATGCATATCCCCAGAAGGAAATTGGTAGCTCTGTGCGACTCATCATAGACCTTACCATGTCTAACAAAGTTCGGTTTCTCCGTTCAGACACACTGTTTAATTGAGGTGTTTCGGGAGGAGTCCACTGTGAAAGAATACCATATTCTTTCAAGTAATCGAGAAACTCATTGCTTAAGTATTCTCCACCACGGTCTGACCGTAATGTTTTAATACTTTTGCCGGTCTGTTTTTCTACTTCGTGTCGAAACTCTTTGAATTTCTCAAAGGTTTCAGACTTGTGTCTCATAAGATACACATAACCATAACGCGATGCATCATCCGTAAAGGTTACAAAGTATTCATATCCACCTCTAGCCTGGCTAGATATGGGCCCGCACATGTCACTATGAACGAGGGCTAACAGTTCGGTGGCACGTGCACATTTACCGCTAAAAGGTGTTTTAGTCATTTTGCCTAATAAATAAGATTCCCAGACGTCATATGAATTTGGATCAAATCTGTCCAAGTACCCACTCTTCGAAAGTGTGGATATGCGAGTCTTGTTAATGTGTCCTAAACGACAATGCCACATATAAGTTTCATCTTTGTTACTTAATTTAAGCTTTTGTTTGTTACATTATATGTTTGAGATTGATTTATATTCAAAATATAAAGACCATTATTCGTATCAGCACTACATATCTCAATATCATTTTTATACATAAAACACCCAGTGTTTCTGAATACAAAAGTATGCCCACATTGGGCTAATAAAGATACATAAATAATGTTCCTAGTCAAACTAGGTACATAATAACAGTCTGACAGATTTAATACATGCCCTGAGGGCAGTTCCAAAATGTAGGTCCCAACAGCCAAAACGGCGACTCTAGTCCCATTTCCAACTCAGAGGTCTATCTCCCCTAAAGCCAGTCTCCAGCTAATCTGCAGATCCTGCACATCAGTACATATATGAGTACCACAACCAGAATCAAAATCCAATTTTTAAAATTAGAAGTAGACATGTTTATTTCAATAACAAACATACTCGAAGCCGGTGCCTTGCCCGCTTTAATTTCCTTCATGTGCGCCTTGTACTCACGGCAGTCACGCTTCCAGTGACACTGTTTGCTACATTGTAGGCAAACATCTTGGGATTTGTCATTTACCTTCCCGGAAGACTTTGATGATTTGGCTTTGCCTTTCTCTTCTTCTTCTTCTTCACGCCTCTAGTAGCCTTTGGCCAAGCCTTGGCAGACTGAGATGTCGAAGCGAAGTGCGCCAAACGCTTTTTGCCCTTCAAAAGCTCTTTTTCTGCTTCACGCAGCATTGTCATCAACTCTCCAAGAGTATGGTCTTAGTTCATCATATTGTAGTTCATGATGAACTCGCTCCAACTGTCAGGAAGAGACTGCAAGATATAAATCTATAGAAGTCTCATGCTCAAAGGTTATGCCTAGCTGACCCAGCTGTTCGATGTCAGTAATCATCTGCGACACATGGTGCTCGACATATGTACCCTCTGACATTCGAGAGCAAAAGAGCTTCTTCTACAATTCATACCTTTGTGATCTAAGGTTAGATCGATGAAGGTCCTTCAATTTTGCCATCATAGTATAGAGATCCAATCCCTTGTTCTGGCGACGAAATTGAGGGGTCATTGCAGCGAGCATGACAGATTGAGCAGTTGAGTTGTCATCGCTGTGAGTCTTCCAAAGCTTAAGCTCAAGCGGCTACTCAATTCCGGGCTTAGGCCCGAGAGATCTCTCTATCGTATAGAGCATCTTCTCGGCCCCCAGGACAATCCTGAGGTTCATATCCCAGTTAGGAAAGTTCGCATCATTAAAGACATTTTCGCCCATGATAATGTCTCTAACGTTGATCTTTCCAGCCATCTTAATTGCAATAGTCTAACTATTCAATTAACGATTTTTGGGTACAGTCCAACTGTTACAATAATAATAATAAATTGGAAACTTCCCCCGAAGTTGAAAGATCCTGACAGTTTCACTGTTCCTTGCGTCATAGGAGAACATGACTTTGGTAAGGCTTTGTGTGATTTAGGTGCTAGTGTTAACTTGATGCCTTTTTCTATTTTCAGGAAATTACAGATTGGAGAAACAATGCCAACTTTAGTCTCACTACTACTTGCTGATAGAACGCTCGTATTTCCAAGAGGTGTAGTTGAGGATGTGCTGGTCAAGGTTAAATAATTTATTTTTCCAGCAGATTTTATTGTCCTTGATATGGAGGAAGACACAGACGTGCCAATCATCCTCAGGAGACCATTCTTGGCTACAGGTCGAACCATTATTGATGTACAAAAAGGAGAATTAACCATGAGGGTACATGACCAAGAAGTAACATTCAATGTTTTCAAGGCCATGAATTTCCCAGATGATGAAAAGAATGAGGAATGTTTCAGACTTGATGTGATACACAGTACCATTCAGAACTCCAATGCAATGTAAAGTTCTACTGACAAACTTAAAACATGTCAATTGCCTGTGAAGCTTAAAGATAAAGCGTCTTTTGTACTGAAGGAGCCAATTCTTGCACTACAAGCAACAGAAGAGAAAAAGTTCCACCAGCTCAACGAATTGGAGGAATTTCACAATCAGCCTTTTGATGATGCCAAATTGTACAAAGAAAAGGGCAAGAAAAGACATGATGAGAAGTTAGTGCGAATACAACTGGAACCAGGGCAGAATGTACTGTTAAACAAATCAAGGGTGAAATTCTTCCCATGGAAGCCAAAGTCACGGTGGTCAGGTCCATTTGTGATCACCAAAGTTTTACTAGATAGAGCCGTTGAGATACATGATCCTGACGCTAACAAAACTTTCAAGGTTAAAAACAATCGTGTCAAGCACTACTGGGGAGAATTATTTGAGCGACAAAAAGAAAGTGTTACACTTTTAGATCCAGCTTAACGTTCGAGAAGTCAAGTCTGGCTGACGACTTTAAACTTAGCGCTAGCGGGGAGGCAACCCATGCAATTTGTGTATATATTATGATATTGTGTGTTTAGTTTTTTGCAGATTAAGTCATTTCAAGATGGAAGAAGCTCTCGCAAATCTTCACAATCAATTTCCTTCTCTCCCTCAAAAATCTCTGATAAAAGTCTATAAAACTCGCTTGGAACGAATGAGACTACTGATGATCAAAGGTATTCCTACTGACATTCGTTGGTTAATTGAAGCACGGGTTCGATTGGCAGGTGAGTTTTCTGACTCTTTTATTTCACATCTACCTGGCTTAGGAAAGAGCACATATGCTAAAAAGAGAAGAGCCAAAAGAATGTGTGTTTATTATAAATGTGCTCGCATATTTTGTAATACTCATTGTCGTTCATTAGGAATGGTGTCCGATAACCGCGAAGATAAGATTAACTTCATTAGGGATGGCTTGAGTAAGGAGTCTTTGGACGACATATCTAAAACTCTTGAGACGCATCCCAGTGGATGTGTGTATCATGAAATTCGCATGTTATATGCACAATTCCAAAAGGAAAGACAACTGTTAAGTCTCGGGAATCTGACTCAAAAAGACCCTGTTTGCCAATTTATAAGAAAATTGGATGGGAAGCTTGTCCCTAACATATAGACATCAATCAAGCCGTTACTTTTCTTGTAAATATTATATCTCATTGTCTTTTCTTAATAATTGTGATTTGTTTTGTTGTTTTCTTTTATTTTCTCCGACAGGATCCAGACCTTTTTGACTATCACAATATTATTTCGCTACTAATCGTCCTCTGGAAGATACTTGTGCTATTTTTACTCACCCTTTTCAGGTACTATAAATTCAGCCCGTCATTGCACTTTTGAAGGCATCCAGAGTTGAGAAAGAAATACATATAAAAATGGAAGCCACTTCAAGAAGACGAGTTGAAAACATATGTGTGTTTTGCGGTAGTAGTGTTGGTACTAAACCACAATACATAGAAGCAGTACATGAATTGGGTCGAGTCTTAGCTGCAAGGAATATGCACTTAATATATGGCGGAGGAAATCTTGGACTTATGGGGATCGTTTCAAAGGCTATACAGGTTGGAGGCAGTCACGTTTTGGGAATCATCCCAAAACCCTTGGCAGAGGCAAATCTTATTGGATCATCAAACGGAGAGGAACTGATCGTGCCAGGTATGTCTGAACGTTTGGTAGAAATGATTAACCGTGCTGATGCTTTTATTGCTTTGCCAGGTGGCTTGGGCACATTGGAGGAAATTTTTATAGTACTATCTTGGGCGAACCTGAACATACACCAGAAACCAATTGGACTGCTCAACGTTGATGGATTTTATGATTTTCTTTGTGTGTTTCTTGATGCTGCTCGGAGAAATGGATTCGTGTCAAAACCTTTAAAAGAACTTCTCTTTACTGCCATAACTGCTCCGGATCTAATAGACCAACTCATAGCCTATGAACCACGAGTTGACCTTATTCTTTCAAAGATAAATTGGTCTGAGGACGATCGTGGTAAGAGGCGTCGGATTAATCTGGATCTTAACCTTTAATTTCATGTAGATTTCAGCTAACGAGGTACGACCTTCTTAATTCTCCCTTTACTGTTTAAGACATTGGGGACAATGTCTCATTTAGGTTTGGGGGAGAGAATTAGTTGATCAGTACCTTATTTTTTAGTTTGTGTGTTATTTTTATTTTTAGTCCAAAATTTTTCGAAAAAATTCAAAAAATTTTCAAAAATTTCAAAAATTACAAAAATATTTTGCATTTTTATTTGACTAAAAAGGTGAAATTGGTAAGAGATAGCTGAGTAAGGAGTTTTCACTCCTGAGACGTATCTCAAACCTATTTCGAAACAAGTTAATTTTTGTTTATTTCATTTTGAATTATTTAATTTGTGAATTCTCCTTAAAACGGACTAAAATGGATCTTCATATGCTCAGTTGACAGATATTATCAACATATTTAGTAACATACGGACATGAGCTAAAATTGAAAAGTTTGTAATATTCAGTGCTCTAGTTTAATTGGAGGAAACATCTCAAAAAGCAATGGAGTAAAAAAAAAAAAAAATCTGAGATCCGAGTTATTAAGTCTGTAAGGGTGTTTTAACACCTAGTGCCCTAAAGCCAACTGGTTTGGGAGTCACTGGCCCAAAGCTCGTTACATGGATCAAAGATGCTGCAAAAATATATATATCTGAAGTCTGAGTAATTAAGTCCGTAGGGGTGTCTTAACACCTGGTGCCCTAAAGCCAACTGGTTTGGGAGTCACCGACCCAACACTCGCTACATAGACGGAAGGTATTGTATATAAATAAAAAATAAAAAAAAATCAAAGAAAAAATCAGAAAAATCTGAAAAATTATTCCATTACTGCAAAAAGGTGTGAATTTTGATAAAGGTTTAGGACAAAAATATTACTCTCTTATCAACTGCACTTATGACTGTTGTAGGGAAAAATGAGTTGTTTAATATTATGTTAGCTATGTATTTGAAGAATGGTAAAAATAATCGGAGAATTTACTTATTCAGTAATTTAGAATAAAAGAAAACAACTAGTAACTTGGAGTAGAAGTTTCACCTGATTAGTCACTAACATCTTTATTCTCTTTTCGCTTGTCTTTTTACTTTTGTGTGCGTTAGTTTTACTACCTTTTTACTTTTGTAAAATGTTTGTGGGTATCATTGCTGTAAACCCTCAAGAGACTACAACTCGTCCACTAGGGACACCTAGGGGTTTAAAGGCTTGTTGCATACGCTAAATGCAACCGTGATCCCTACGAAAGTGGCTTAGTTAATTTATTTATGTTATTTTATGTTTTTCTCGAGGACTAGCAATATGTTAGGTTGGGGGTGTGATGAGTGGTAAATCTATCACTATTTCCCACTCATTTAACCTAATATTTTGTATAGTTTCTTGATTTTGTGAATATTTTGATGTGTTTTGTGTTATTTTGTAGATAAATAAAGTTTCAGGACATTCTGGAGGTGATTTGGGCCAAAACAGTGAAAATTGGACGAAAATGGCATTTTGGTAAATTCCCGCATCGCGACGCCAAGACCTTCAGCGTCGCGACGCCTAACTTGAGCCGAACAGTGCTAACGTGCGCCGGGTCCACAAATCAGAATTGGAGAAAAGTTTGACTTTGCTAACGTGCGCCATGCCACGTGTCACCATCACAGCCGATCTGCTAATATGCGCCGTGCCACGTGTCAGCATCCTATGGTGCCGACAGTCATCATCGCCACGTGTGCCACGTGTCACTCCACGTCATTTCCACGTCATCAGCCACATCACCAGGTTGACCAAGTCAAACTGCCACCTCACCGCCACGTCATATTCAGCCAATCAGGAAGTGCCACGTGTCGCAATCCTACGGTGCCGACAGTCTCTTTCCCATGTGTCGCCACGTCAGCGCCACGTCAGCGCCACGTCAGCATCAATAATTGAGTATCTAATCCTTATCTGACATGTGGCGGATAAGAATCTCATCGACCAATCAGAAGCCGCCACGTGTCACAATAATTGAAGCCCAACCACTCTGCCACGTGTCACTTTATCAGCTTATCCAGAATCTGCAAACAGACGAACCAGAGCTTGACACGTCGATGTTTCTCTCTCTAATTTCTTTTAATTTTTAGTTTTTTAGTTTTTTTTTAGTTTTGTAATTAATTTTAATTACGTTTTGTAATAATAATAATTTACTTGTTTTTTACTTTTTACAGTTTTTACTATTTACCATGAGGAGGTAACTTCCCCAACTAGGGTGAAAGGTAATGCTTTTACTATTGCTATTTAGATTAATCTCCCTTAAAAATAATATATTCACTATTTAAAATTTGACTTAAAAAGGATACCGCTATATTGGTCGGTTGGTAATTTAATCTTAATCTGGTTTAAACCTGACTAATCAAGGATACCGCCAGATTGGTCGGTTGGTAATTTAATTTTGGTTCCGCCTTTATGGCTGGTTTATGGACAAATATTACCGCCTTAATGGCTGGTTGGACTTAATTTGACTTAATCAGGATACCGCCAGATTGGTCGGTTGGTAATATTATCACAAGTTTATATATTATTTTATGGGAGATATCTAAATTAGTAGTAGTAAAAGTAATTCCTTTTACCTTAACATTTTATTTTATTGTAATTTACTTTTCAGTATTTACTTTACCGCATTTTTACTTTATGTCTTTTATTTTCAAGTTTTTACTAGCCCTAGTTATGTGTTGTAACTAAATTAGTTATCTGGGGTTGTGATGACTTTTAATATCACCGTTTTATAAGGGGTTAGATTATAGCTTGGGTAATATAAAGGTTTATTTATTGAGTCTTAATCTTAATGCTTTTTCATTAACTGGCCATTAATAAAATTGATCTGGTAAATCTAAAATGAACTAGACATAGGGATTTTAGGTTTCAGCCTTAGACTCAATAGTCTATGATCTTCCTTGAGGATAGATAACCCTTTAATAGATTTCCTTACAGGATAGGAATAAACATGTCGGGCGGGGGTAGCCATAATTGGAACTTAAACTTAATGAATCCAGATAATTTGGTTGACATAGACATATGGTTCAATTGGGTTAAACTGGGTATTTGTGTCTGACCATCGACAGAGGCTTACACATAATTTAGTATTCCAGGTTAATAAATCAATATATTACCCAACTTTAAGATAACCACTTCATCTTTAAAATGATATTGGAAGAAATCACAACCCTAGATTGTTTTTAATATTGAATTTTCTTAAAACCTATTTTCGACAATTTTATTTACTTGCTTTTAAATTTAGAATCGTCACCATTTCAAATCAATCAATCAACCTGTTAGATACTAGTAAACATTTGACCTCATAAAATTAATAGTTTAGATATTAAGTCCTCATGGGATCGATATTTTTATACTACTTGAACGATACGTGCGCTTGCGTTATACGTGTGTGTTTACGCCGGTCAGGAGGTTGTTGCGATGGTTGTGCTTGGTTATCATTCCTATAATTAAAGTTTGGATGGTTTCTCCAACCAGAATTATTGTGGGCCTAATGGGTATAATGTTAGTAAATTGGTCTAAGTGTATAGTTTTGCAGTAGCCATATTTTTCTTAAAAATAAATATTGTCTAGCCCAAGCCAAGGCCCAACAAAGTTTAAACTTTTGGCCTAAGTCCCCAATCTCTAGAGAGCTCCATAAAATTCAAGTTTTTCTTTGTCAATTAATCTTTTAAAAGAAAACGATAAGAAGAGGAGAAGAAAACAAACTTCTCACTTTGCCCCCCCAGTCGAAACCTGCAGAGAGAAAAGAAGAAGGATTTTCGTTTCCCTTAACAAAAAAATTCCAAGGACAATCAAAAGTAGATCATCACCAAACAACCATAGGAAGAAGAAAATGAAGCTTGGGGAATCCATTAGGGAAGAAAGAATTGGATTTAAGATACTCGACATGAGCCGCGATATCCCTCAGCGACGTAAAGCGGAGTTGACCAAACTTCAAGATTGGTGTAGATTCCCAGAAGATTGAGGCGCTTCAGAACTGGCATCGACCTAAGAGTGTAACAAATTTTCGTAGTTTTTTGGGATTAGCAGGTTATTATAGGAGATTCGTAGAGAATTTCTCCAGAATAGCTGCTCCGTTAACACGATTAACTCAGAAGAATATGAAGTTTGAGTGGTAATATGCTTGTGAAAAGAGTTTTCAGGAACTCAAACGATGATTGATTACCGCTCATGTTCTTGCACTGCCAGCAGGATCAGAAGGATTTACAGTGTATTGTGATGCTTTGAGAGTGGGGTTAGGATGTGTATTGATGCAGATGGGGAAAGTTATTGCTTATGCTTTCAGAAAATTGAAGCCATATGAAAAAATTATCACACTCATGATTTGGAGATGGCTGCAATATTTTTTGCTCTGAAGATATGGCGACATTATTTGTGTGGTGAAAAGTTTGAAATCTTCACTGATCACAAAAGCCTTAAATATATCTAAAACCAAAAGAAGCTTAATTTAAGACAGAGACGGTGGATAGAATTGTTGAAAGATTATGATTGCTCCATTAAGTATCACCCAGTAAAAGCTAACGTTGTAGTTGATGCCTTAAGAAGAAAGTCTATGGGGAGTTTGGCTCATCTGCCAATTGAGAAATGACTTCTAGCCAAACAGATGCAACAATATTTACTGGATGGAGTAATTTTTCATGTGACAGCTCAATGAGCATTATTAACGCAGATTCAGGTTCAATCCACCCTCATAAATGAAATCAGAGTTGCACAAGAAGTAAATCCTGAGATGCAACAGATTAGACGCATGTTGCAGCAAGGTACAGAAGACGAGTATCATATAGATAGTGAGAATCTCATTAGGAAGTAGAATAGAATTGGTGTTCCCCCAGTTCATGAGTTGAAACATTCGTTACTAGAGAAGGCCCACACTTCATCCTATACCATGCATCATGGGATCACTAAAATGTATCATGATCTCAAAGATCTTTATTGTTGGAACGACATGGAGAAAAATATAGCAGAATTTGTCACAAGGTGCCTCACTTGTCAGCAGGTTAAAGCAGAACACATGAAACCAGCATGGAAACTTCAGAGTTTAGATGTTCCAGAGTGGAAATGGGAAAAAATCACTATGGAATTTGTAGTTGGGCTCCCGCGTACTTCAAAAGGGTATGATTCTATATGGGTGATTGTAGATAGATTGACTAAATTTGCGCATTTCCTTCCAGTTAGAACCAACTACACAGCAGCTCAATATGCCAAACTATACTTGGATGAGATAGTGTCGTTGTATGAAGTACTTATCTCAATCATTTCTGATCGAGGTTCTCAGTTTACATCCAATTTTTGGCAATCATTTCAGGAAGCTTTGGCTCTCAGTTATGATTTAGTACAACCTTCCACCCTCAGACGGATGGTCAGACAAAGCGGACTGTACAGACTTTGGAAGACATGCTTCAGGCCTGTGTTATTGATTTCGAGGGTAATTGGGATCATCATTTTCCACTTATAGAATTTGCCTACAATAACAGTTATCAGACAAGTATTCAAATGGCACCATTCGAGGCTTTGTATGGTAGGAAGTGCAGATCCCCAGTTGAATGGTTTGAAACCGGGGAATAAAAGTTACTGGGGCCCGATTTGGTACAAGATGCGGTGGAGAAAGTAAAGCTAATGAGAGAAAGGCGGAGTATGGCCCAGAGTCGCCAGAAAAGTTATACATACCACCAGAGAAAGGACTTGGAGTTTTAGGTGGGAGATTTTGTGTTCTTAAAGTTATCTCATTGTAAGGGAGTTATGAGATTCGGCAAAAGGGTAAGCTCAGTCCAAGATATATTGGGCCGTTCCAGATACTTCGGAGAGTTAGAGAGAGAGCTTATGAATTGGCACTTCCACCCAACATGGATAGAATACACCCAGTTTTCCACGTGTCTATGTTACGAATCTGCGTGATGAATCTTATATGTTGGAACCCCAGACAGTCGATATCCGTCAAGACTTATCTTATTCGGAACAACTAGTGGTTATAATTGCTAGAGAGATTAGTAAGCTACGATCTCGATGGGTTCCCTCAGTCTGGGAACCAGAGGAAACCATGAGAGAGCAATACCCCCAATTATTTGTAGAAGAAGGTATATTTCATATCTTTACATATATTGATTCGAGGACGAATCATTTTAAGGGGGAGAGAATTTAAAACGACCAAACTTTCATAAGTCTAATTAATATTATGACTGAATGACCTAGGAAATTTCTCCAAGCATTAGCGGAAAATTCTTAGAGACGACCTAGGAACCTAAGAACCTTACTCGATTGCAGGCATAGTGGGTCTAGTGTTAGTAAATGGGCCTAAGTGTATAGTTGTGGAGTAGCCATATTTATTTTTAAAATAAATCAAGTCTAGCCCAAGCCAAGGCCCAACAAAGTTTAAACCTTTGGCCCGAGTCCCCAATCTTTAGAAAACTCCATAAAATTCAAGTTTTTCTTTGTCAATTAATCTTTAAAAAAAATAGGAGAAGAAAACAAACTTCTCACTTTGCCCCCCTTAATCGAGACCTGTAGAGAGAAAAGAAGAAGGATTTTCATTTCCATTAACAAAAAAATTCCAAGGATAATCAAGAGTATACCATCACCAAACATCCATAGGAAGAAGAAAATGAAGCTTGGGGAATCCATTAGGGAAGAAAGGATTGGATTTAAGATACCCGATAGGAGCTGCGATCTCCCTCATCGACGTAAAGCGGTGTATGGGCCAAATTTGGGCCAAGGGCACTTCCAACAATTCACTTCAGGCCCATTATCAGATACAACCCAAAACCCCACACCAAACAATACCCAAACAAGACTTGGGCCAATGACCCAATTACCCTATCAAGCCCTTACATAAAGAGAGGCCAACCTTTTGATTTGCCAGCCGCCTAACTAGATAAAGAGAAACGTATGCAACGTGATTTATGTGGCTAAAACCGTTACAACACCAAAAACGTCTATCATTTAATACATTATTGAGACCTTCATTTGATAGCCTATAAAAGGAACCATAATTCAGAAAAGAATGGACATGAAACATTACAACCCTAAGCTTAGCCATTCTCACCAGAGCCCTCTGAACCTCCGACCCACCGCCCTCACGGCAGCCCATGGGATAAAGGTAATCTCTGACCTTGCTCCTCCCCGTACTGTATTAGCAACACATTTCCATTACTGACTTGAGCGTCGGAGTGCCTACGGCGCCCACCACACCGGTGAAAAGACTCTCCACGTTCACTATACCTTTTGTTTTGCAGGATCGCTAGTGCCCACTCTTTCTACGAAATCTCAATTGTGGACCTCGACTGAAAACCAGCGTCTACAAGCGGAGTTGACCAAACTTCAAGATCGGTGATTGGATATTTTTTCTTTCAAAGTTGATTTGTATTTACTTGTTATTGATCAAGATTTACTTTTAAATGCTTTAGGGTGTTATCCATATTCATTATCAGTTATTTCTTATGTAAGAAAGTTTTGAGAAATTTTGAGATTTAGAAGCACGAGTATTTAAGATTTTGGAGGCATGGGAAAAAAACCCCATGATGAGTGGTAAATGTATCACTATTTCCCACTCATTTAACCTAATATTTTGTATAGTTTCTTGAGCTTTGTGAATATTTTGATGTGTTTTGTGTTATTTTGTAGATAAATAAAGTTTCAAGACATTCTAGAGGTGATTTGGGGCCAAAATAGTGAAAAACGGACAAAAAGGTATTATCGTAATTTTGCCCGTCGCGACTCGCAAGCCTTTGGCATCAAGAGGCCTAACGTGCGCCAATCCATGCTAACGTACGCCAGGTCCACATGTCAGAATCTGAGAAGTTTGACTTTGCTAATGTGCGTCGTGCCATGTGTCACCATCACAGCCGATCTGCTAACGTGCGCTGTGCCACGTGTCATCATCCTACGGTGTCGAAAATCACCATCAGCACGTGTCGCCACGTGTCACTCCACCTTTTAGCCACGTCATCGTCCACATCACCAGTTGACTGAGTCAACATGCCACGTCACTGCCACATCATCATCAGCCAATCACAGCGTGCCACGTGTCATCATTCTATGGTGCCGACAGTCACTATCGCCACGTCAGCATAATCATTGAGTGACAGCCGCCTTGACACGTGTCACCTTATCACCTTATCCGTAATCACCACGTGTCAGATAAGAATCTGAAGCCAACCAATCAGAAACTGCCACGTCAGCGTGACGCAAGAAGAAACATGCGCGTCGCGACGCGCGACACTTATGGACGCCTATAAATAGAGCTCGAAATTTCAGTTTCAGATGTACCTTCCTCTCTGAATTCTCTTATGTAAATAGGGAGTTTTCTATCTAGTTTCTTTTAAATTTTAGTTTTGTAATTAATTTTAATTACTTTCTGTAATAATAGTAATTTACTTTTTTTACTTTTACAGTTTTTACTATTCAACATGAGGAGGTAACGTCCCCTTGCTAGGGTGAAAGGTAATTCTTTTACTATTGCTATTTAGATTAATCTCCATTAAATATAATATATTCACTATTTAAAATATTGACTTAATGAGGATACCGCTATATTGGTCGGTTGGTAATTCATTTTAATCTGGTTTAAACTTGACTAAGCAAGGATACCGCCAGATTGGTCGGTTGGTAATTAAATTTTCTTACCTCCTATATGGCAGGTTTATTTTGGTTCCGCCTTTATGGCTGGTTGGACTTAATTTGACTTAATCAGGTTACCACCTATATGGCTGGTTGGTAAAATCATCACAAGTTAATATATTATATTAAGTGAGATATCTAAATAGTAAATAGTAAAAGTTGATCCTTTTACCTTAGCATTTTATTTTATTGTAATTTACTTTTCAGCTTTTACTTTACCGCAATTACTTTTCATCATTTTTACTTTATGTCTTTTACTTTTCATCATTTTTACTTTATGTCTTTTACTTTTAAGTTTTTACTAGCCCTAGTTATGTGTTGTAACTAAGTTAGTTATCTGGGGTTGTGATGAATTCTAATATCACCGGTTTATAAGGGGTTATTTTATAGTTTGGGTAATTTAAAGGTTTACTTATTAAGTCTTAAGCTTAATGCTTCTTGTTGTCTGATCACCAATAAGATTGATGTGGTAAATCTAAAATAAACTTGACAAATGAATTTTAGGTTTCAGCCTTAGACTTAATAGCCCACGATCTTCCTTGAGGATAGATAACCCTTTAATAGATTTCCTTACAGGATAGACATATACCTGTTGGGAGGGGGTAGCCATAATTGGAACTTAAATTTAATGAATCCAGATAATTTGGTTGACATAGACATATGGTTCAATTGGGTTAAACTGGGTATTTGCGTCTGACCATCGACAGAGGCTTTTGCATAATTTCATGTTCCAGGTTAGTAAACTGATTTATTACACAAACATGAAATCACCGCTTCATCTTTTAAAAGATATTAGAAAGATTCACAACCCTAGATAGTTTTCCAATATTGAATTTTCTTAAACCTACTTTCGTGTAATTTTATTTACTTATTTTTAAATTTAGAATCATCACCATTTCAAATCAATCAAACAACCTGTTAGATACTAGTAATCATTTGACCTCATAAAATTAATAGATTAGGTATTAAGTCCTCGTGGGATCTATACTTTTTATACTACTTGAACGATACGTGCGCTTGCGTTATACGCGTGTGATTATGCACCGGTCAAGTTTTTGGCGCCGTTGCCAGAGACTTATTTATCTTTCACTATTAGTTTTGAGGTTAGATACCTTTACTTGTATCTAATTTCTTTTTACTTATTGTTGTTGTTTTCTTATGTTTCAGGTTCTCAGAAACTTCATGAGACGAACCAGAAGCTTTGAACTCCGACCGCTTGACCCAGAAATTGAAAGAACCATCAGACATTTGAGAAGGGAAATGCGAGAAGGCCAATAAGCTTTAGTCAACATGGAACCTGAACCTTTGAACGTTGCACCACCGATTCCCATTCGAGACAGAACAATTCTGGTGGTTGACAGACTCATTTCTTGTATTGTACTTCCTCCCTTACCAGCAAATACGGGTGACATCAAAACATGCATCCAGATGATTCAGCAGTCAGTACAGTTTGGGGTAAATGCAACTGAAGATCCTAATGCCCACATCAGCAACTTCCTGGAAGTTTGCGGTACTTTCAATTACAACCGAGCAGCTGAAGAAGCAATGAGACTACGAGTTTTTCCATATTCCCTGAAAGACAGAGCTAAAGCTTGGCTACATTCGTTACTAGCAGGTTCCATCACAACTTGGAACACTCTAGCCACCAAATTCCTTGCAAAGTACTTTCCACCAGCCAGAACTGCAAATTTGAGGAATGACATCACATCCTTCGTGCAACAAGAATCAGAATCCCTTTGCGAAGCTTGGGAAAGATTCAAAGATTTACTCCGGAAATGTCCTCATCATGAGTTCGCAAAGTGGCTACAAGTCCAAAACTTCTACAATGGACTTTCTGGAATAATGAGAACCACAATTGATGCTGCTGCTAGAGGAGCTTTGATGGAAAAAGGAGAAGATCAGACCTGGGACTTAATTGAAGAAATGACCAACAAAAATTCTTTATGGCCAACAGAAAGGAGCATGATCCAAAGAATTGCAGGAATTTATGAAGTTGGAGCCAACACAACACTGAATTCCAAGCTAGATGTGATTTGCAAAAATCTGGAAACTCTTAACATGAAAGTTAATGGTGGATCCACAAGTTCACCATATGGAGGAGCACCAGAACCAAACCAACTTGAAGAGACGGTGAATTATGTCAACAATTTCAACAGATAGGGGAACAATCCATATTCCAACACCTACAACCCATGGTGGAGGAATCATCCCAATTTTTCATGAAGCAACAATTCATGACAAAAGAATAATCCACCACCTGGATTCCAACAGCAGAACTATCCACCACCAGAATTTCAACAACAGAACAAAGGCCAGGAACATGAAAAAGAACCAGAAATGAAAGAATGGATTACAGAGATGTTCAAAAAGCAACAAGCAGCATATTATGCTATCTTTCAGAGCCAATCTGCTTCCATCAAAGCACTGGAGAATCAAATCGGACAACTGGCCAATGCTCAAAGTTACAGACTGCCAGGTAATATTCCCAGCAACATAGAACCCAATCCAAGGAACCGAGGGAAGGAGCAATGTCAAGCCATCACCTTGAAAAGCGGTATTGAAATCAAAAAAGATGTTGGAATCAAGGTAACAATTGAGGAAGTTTCAAAAGAAACAAAGCAACAGATGGAGGAAAAAGAAGCAAAGGAAAAAGAAAAAGATCATATCACTCTACCTCCACCTTTTCCACAGCGACTTCAGAAAAAAAAAACTGGACAAGCAGTTTGCTCGATTCCTAGAGGTGTTCAAAAAGCTTCACATCAACATTCCATTTGTAGAAGCCTTGGAAGAAATGCCCAGCTATGTAAAATTCATGAAATACATTCTTTCACGAAAATGGAGATTGGGAGACTACGAGATAGTAACATTGACGGAAGAATGCAGTGCCATTATTCAAAGGAAACTTCCCCCAAAGTTGAAAGATCCTGGCAGTTTCACTGTCCTATGCACCATTGGAGAACATTATATCGGTAAGGCTTTATGTGACTTAGGTGCAAATGTTAATTTGATGCCTTTTTCTATTTACAAGAAACTGCAAATTGGAGAAGCAATGCCTACCTCAGTCTCATTACAACTTGCTGATCGAACGCTCGCATTTCCAAGAGGTGTTGTTAAAGATGTGCTGGTCAAAGTCGACAAACTCATTCTTCCAACAGATTTCATTATCCTTGACATGGAAGAAGATAAAGATGTACCTATCATCATTGGAAGACCATTCTTGGCGACATGACGAACTGTGATTGATGTACAAAAAGGAGAACTAACTATGAAAGTTCAGGACCAAGAAGTTACTTTCAATGTTTTCAAAGCCATGAAATTCCCGAGCGATGAAAATGAAGAAGAATATTTCAGAATTGATGTTGTTGATAGTATCATTCAGCATACTGATACAACTCCCACAGACAAACTTGAAGCTTGCATCACCAACATGACTGACAACGAGCTAGATGCTGAAATCCTGGAATGTATCAACTACCTTGACAAACCATTCCGATTCAAAGTGACACCACAACTGGAAAGCCTGGAACTGCCAAAGAAAGATCGAATCAAGCCTTCGATTGAAGAACCACCGCAGTTGGAACTGAAGTTACTTCCGAGCCATCTCAGGTACGCATTTCTTGGAAACTCTTCTGAATTACCTGTTATTATTTCTTCTTCACTAACATTGGAGCAGGAAGAAAAGCTACTGAGAGTGTTACAAGAGCACAAGAGAGCCATTGGCTGGACTATAGCAGACATTCGAGGCATTAGTCCATCATTTTATATGCACAAGATTATGATGAATGATGAGTAAAAACCCACAGTGGAGCATTAACGAGACTCAATCCAATCATGAAAGAGGTTGTGAAGAAAGAAATCATCAAATGGTTGGATGCTGGCATCATTTACCCCATCTCAGACAGCAGTTGGGTAAGTCCTATGCAGTGTGTGCCGAAGAAATGAGGAATTATTGTTGTCACAAATGAAAAGAACGAGCTGATTCCAACCAGAACGGTGACTGGATGGAGAGTATGCATGGACTACCAAAAGCTAAACAAAGCCATGAGGAATGACCATTTTCCGCTGCCATTCATTGATCAGATGCTGGACAAACTGGCGGGACATGAGTTCTATTGCTTTCTGGACGGATATTCAGGATACAATCAGATTGCCATTGCCCTAGAAGATCAGGAGAAAACCACATTTACATGTCCTTATGGTACTTTTGCTTTCCGCATGATGCCATTTGGATTATGTAATGCCCCCGCTACATTTTAGCGTTGCATGATGACCATATTCTCAGACATGCTGGAGCAAAGTATGGAGGTTTTTATGAATCACTTTTATGTGTTTGGAGACTCTTTTGACCATTGCTTGCAAAATTTGGAACATGTGTTACAAATGTGCGAAGATACAAACCTGGTACTCAATTGGGAGAAATGCCATTTCATGGTACAAGAAGGCATTGTTCTTGGACACCGGATCTCATGAAAGGGAATCGAGGTAGACAAAGCAAAGATTGAAATAATTGAAAAACTACCTCCACCGACATCAGTCAAAGGGATTCAGAGTTTTCTTGGACATGCAAGTTTTTACAGGATATTTATCAAAGATTTTTCTAAGATTGCTAAACCTCTGTGCAATCTTCTGGAGAAGGATTTGCCTTTCAACTTCACCAAAGAATTCCAGGAAGCTTTTGAGATCTTAAAACAAAAGATAATTTATGCCCCCATCATTGTAGCACAAGACTGGACCCTTCCATTTGAAGTAATGTGCGATGCTAGTGATTTTGCTGTAGGTGCAGTTTTGGGACAACGCAAAGCAAAGATTTTCCACACTATTTACTACTCCAGCAGAACTCTGAATGGAGCTCAACTCAACTACACAACCACTGAAAAGGAGTTGCTCGCAGTTGTGTACGCTTTTGACAAATTCCGCTCCTATCTGCTGGGTCCCAAAGTGGTGGTCTACACAGATCATTCATCAATCAAATATCTGATCACAAAGAAAGATACCAAACCCAGATTGATCCGTTGGATACTTCTTCTGCAAGAATTTGACGTGGAGATCAGAGACAGGAAAGGGACAGAAAACCAAGTGGCAGATCATTTATCGAGGCTCGAGAATGGAGAAACAGCTGGAAAAGATCTGTCAATCAAAGAAACTTTTCCAGATGAACAACTGTTTGCCATGAAACAGCAAGATGCCTCTTGGTATGCTGACTATGTCAACTACATTTTGTCAAGAAAATGGCCGTTGGAATGGACAACTTAGCAACAGAATAAATTCTTCAAAGAAGTCAAGCACTATGTCTGGGATGAGCCATACCTGTTCAAATGGTGTGCTGATCAATTATTGAGACGGTGTGCTCCACATGAGGAGGTCAACAGTGTTCTGCAACACTGTCATTCGTCACCATACGGCAGACACTTCAGCAGAAATAAAACTGCAGCCAAAGTTCTACAATCAGGTTTGTTCCCACTCTTTTTAAAGATGCTTATCTTCTTGCTCTTCAATATGACAGGTGCCAGAGAATGAGGAATATTTCGAGGAGAAATGAAAGACCATTGCAAAATATTCTGGAAGTGGAGATATTCGATGTGTGGGGTATAGATTTCATGGGACCCTTTGTTCCATCATTCGGAAACCTGTACATCCTGGTTGCTGTAGACTACGTCTCCAAATGGGTTGAAACAATTGCACTACCATCCAATTATTCAAAAGTGGTGATCAAATTCCTGAAAAGGAACATTTTCACTCGGTTTGGAACACCTCGGGCAATTATCAGTGATGGTGGCACACAATTCTGCAACAGATACTTTGATGCACTCTTATCCAAATATGGAGTTACTCACAAGGTTGCAACTGCTTATCATCCACAGTCAAATGGTCAGGTTGAAGTTTCAAACAGGGAAATCAAAAGAATCTTGGAGAGAACTGTTGGATCAATAAGGAGGGACTGGTCACCAAAACTGGATGACGCATTATGGGCCTATCAGACAGCTTACAAGACACCCATTGGTATGTCCCCATATTGATTGGTGTTTGGGAAAGTGTGTCATCTGCCAGTTGAGCTTGAACACAAGGCGTACTGGGCACTGAAGAAGTTGAATCTTGATTCAAAAGCTGCAGGAGAGAAACGACTTCACCAACTCAATGAATTGGAGGAATTTCGCTTACAGGCTTATGAGAATGCCATATTGTACAAAGAAAAGACCAAGAAATGGCATGATCAAAAAATATTGTACAGACAGTTGAAACCAAGGCAACAAGTGTTGTTGTACAATTTACGGTTGAAACGTTTCCCTGGAAAGTTGAAATCAAGGTGGTCAGGTCCATTTGTGATCACTCAGGTTTTACCATATGGAGCTGTTGAGTTACTGGATCCCAACACTAACGAAACATTCAAGGTTAACAGTCAGCGTGTCAAACACTACTGGGGAGAATCATTTGAGCGACAAAAAGAAAGTGTCACACATTTAGATCCAGCCTAACATTCGAGAAGTCACATCTAGCTGATGACTTTAAACTTAGCGCTCGCATGGAGACAACCCATGCAATTTGTGTATATATTGTGATTTGGTGTGATTTAATTTTGTGTGTTTAGTTTTTTCAGATTAAGACATTTCAGGATGAAAGAAGTTCTCGTAAATCTTCACAAGCAATTTCATTCTCTCCTCAAAACTCTCTGATTAAAGTCTAAAAAGCTCGCTTGGAACGGATGAGGTTACTGATGATCAAAGGTATTCCTACTGACATTCGTTGGATTATTGAAGCAAGGGTCCGATTGGCATGTGAGTCCTCTGATCCTTTTATTTCACATCTGTCTGGTTTAAGAAGGAGCACCTATGCTAAAAAGAGAATAGCCAAAAGAATGTGTGTCTGTTATAAATGTGCTCGTATGTTTTGTGATACTCGTTGTCGTTCTTTAGGAATTGTGTCTTATAACCACGAAGATAAGATCAATTTCATTATGGATGGCTTGAGTAAGGAGTCTTTGTATGATATATCTAAAACTCTTGAGACGCATCCCAATGGGTATGTGTATCATGAGATTCGTGTGTTATACGCACAATTCCAAAAGGAAAGACAAATGTTAAGTCTCGCGAATCTGACTCAAAAAGACTCTGTTTGCCAATTTATAAGAAAATTGGATGGGAAGCTTGTCCCTGACGCATAGACGTCAATTAAGCCGTAAATAATTGTAAATATTATATATCTTTGTCTTTTCCTAATAATTGTAATTTGTTTTTTTGTTTTCTTTTATTTTCTCTGACAGGATCCAGACCTTTTTGACTATCACGATTTATTCTACTGTTAACTAATAATTGTCATTTGGCAGGTGTTATAAATTCAACTCATCATTGCACTTTTGAAGACATCCAGAGTAAAACATGGAAGCCACTTCAAGAAGACGAGTTGAAAACATCTGTGTGTTTTGCGGTACTAGTGTTGGTGTTAAGCCACAATACGTAGAAGCATCACAGGAATTGGGTCGAGTCTTAGCTGCAAGGAATATGCACTTAGTATATGGCGGAGGCAATCTTGGACTTATGGGGATCGTTTCAAATGCCGTATAAGAGGAGGCAGTCACGTTCTGGGAATCATCCCAAAACCATTGGCATAGGCAAATCTTATTGGACCATCAAACGGAGAAGAGTTAATCGTGCCAGGTATGTCTGAACGACTGATAGAAATGATTAACTGTGCTGATGCTTTTATTGCTTTGCTAGGTGGCTTGGGTACATTGGAGGAAATTTTTACAGTGTTATCTTGGGCGAACCTGAACATACACCAGAAACCGCTTGGACTGTACAACGTTGAAGGATTCTATGATTTTATTTGTGTGTTTCTTGATGATGCCCGGAGAAATGGGTTCGTGTCAAAACCTTTAAAAGAACTCATTTTCACTGCCAGAACTGCTCCGGATCTAATTGACCAAATCTTAGCCTATGAACCACAAATTGACCATATCATTTCAAAGATAAATTGGTCCGAGGACGACCGTGGTAAGAGGCATCGGATTAATCTGGATCTTAACCTTTAACTTTTCGTGTAGAATTTCAGTTAACCAGATACTATCTTCTAAACTCTTCTTCTACTGTTTAAGACTTGAGGACAATGTCTCAGTTAGGTTTGGAGGAGTGAACTAGTTGATCAGTATCTTGTTTTTAGTTGTGTGTTGTTTTTTTTTTAGACCAAAATTTTTCGAAAAAAAATTGAAATTTTTCAAAAATTACAAAAATATTTTGCGTTTTTGCGTTTTTATTTTGATTAAAAAGGTGAAATTGGTAAGAGATAGCTGAGTAAGGAGTTTCCACTCCTGAGACGTATCTCAAACCTAATTCGGAACAAGTTAATTTTTGTTTATGTCATTTTGAATTATTTAATTTGTGAATTCTCCATAATACTGACTAAAATAGATCTTCATATGCTCAGTTAGTAGGTATTATCAACATGCATAGTAATATACAGACATGAGCTATAATTGAAAAGTTTGTAATATTCAGTGCTCTAGTTTAATTGGAGGAAGCATCTCAAAAAGTGATAAAGTAAAAAAAAAACCGTCTGAGATCCGAGTTATTAAGTCTGTAAGGGTGTTTTAACACCTAGTGCCCTAAAGCCAACTGGTTTGGGAGTCACTGGCCCAAAGCTCGCTACATGGATCAAAGATGCTGCAAAAATATATATATCTGAAGTCTGAGTAATTAAGTACGTAGGGGTGTCTTAACACCTAGTGCCCTAAAGCCAACTGGTTTGGGAGCCACCGACCCAATACTCGCTACATAGATGGAAGATATTGTATATAAATAAAAAAAAATCAAAGAAAAAATCAGAAAAATGAGAAAAATTATTCCATTGCTACAAAAATGTGTGAATTCTGATAAAACTTTAGGACAAAAATATCACTTTCTTCTCAACTGCACTTATGACTGTTGTGGGCAAAAATGAGTTGTTTAATATTTTGTCGGCTGTGTATATGGAGAATGGTAAATATAATAGGAGAATTTACTTATTCGGTAATTTAGAAAGAAAGAAAACAACTAGTGACTTGGAGTAGAAGTTTCACCTGATTAGTCACTAACTTCTTTATTCTCTTTTCTCTTGTCTTTTTGCTTTTGTGTGCATTAGTTTCACTACCTTTTTACTTTTGTAAAATGTTTGTGGGTATCATTGTTGTAAACCCTCACGAGACTACAACTCGTCCACTAGGGACACCTAGGGGTTTAAAGGCTTGTTGCATACGCTAAATGCAACCGTGATCCCAATGAAAGTGGCTTAGTTAAATTTTATTTTAAAGATGTTTATGTTATTTTATTCTGTGTTTTGCTCGAGGACTAGCAAAATGTTAGGTTTGTAGGTGTAATGAGTAGTAAAAGTATCACTATTTCCCACTCATTTAACCTAATATTTTGTATAGTTTCTTGAGCTTTGTGAATATTTTGATGTGTTTTGTGTTATTTTGTAGATAAATAAAGTTGCAGGACATTCTGGAGGTGATTTGGGGCCAAAACAGTGAAAAACTGACAAAAGGGCATTTTCGTAATTTTGCGCATCGCGACGCGCAAGCCTTTGGCGTTGCGACGCCTAACGTGCGCCAATCCATGCTAACGTGTGACAGGTCCACATGTCAGAATCTGAGAAGTTTGACTTTGCTAACGTGTGTCGTGCCACGTGTCACCATCACAGTCGATCTGCTAACGTGCGCCGTGCCACGTGTCATCATCCTACGGTGCCGACAATCGCCATCACCACATGTCGTCACGTGTCACTCCATCTGTCAGCCACGTCATCGTCCACATCACCAGTTGACCGAGTCAACGTGCCACGTCACCGCCACGTCATCATCAGCCAATCACAGCGTGCCACGTGTCATCATTCTATGGTGTCGATAGTCACTATCACCACGTCAGCATAATCATTGAGTGCCAGCCGCCTTGCACGTGTCACCTTATCACCTTATCCGTAATCGCCATGTGTTAGATAAGAATCTGAAGCCAACCAATCAGAAGCTGCCACGTCAGCGCGTCGCGACGCAAGAAGACTCGTGCGCGTTGCGACGCACGACACTTATGGACGCCTATAAATAGAGCTCGAAATTTCAGTTTCAGATGTACCTTCCTCTCTGAATTCTCTGATGTAAATAGAGAGTTTTCTATCTAGTTTCTTTTAAATTTTAGTTTTGTAATTAATTTTAATTACTTTCTGTAATAATAGTAATTTACTTTTTTTACTTTTACAGTTTTTACTATTCAACATGAGGAGGTAACGTCCCCTTGCTAGGGTGAAAGGTAATTCTTTTACTATTATTATTTAGATTAATCTCCCTTAAATATAATATATTCACTATTTAAAATATTGACTTAATGAGGATACCGCTATATTGGTCGGTTGGTAATTCATTTTAATCTGGTTTAAACCTAACTAAACAAGGATACCACCAGATTGGTCGGTTGGTAATTAAATTTTCTTACCGCCTATATGGCAGGTTTATTTTGGTTCCGCCTTTATGGCTGGTTGGACTTAATTTGACTTAATCAGGTTACCGCCTATATGGCTGGTTGGTAAAATCATCACAAGTTAATATATTATATTAAGAGAGATATCTAAATAGTAAATAGTAAAAGTTGATATTTTTACCTTAGCATTTTATTTTATTGTAATTTACTTTTCAGCTTTTACTTTACCGCAATTACTTTTCAGCATTTTTACTTTATGTCTTTTACTTTTAAGTTTTTACTAGCCCTAGTTATGTGTTGTAACTAAGTTAGTTATCTGGGGTTGTGATGAATTCTAATATCACCGATTTATAAGCGGTTATTTTATAGTTTGGGTAATTTAAAGGTTTACTTATTAAGTCTTAAGCTTAATGCTTCTTGTTGTCTGATCACCAATAAGATTGATGTGGTAAATCTAAAATAAACTTGACAAAGGAATTTTAGGTTTCAGCCTTAGACATAATAGCCCACGATCTTCCTTGAGTATAAATAACCCTTTAATAGATTTCCTTACAGGATAGACATATACATGTCGGGCGGGGGTAGCCATAATTGGAACTTAAATTTAATGAATCCAGATAATTTGGTTGACATAGACATATGGTTCAATTGGATTAAACTGGGTATTTGCATCTGACCATCGACAGAGGCTTTTGCATAATTTCACGTTCCAGGTTAGTAAACCGATTTATTACACAAACATGAAATAACCGCTTCATCTTTTAAAAGATATTAGAAAGATTCACAACCCTAGATAGTTTTCCAATATTGAATTTTCTTAAACCTGATTTCGTGCAATTTTATTTACTTGTTTTTAAATTTAGAATCATCACCATTTCAAATCAATCAAACAACATGTTAGATACTTGTAATCACTTGACCTCATAAAATTAATAGATTAGGTATTAAGTCCTCGTGGGATCGATACTTTTTATACTACTTGAACGATACGTGCGCTTGCGTTATACCCGTGTGATTACGCATCGGTCACCCCACCTCAGCTCTGATTTATGGAATTGACGGATAGAGAACGTGTGCACATGTAGTTCAGGACTATGGATGATTGATGCATCTAGATCCTAATTTAGGGTTAGGGGGACGGTGATACGTAACGCCCATAGACCCTAGTTTCAGGGTCAGGTATGAGCATGAATCAGCACTTCTGGCTCTGGTTCAGTGGCTTGGGGGACATCGATACGTAACGCCCCAAGACCACTAGTTTGGCGTATGAGGGACGGCGATACGTAACATCCCCATGTGTCAGGTTTTCTACAATTCCATAGATTTTATACAGAAAATATTCTAGAAATAGTTTTTCTCAAAGTTTGAAAGAAAATAATTAGTTTTCAAATAAAGGATTTCAAAAGTGATTTACAATTAAGATGATTTTACTCAATCACTCTGACACAGTTTCTTTGATTTTGTAGTTTCACTCACTGGGTTCCATAGAACTCACCCCCACCACTTCCCAGTTCTTTTGCAGGATCCATCTTTTGGTGAGCCACGTGCAACTTTTGGAGACTCAGTTCGGGAACAAGAGTTATGCAACAGTCACTAGTTATGAGGTCCATCATTCCAGACATACGTTCATGTAGAATATAGGTTTCTGGGATTTCATTTTGATGCATAATAGACATATAATGATGATGTGTATATGATAAATATTTTCACATATGTATATATTTCATGATCATGTATTTTTATTAATTCTATGATTGCATGTATAGCTATTTATAAGATTGCATAGTATTATGGTAAAAATAAGTTTTCTATCGTATAAGTCAGTGGCTTAGGCGACAGTGAGATTTGTTGCTTGCCAGTAGTATTCTCGTATCGGGGATGTTACACATATATGGCATGTAACTTCTTGAATTGACTTAAAATGATCACTCTTCCTCATTTCTAATGCCTCAACCTTATTAGCTAGAGATGCATATTTAGCAGAAAGGTCATGGTCTTCCCTAAGTTTAAACATGCCTATACCAGATGACTGTGATTTTATAGATGACTCATAAGTGCCAATTGTGTCTCAGTGTTGTGCATTCTCCACTATGTGTTCTAGGTACTCTAGTGTATCTTCAGAACTTTTGTCCCTAAATTCATCATTACACATCATTTCCACTACTTTTCTACATTGGGGGTGTTAAACCCTCGTAGAAGTATGATACCAACCTCTATGTTTCAAACTCGTGATGTGGATAAACATTTAACATTTCTATAAATCTCTCACAATATTAGTAAAGTGTTTCCCCCGACTCTTGTGTGAAAGTCGCAATTCTCTTTTTAAAGAAATTTGTCCTATAAGGGGGAAATTTTTTTTTTAAAAAAAAATTGCTCTTGTAAATCATTTCATGTTCTTATGGATCATGACCTAAGGTTTTATAGCCAAATTTTAGCTTTATCCTTTAAAGAAAATGGAGAAAAGTTGAGTCGAATTATATTCATGTTTTAATTTTGGTCTGTGCAAGTATTACATACCTATTCAAATTTCCTTAAATGCTGATAATGATTTTTTGATTTTAAACCATAGAATATAGGTAAAAGTTGGATAACACCTAGTTTAAAATTGAAATGTGATGCATCTATGGGAAAAGTAATGCAAGATGGTGATCCTGTCCTAGTGGGATTCATGAAGTCTCTGAGTGTCCTAAGATAATTAAGATCACCATGTTGTGACTCGTGTTATACCTGATCAACTGGATTTTCATCTCTGTTATCAGTTATTTTGACTGACAGTGAAGGTGATGAAGACTCTCTAAATAATCTACCACTAGATGACCGAGACCAATGTCTCATGCAATCCTAAATGCATAAAATTTTAAATATGCAAATGCAATACTTACAAAAAGAAAAAAATAATAATAAACAAGTGAAAAATAAAAAGTAAAATAAATGACAAAAGAAAATAAAAACACAAATGTAGTGATTAGATCCCAAAAAAACGTCATTTAATTCTTGTTAATTCAAATCTCAATTAAATTTCTCGTTCAGCTGTCTCAATTTTTTGAATTAGGTTCTCACAGAAAATTATGGAAGAATCTCTAGATGATGATGGTTCGAGAAATTCTTTGGCAAAATACATGCTCGATTTTAATTGAGTTCTCTGTCTCATGTAACTTGAAAAATCAAGTACAGAGTTTGTCTATATGTGGGATGTCTGGGTTCAGAATCCATTTAGGATCAATCAGGATATCTTGGATCCACACAAATACAAAGAAGAAAAAAATGAGATGCAAAAATTACAAAAATAAAATAAAATAAAATAAAAAGAAAAGACAAAAAATACAAGGACGTTAAATTATTATTCTATCTACTAAATTATATTCTCCGGCAACAGCGTCAAAAACTTGAAACATTCACAAAGTGGTTTTTTACTCCCAAATATAAGAGTGTCGAAGTACTTAAATAACCCGGTAAGTTCGGGGTCGATCCATAGGGAATAAATTTAGTAAAATAAAATAACAATTCGAGTAACAAATAAAAAGGCTCAATTGATTGAAGTGATGTACATTTTTTATATTGGAATGCAACAATAAATTAAAATACTTGGACTATGAGATTCACTCTTGATATTTCAAATATATAAAATCTTACTTTTTATAATATATAAATTGTCATTATTACCTAGTTTATTTATTTCAGGATTTAATTATGTCAAAATATATAAAACCATCCATAAAAATGATGATAATGTTTGTGTATAACTAGTCCAAATATGTACTCAATTATGCCAAAATATATAAAATCATCCATAAAGGAGGTGATACGTTTTTGTCGATAATTAGTCTAGATTAATATGAGGTAAAATATTAATTGTGCCAACCAAGATGAGATTGTCTACAACGAATCAAGTCACCCACAAATACAAGAGTATATTAATATTAGTTTTCATATTACAATTTATATATTATAACATAAATAAGATTAATCAATACTCTCATATTAAGAGTTTCACATTTTACCCCAACAAAAAGTGATTAGCTACTCATGTTTTAAATAAAAATAGACATAATTTTATTAAATAGAAAGAGAGAAATTACAATAACGAAAAATAAAGCATACAAAATACTTTTTTCAAATTCTTAAAGAAATATAAAGAAAATGAAAGCTGAGTACCTCTATTTATAATAGAGGGCTCGACAGCTCTACAATTACTTTTGCATACAAAGTCAAAAAGCTAAAAATATATGGGGTCATGTCTATGTGAAGGCACCTACTATGAATCTTCAATTAAATGTTAGCAAATTGTAATTACATCCTAGCATTTGGCCACAAATGTCATTTTCCACATTTCATTTTTTCTTTCTTTTTCTTTCTTTTGCTCTTCTTTGACTTCTAATAGATATTGTTATCATAGCTCTTGGAAGAATCTTCTAGTAATGGTCGAGCTTGAAATGTTGCATGGCTTCTCAGAAGTTCAAAGGTCACTGGCTCATCATAAGTAAAAATTTGATTTTGCAAAGATACAATAATTACAAAAATAACTTTAAATCTTCATAATAATAATAATAATACTAATAAGAAATCAATCTTTTACATTCCAAAATGTTAATTGAAAAAGTTCGTCAGTTTATTGAAACATAGACATTAGATAAGTCTCCACCAATCCAGGGCATTTCAAACCTTAGGATTCCATTACTTGACCAATCAAACTCAACTCTTTCTCCGTTCAATAGAATTTCTCTAGGCTTTTCACTTGAGTAAGCCAAGAATTTTCCTGTTCCCTTAACCTTAATCTTCACATTGTAAAGCCCTCCTTTGCATCCATAATCAAGGAACTCAATTGCCCCTCCACTGTTGAACATATTCTCAAGACCAATGGGTGCAAATTTGGCCTTCTCATTGAGCTTCTGAACAGGGGACATTGTGAATATCTCAAAGGAAGATGGTTGCATAGTCATGTTGATTTTCTCTTTGGATTTCACTATGATCAGATTATCAGATTTGTGAAGGTACACCGCGAATTGCTCAGCGTCTCTGTACATTGCCGTAGAGTCTTTCTGTTCCCATTCAACATCATCTGCAGATACAATCCCAGATATTGACTTGTAGCATTGTGGATAGGCCTTGCATTTGTGCTCTTTCGGATACCAACCAGCTCCTTGGCAATTGAATACACCAACCACACCAACAAACTTGTTTAGGTTCCAAATTTTGAGCAAGGTTTTGGCATCAAAGAGTGGGTTCTCAAAGAGACAGTCTCTAGTAGGAAGGGCATAATGCTGGCACCTGAGAATAGTTCCATCAGGAAGTACAAGCTTTCTCAGGAGATCAAAGTTATGGTGGCCAACTTTGTCACTAACATACACTGGCCCTCCACAAATGGCTCTTGATCCAGCATGAAACTCAGCACATGTATGATCTGATTGAAACATGTCCCAATCAGGCTGTATAAATTGGCCCTGCCACAAGCTATTATAACTGCAGTGAATCATATGAACTCCTTGTAACCAGTACACTCCCATTGGATCCCCGTTTGGATCTTCAAACCAAAAGTCATCACCTAGACATTGAAATTTTAACCTATGTAAATTAATTTACAAGAACACATTTTGGGTATTTTATAAATGATCAAAAGCATTTATTTTGTGGTTTAAAAAAAAATTACCAACTCTGCCCATAGAGATCTGTTTGGTGGCCAGGAAAAAGAAGTCATTGCATTGCTCCATGCTTGCAATTAGCCCACTTCCAGCAAAGTTCTTCTGAAGAGACTTGTTCAGGCCATCATAATATGCCTTGGCAAGCCGGACACGGCCGCCATGGTCCTCTGATACATACTCCAAAGTCTGTAAAACACAAAGCCAGAAACATCAAACAGAGAAGAGAAACAATTTTCAAAAATATTAATGCCTCCAATTTTCCAGTTATTCCTTGGTGTGAACAAAGGTTTTTTTAAACCCTCTATGCTCCAATTTTGAATAAAACCATCTTGAGCCTGACAATTAATAAGCTTACTAGGCCAAATTATGTAATCTTTAGCTTGGTTGTTAATAAGTTCATAGCCAATGTGGCAGAACAGAATCATGTCATTCAAACCTAATAATTTTAAATTATCTACACAGGATCATTTCTTACTTTTGTTAAGTTTTAATCAGCCTTCAGTTAAAAACATTTGCATGCATAAGATCACAAAATTTCTAGAATTTTTTTTCTTTTGACATAAAATTAGCTCCCTTGTTTGCGGATGACTTCCTGGATTCTTCTTTCTGATAGAGATTAAACATCCTGTTAAAAGAATTAACAACTTCATAATGATTTAAGAGAGAACGGATTGAATAATCTTTTCCCACTATATTTACAAACAATTTTGAGTTTCAGTACTAAAAACTTTACAGAGAAATATTTTTGGAATAAAATGATGCTCACCTGATCAAATATTCTGCAGTACATAAGAAAATCATGCATCCCATCCTCTGTCCAATCATATATTATTGGTGATTTTCATGAATCATGATGATGATGATGATTCTAACAGTATCAACATGATAAGATGATGGCATTTAGGAAAACATGAATATATGATAATGATAAGGAACTTAGCATAGATCTTTTATTAATAATATAGCTTTGAGTCCTCATATTGAAAAGTGGAAGAAAGGTCCAAGCTGGACAGCTAATCCATTTATGCAGATAATGCCCAAAATAATACATAATCCATAGTTCTAGATACCCCAAAAAAAAAAAAAAATCAAAATTAGTTCATAATGATTATGATTGATGTTTGTGTCTTTATATGTAAGCATCATGCATGTGATTTAAACAAAGAGAAATAAAAACAAATCAATGGTAATTGAAAACTTACATGTATAACATCAACTTTAACACCAGTGATACCAATATCAGCAAGATATGAATGCATGTCATCATACAAATCAGCAGCTTGATTTGGATTAACAAGCCCAAGCCCTCCTTCAATTATCATATCAACTGCCAAATCGTCCATTGTATTTTGTAACCCAGCAGCCAGCTTAGCACTTGTGACCTTAGCATCCAACCCAGCAATTGTCCCAGGCCTAACTCCTCCCCAAGCACCACACAAAGAATGCCACACATAAACATCATCAAGTGTTTGATATTTTTCCTTCAAATCACTCACCAAAGCCTTCAATCCCCCTCTCTCTTGTCCATCATCTTTCAGATACTCGATGATTTTCGGCGAAGGGAGACTTGAAACATCACCTCCTTCTTCCTTAATCTTCTTTTTCTTCTCGGCTAAGGCAACCATTTCTTTGAACAGCATATCATGCTTCTCTTGATCAAATTTCAGCGCGTCTGGTTTCAACATGGTGCCTGATTTGTACTTAGCGAACTTCTCATTCTCCTTCAACCTATATAGCCTGCAAAGCATTTGAGAGCCTAAAGTTGTCAAATCTTTAGAATCCTCCAACGCCGGTTCATGATCCATGTTAATGCTTTGCCAGCCATCATCGATGATCAAGAACCTCGGAGGCAGCCCATTTTCAACAAAGCTTTTGACACCATGCCATAACCCAACAGGCTCAACTGTCAAATAAAAAGCATCCCAAGAGCACCAACCAAATTTGTCAACAATTTTAGGCACCATTTTCTCTTCCAAGAGCCTAAAAGTCCCCAAGTGAACACGAATCGCGGAGAAGGCATCCCTCATGAGATCATAAGGATTGTCACCAACATGCAAATAAGCACAAGAAGAGAAACTTTCACCCTTCACTTTTGTTGAGCCACTCTCAATACAGAGTATCACATCACCATGATTGGTACCCGGGTGAATCGCAGAGCGAAAATCGCCTTCTATGAGAGGGATTAGCACAGCATATGAGTTGAGTTCAGGGACTTGCAAGAGAATCAACTGAGTCTCCATTTGCAAATCAGAGCCGTTTGAACCAACCCACATAGTAGACCACCAAGTTTTGAACCGAAAAAGGCTCAAAAACTTCCTGTCAAGAAGTTTGCCAATGGGGTTCAAGATTCTGTCGAGAGGTTGCTTCACGGACACGCCAAGAAAGACCCCGTTTTCGGATTTAGAAGCCACGGATTCGAGTATATGAGGAGGAATTGAATTGGTGTTTGTGCTATGAGCAAGAGAAGTGAAAGGTGACAGAGTTACATTCAATGGGACTTCAGAAAGAAGAGAGATGCCATCAATGGAGATGTTTCTATTGCATAATGAGAATCTTGAAGTATTTGAAGTGTTATTGCTTTTAGGCTTGGTGAAAACTCTTTGAGAGACTATGTTAGGAGGAGCCATTATCAAATGAATATTTGAGAAATTTAGTAATGCAAATTCAATGAAGAGACTTTTGGTTTTGGATGGGGAAACAAGAGGGCGCAAGCTAGATATATATAGTGAAATTGGCACACTAATGTGTATGTGCTCGGACCCATATTGATCAAATCATATAGCTTTCCATCAGTTGATCCTTTTATAGATAGAACAATCGAGATGTATCATGTGCCACGTATTGATATTATGTTTGGATTGTTCTTGGTAAGTTGGCAACAAATTAAAGGATAAGGATAATTTTATATAAATAATTCCAAATTATGGTTTTTTTTTTCAAGTTTAAAGAAAAGATTCATTACTTACAAACATCATAAAAGATGTAATTATATGGTCATTTCAGTTCAATTACAGCACTTAATATAATCTAAGACGCAAGCTTAATTAAGATAAAACCTAACAACATAAAATATTATACCCATTATGCATGTGTTCCTCATAACAATAGGAAGCCATATTCATACCTAAAATTATTTGAAGAGGAATTACGATACCGACATGGTTAATTGATAAAATTATTGAGATTCAGGACGAAAAAATATCAGAATAAAAAATCAGGTCAGGATTTGAGATATTTTTGTCCTAAATTTTGAATTTTATATAAAAATCCATAATCATGATAGAGATTTGAGATTTTAAACCGTTCAATCTAAGATTTTGCACGATTTTTCATTTTAATTTAAAAATTATAAAAATTCCCGATTTAATGATTGAGATAAGATTAAAAAAAACAAATCTCGACTTGTATCGATGGATTGCAATCTCTATCTATTAGGGTTTTTATTTTTGGAATATTTATTTTTAACTTTTAAAATAAAGAAAAAATGGTAAGTGAGTTATCTTTGTAAATGTCTCTAATTTTTAGATCATGTCCGTTATTTTTTGGAAGGATCAACGTAAGCTTGTTGCTATTTTTGTGATGATTGCAGATCTCATGCGGTTTGGGAAAGTGTTAATTCTTGATTCGAGCTTATTTATTTTTTGGAACGTTCCGATTCTGACTAGTACAATATTCCAAATTCCATATCTTGACCACCTAGAGACAAATTATGGATAATATTCAGTGGGGTCCATCGAATCCAAAAGATTCAACGGGATTATAATTTTCTGACATCTAAGTTAAGTGGGGTCCAATGAGTCAATCCTTTTCAAGTAAAAACATAACTATTAACGACATCTCCCTACGTGGAAGCACGTGATTGGCGAGATAATTGAGGTTAGTTAAGTCGGTTACATGACCGTTACGCGTTTTTGCACTCGTGTCGCCTTTACCTGTAACGACTAAATGGTCGGTTTGAGGGCGGACGGCTGTTGGGTCTTTAGTGGGGGAAGTGAAGTGAAGCTTTTTAACATAAGACGCAAGTTTTCGATAATGTGATTAATTAATCAATTGATTGACTGTTACTTGATTTTGAGTGATGCATTCTCGTAAATTTGATAAGATTTTTTATTGAGTGTTTTATTTTTGGTAAAATCAAATTTTTTTCTTAATATATCGGATGATTTTAGTTCCAGGGGCAATTTTGAGATAATGCTTTTGGGACAATCCTCCTCCAACCGTGAATTTGTTTGGTTATGGGGGATCAAAAACAAATTTAGCAAAAAGACGAAGCAAACACAAAATCGACAAGAGGGTTTACGTGGTTCGGCGGGATAAATCCAGCCTACGTCCACGGGAACAAAGTAGAGTATTGATTTTATTACTAGACCGAGCTTGGCCGACCTCTTTTCAAGGGTGGTCAAATGTTGTCGAGCTGTTTGTTTTTTGATGCTTTACAAATAGTGTTTTGAATGAGATTTTTTCTAATCAACCTATACAAATGAGATTACCCTAATCTTATATACTAAGAGAAATACAACAATATTTCCATATTTCTGTGACGTCACCCACGTGGATTTCCGGCTGATTGACGAGCTCTCTGCCCCAACTGCCTCGCCGAAAGCAAGTCTGCCATCTGACTCCCCATCAAATCACTCTGTTTTATACACTGCCACACTCAACAATTATGATGACAGCCTGTAAAGGCCTCTCATACGGCGATACATGTCAGAGGGAAAAGTCCAAACGGTCCTGGTCATACGTCGGGCGTCGTGTGGACAGCCAAACATTGTGCCGAACTACTCCAACTGATTCCGACCTGACCCGAAATATCCGAGCTCATTCTCCCGATCTAGAGGAAGGATATGACTGATCCGAGCTTCCGGGTTAAAGTGATCGGTCTCGGCTCTGATGTTGTCGATCTCTGACATTTTCTTATACTGTGTCCTCAGGTCGGTTAAATCCAGGAAGCCGGTTGAAGAATGGCTAATATCCTCAGAATATTCATCTTCCCAAAAAGAGAAATTCCCTCTCTGCCATTGTCGAGCTCTTCAAAACACTTGGTCACAGAAATCATCATCAACATTTGTCCCCTAATTCTCGGTTTCAATGAGTGTACGATTTGGTACCGGGAACTATGAATTCTGGAAAATACTGATCAGCCGGGTGGTGACTGCCTCTTGGAGCCACATAAAACTGCATCGGCTATCACTCAGGTCGTCTCTGTCGTCTTCATGTGCTCGGTCGTTGAGAATTCTGATGCCTATCCATTCGGTGCTCGTATCTTGAAGTGAGATACCCATTTTACCATTTTGGTAGCCGTCCATTGGAAACCGTAAAACATCATTACCTCATAAATGCCCATCAAATCATTTTTAGGTTTTAACCAGGTCGCGACACTTGTCAAGCATCCGTGATTCTCCCGCCAAATACCAAAACAATCAATCGTTCAAGGGAAAGCCGAAGGGTTTCCAATCTTAGCCGTCCGTTGGAGTGTGAGGAGATTGAATTCGAAAGTGACATGCGGAGCGCATCGGAGACCTCTCTCTGATCTAACGACTAGAAATGCCACGAGCTGTCTACAAAAACGGGAAATAACACTTCTTTTTTCTTTTACGAAAACTAGCACTTTCGAAGCGCAAGAGATTTAATCCCTCATTTCTGAGATCAGCAAGCTTAAAGACCGACCGGACCAACTCTCCATACAAACTCTCGAATCAAGTAAGTTTTATGTTCGACCTCCTTATTCTCAATTACTGAAACTTTTCATGCTAGTTTGTTGCCTGTAAAAGTTCATGTATTCATTCTCGTTTGTTATTGCTGCTCTCTATCATGTTTATGCCCCTGTTATGTGTTGTAAGTGTGTAGTGTGATTTTCGGGTTGGTTGGGTGATGTAAAAATGCATGTGTTTCTTGGTCGAATAATGGGTTGTGAGTTTGGATGTTTGATTTTTGGGTTTTCTTGGTTTGTTGTTTGTTGTGTGTTTGGTTTGATGTTTTTAGGGAGAGACTTACTGTTTGTGGCCATTGCTAGGACGTTTAGAGACTTTAGGCCTAGGTCTCCGGTCGTTAGAATAGACTTTGAGTATGTGGTGCCCCCGAACAGATTTCTAACTGCCCTTCTCGGACCCTGCCATTGCTAGGAATGTCAGACGCTGGATCGTCCTCAGCTCGGCCCTCAATTTCCCAACCTCCTCGTACTGAAGAGGCTTCATCCAGCTCGGCCAGCTTGGAGGAACTAGATACTACCCCAACCCCTTCTCAGGAAGAAAATGATACTTACAATCACCGAATTCCTCGGAAAAATCCAGAACCAGGTGAATTAGACTGGTCCTCCCTGGACATGAATCGTCCTTCAACCATCACGGAAGATTCTTTGAACACACTCTGTCATCAGTACAAGGTCCCCATAGACATAACACTTGAGGTACCGGGCCTTGCCGAATTCACAAGCCGACCTGAGTTTGGCTCGGTGGCTCTTCTCCATTCCTTCTTCGAGTGCGGTCTGCAGCTGGCCATCCAGTTCTATTTTGCGAGGATGATAGCCTTGATGGAAGTTGCTCCCTGCCAGCTGAATCTGAACAGTTGGAGGATACTAGCCGGTTTTTTCGTGATATGGCACCGAGCAGGCCTGAGGGAACCGACCTTTGTGGAGCTGCAAAGATTGTATAAGCTGAAGGCCAACCCAAAATCCCATCACGGCTGGTACTACATTTCTTCTTATGCTGATGTACATGCCCTCATCGCCGAGCTCCCCCAAACTAACAAGAACTTCAAAGACCCCTGGTTCTGGGCCACGGGCAACTGGGTCGATCTCGATCAACAGATTCTGTAGAGATAGACGTCCCAGACGTCTTTTCAACATGAGGTGAGGATCTGAGCCCTTAGTTTTTTTGTGATTTTCATGAAAGAATACTAACTTTCCAAATCTTTTCAGCCTGCTGGAGGGATCCTCCCAAAGTCATTCATGAGGTCCGGTCTATGATCAATAAAGCCCGGAGTTTCTCCGGCTTCTGAAAGAGAATTGTCAACGACGCTGCTTTCGTAGAATCGGGCCCCATACGGAACACACCTCCACAGGTTCTAGGACGATTAGGTAGTTATCGTATGACCTTCTGATAAATTTTTTGTGCTCTGCTCGGACCCGAATGAAGTTACCCGTACTCAGAAACTGACTATACTTTCTGTCTTGTATTCTGTAGGAATGACGAAGCCAGACAAGGTCATGGGGCGGATTGAGAGTCTGGTCAAGAAGACTGGTCATGGTGGAATTGGAAGTTCTCGGCGGCGACTGACCACTCCAATTCCTCTTGAGGCCAAGGGAAAAGCCAAAATGCTAGCTCATCCAGTGACACCTCCTCAACCTCCTCTCACACTAGCTGCTCCGAGCCCAACAGTCCAGCCGTCCCCCGCCTTATCCAGACCTTCGAGCAAACACCGTCGCCTGTTCGGCGAAGAAGTAGTTGAGCTCGAAGAAGAAGATGAAGAAGAACCCCCGCCAAGAAGGCTGTCTCCCGGAAGGAGAAGAAGACTGCTGAGGCTCCCTCCAAGACCGGGAATGGCGGGGTGGTATTGGGCGTGAATGACCTCAATGAGAAAGTCCAGGATGCGGTAGCCCATCTGGTACCCGTATTCAACTTACTGGCCGAGGCGATCCCTCCCGAGCAGATTCCAAAATATGAGGACATTTCCCTCGATGAGGTGATCTCCAAGTTTTATGCCCAAATCCTCAAGGTAAACATTCTTTCATGTTTCCGTTCTTTGTTTTTACTTGGCAATTTCTAACCCTTCTTTTCTCTCTTGTAGCTGGGTTACATGATGGCTCGGAACAAAGACCTGTTGATGAGTCTACTATCCGAGGGGGGTCAAGTGCAGAGACTCCAATCTCAGCTCACAGAGCGGGAGGCCGAACTGGCCAGAAAAGAAAAAGAGAACCAAACGCTGAAACAGGCCATGGCCGAGGCCACCGCACTGATCGATTCCCTCCGCAATGCCTCCACCGTTGCCAAGAGAAAAATAGATGCCACCGAGGACAAAGCTAAACACCTGAGGTGTGAAGCCGCAAGCTTGGATTCCAAACTCAAAGCGGTGACCAAAGAAAGGGATCAGGCCCGGGATGACCTGAAAGCAACAATTAAGGAAAGGGACCAGGCCCGGGATTACCTGAAATATTGAGAGGCCAAGCTGGAAGAGGACCTGGAGAAAGCCAAGCTTGAAGGGATCAGGAACTGTGCAGATATTATCCCGATGCTGATCCCCGAGTGGACATCGGACCCGTCCACGTTACTATCCAATACTGCAAAGGGGATCTCTCGAAGGACGAAGCTCTTGCACTACTCGCCCCTCCTCCTGAGCAGATTCAAGACCCGGACCCTATATCCGCAGTGCCCGCGTCTCTAGCTGTTGAGGAAGCGCAGCCTGAGGTCCCTGCTTCTGAATCGGAAATGCCTGCAGTAGAAGTCGAAGCTCCCCCTACCGACCAAAATGAAACCGAGATCCCTTCTGCTGAGCCCGAGCCAGAAGTTCTGCCCCCTGTACCCGATCAAACTGAACCAATTGCCCCTGTGCGGGTCGAGGAATGAGAGTGACCCCAAATGGGCCATGTGTAACAAATAATACATTTTTTTGTAATAATATTTACACTTTTCCTGCTTTTTGCTTCTCAGTAAATGTTCTTACTTCCTGCCTTCCATACGTAGCATATTTCCCACTTGTTAACTCGTTCTTCAAAATCTGAATGTGAGGAAAGATTCTGATCCCGACCAATTCGAATCTGGCCATGGGGAAAAATGCTCCGTCCCTGAGTCGATGATAACCCGCTCGGTGAGACGTAACCAAAATTCCATAGCCGATTCTTCAAAATTATAGGCTTAATAAAGTGCATCATAAATTCCATTGGTATATCGGATGGAAATCCAGACGTAAATTTCATAGCCGATTCTGAATGGACAATAGTGTTGTCTGCACTCGGGATACAACATCATGTACCATTAGAATTTATAACGCGTTTAGATTAATTAAATGATTTAATTAAAATTTTATCCACTTTAGAATTTCAAATTTTGAACTTTCTAGTGTACGAATATTTTAAAAGTTTATATATATTAGGTCACAAAACCTAACTTAATTAAATTAGTTTAATTGAGTAAAATAATTAGTAGAAACTAATAGGTATTAGTGAGTTTAAGAGTTAAAATTGGTAAGATCACTAATAGTGCACTAGTGTAAATGAAAGTTATGTTTTAGTCGGGCATAAATTTATAGATATTGGTGCATTAAAATATTAGATATTTTAATTAGAAACCTTAACATTAAAATATTGAGTGAGAGAGTGATATACGAAAATATATCCCGTGATCTCCGTTGTTAATCCGAAAATGTAAGATTCAAAAGGCACGGCTTTGTTTTCGTCCCCTTACGGATGGTATCCATTTTGGGTCAATATCAAGTTTGGATTCCAAGAAGATAGGGACTCTAGATGTATTTGGTGAACTGACCTACCCTACGGTGACACTTCACTAGTTAAGTTCAACGGTTCCGAAACAACAGGTTACACTCACGAAAGAATGATTAAATGTTAATCATAATTCCTTGATCAAATCAAATGGTGGTTGGTTATTATAGGAATAAGAGTTATTTTAATATAGGAATAAAAGTTATTCTCGTATATATTAATCAATTGAAATTGTCTCGTTCTAGCATGCAAATACTTGATCGACCATACGATGACACTTATTTTTGGGATGATAGATTTCCATGCCATAGTAATTCTCTTAGGTTTTCTAATTCATTATACATGGTTCATGCATCATGTTTAATTTTATGCCTAAATATTTGATAATTTTAATATGTGATGAATGGATTTTAAATGCATGTTTACTTTATTTTATTTCATACATGGTTTCTCTAATAATTGATATTCTCTCTAATGACAAATTGACGGGAGAAAATTATGTAAAATGGAAAGGTAACATGAACGTCATTTTGGTATGTGAAGACCTTAAGTTTGTTCTGACGGATGAGTGTCCTCCCGAGCCAGCCAGAAACTCTGGCCAAGCTGTGCGCGATGCCTACTAGAAATGGGTCGCAGCTAATGAGAAAACCTGCTACTACTACTGCTGTTGGACAATTATGACCCATAGTGTCACTATTTGTACAGATCACGGTGTTGTTGTACAAATTAACTATGTGACAAAGGAGATTGCACTCTTATCATTTGTGATTAGATCACCAAGATATATAATGATAGGAGGTCCCTGTGATTTGTTCCTGGATTGAGAATGATATGAGACAGTATCAATCCACGAAGGATAAATCATTAAATATCCCTAGTCAGAGTATTATCGAGATTGGACATCGATAAATACGTAAAAGAATAGTATTACACTTGTGCGCGTTGTGAGGGCACAAACAACATAGTTCTCATATATTTGGGTATAGGATACTCATGCAAGTGTAATAGGAGGTTGTGTTTTACCGATGGTACGGGAAACAGCTTCGCTCTGGATAGACCCCCTCGGAATTCCATTGGTAGTATGATTATGTGTCTATGGAAGTGCGAAATCAGGGTAGGTGTATTTGGTCTTAACCTAAGACTTGCACCGCTAATACTTGCGACAATCAATATACTTTGGTTGTGGTCGTCCAAGGATTTAACCGGTTTCTGTGTACGCCTCTTCTGGGTATATCGAGAATCGTAGTGTGTTGGGTGTGATGTCAAGACAGAAGTGTCACTCCAGTCATATGGAGATGATGTTCGCGTAGGGATACAGAACTGGTTCTCTAAAAAGGTTGCAACCGTCGGGATAATATGACTTGGTCATGATTATCCGATATTAAAGAGACTAGTTGCTCGTAATCCGATATATGCTTCCTACGGGGCAGACACTGTACCAGCCCCAGGCCTTGCATGTGATCATCTGATACTGGATCGAAATACGCAATACTACGTATACTACACCTGATATAGATCCTTATTCCTGTAAGGATATTTCTGGAGAATTGGGTAGGCATGGCGCTTTGCTAGAAGCCAACCTTGTCTTGTAAATCGGTATAAACATAGTACTAGGTACTTACGTGTTCAGATAGTCCGACGACTGAATTTACTGCCAACATATCCGGGGATCTCATGGGTCGCTTCCCAAAGATTCACCGATGACGTATGACTTGCACTTTTATTAATCTGGGATTAATTAATGATGAGAGAGAAAATTAATCTGGGATTAATTGCGGAGATATTTTATCTGGGATAAAATATTATTTAAAGAGAGAAAACGATTAATTTGGAATTAATCGATAAATTAATATATTCGATATATTAAACGAAATTGGATTTCAACGCGGAATTAAAATTAGATTTTAATTCGGGCGAACGAGTTAATTTAGAATTAATTCGTTAGCGACGTGGATAGTGATTTCGCTAGGCATAATCATTTAATTGCGTCGCAACGGAAAATTCATTAATTTGGAATTAGCGAACCCGAGCCCGAGATTGTTTACGAGCGCATTCGCATTTCGAATTCGAGTGCAGCACGTAAGTCAAATCAAGCGTCAAATCGCTAGTCACATCTAGCGTCACATCATTCGTCAATCAAGTGATGGATGTCTTTCACTTTGAGTGATTGACGCAAGTCACTATTCATGAGTGATGTGAGTTGATGGAGGTTGGTGTGGCTTTTAATTGTTTGACTTTTAAAGCCAAATTTTAGTAAATCATTTATTGATTTTTTGAAAAAGAATTATGTGTATTAGATACAAAAATTCACAAAACCAACACCATTCCACTCTCTCTCTCTTCTCACGCAATTGGAGCCAAAAATTGCTCATCTCTCTCACGCCCATTTGGGCGATTTCTTCACTGGTTTTTCTGGGAAATGCCGAGAAGATGGGAAGCAAGTGTGATGATTTTTGTGGCAAAAATCACAAGAGCTAACACTCCGAGAGACATGCGAAGGTGATAGGGAAGTCCACCAATGAGTCGGGAATCGTTTGACGAAGCTTGGAAGATGAAATAAAAAATCGAAAATGGTGGACTGCTACACAGCTCACTGCCGAGCAAGACAGAGGCAGAAAACATAATTTTTATTGCCTCGTGCGTCGCTCAACCGATCGATGTGAGTATTCCGCAACTCCCTTGTTGTATTCGCACTTATTTTCAATGCTTGAAATGATCTTGGGATGCTTAGTATTTTCCAACAATGGTATCAAGAGCAAGGTTAAGCATGAAAATATTTTAGGGCTTAAAATTGGGTAAATTGTATTTGAGCATGAATTAATGAAATTAGATGAATTAGTATGCTTAAATATGTTTTAATTGATGATTGATTGGATCAATTTGAAGAAATTGTGATTGTATCATTTTTCCCCAAATTTTTGTGTTGGCCGAAAGTTAAGGAGCCCTAAATGTCTTGGTGATTTTGATTTTTGATTCATTGGATGAGTTAGAAATCAATAGGGAATGTTGATTTAATGTTTAATTTGATTCAATTGGATTGAATTTGAAATTGGATATAAATTTCCCCTTGGCCGAGAGTTAATGTAGCATGTTTCGGTTTGATTTTGTTTTTTGCTAAAATGTGTTGGACATGTTTAGTTAATGATAAGCATGATTAATTGTACAAATTTGGTGTTTTGGAAATATTGATTTGGGAATTAATAATGCTATACATTTTAGTTAATTAAATGTGAAATTGCATTTTTTAATTTAATTAAATTGGGCCTAATTTTGGAAATTAGACTTTTAAAGTTGTTATTGGGCTTATTGGGCTTGGTTGTACTGAGTTGGGTTTAGGCTAAATTGGTTGGATCCAATTGGGCCCAAAACCGCTTCCATAAGCCCAAATGCGACTAATGGACCTTTAAAGTTTAATTGGGCCTAAATTGATTTCTGGGCTTATAGGGTAACTCCCGGATTGGACTTTGGTTATTGGTTCGACCCGAGTTGACCAAAAGTCAATGCCTTAAGAAATTAATTAAAAGCTCATTGGATTTAATTAAATTAATATTGGATATTAATCGGGCTTTGAGACCCGTAACAATTAAATTTGGAATTTAAATCGTAAAGGTTTATTAATAAAGTGTGATATTTAATTTGGAATTAAATATGCGAATTAGTATTAAATAAAAATTGAATTGGATTTAATTATGTAGTTTAATTTAATTCAAGAATTCGTACTTTGAGTACTTATTCGCAAAAACGAGTTTGACTCAAGCAAAATCAAATCGTTGTTTGAATATTGGATGGTCACTAATTATCAGATTAATTAATTTGATTAGATTGATTGATAGCATGCTTGTGTGAATACATGGTTGCGATGCATGAATAATGTATATCGGATGGATATTAGATGGGTGGGATAATTTTAGAAATTGTTGTAATAAATTTGATTTATTAAATTGGACCTGCGTGTCTAGCCTTATTACCTCCTTATTCTTTGTATTCTCTTCTCACATATTCCCCTCAATGTAAATGAGGTTTCTTTAGAAGTGTAGTGTAACGGGTAGAAGCAAATACTTGTGCTAGCGGGAGAGAGAAAGGGAGAGATTTGATCTAGGATCAATGTGTAAAGTATCCATCCGCATATCATTATTATTTATTATACGCACTTTATTATGTATTTAGAATGCATGTTTAGGGTGTATGATGATGAGACCTTAACAAAGATAATAAATTGGTTGCAAATTTGCACTCGAAAAACCCTCGCAAAATATTAGCGTTTTTTCCTTCCATTGAGTGATTCTCACTCAAGATCCGAGACTGGCATTGGCTTGTTGGCCAAAGTCAAGGCCTTTATCCGTCGAGAATGTGTTTAAATCACGAGAGCTTTGTTCCATATCGGTGTCTTGTCCAAGTTGTGGTTTGTTGGCCAAAGTCAAGACCACTTCTTGTCCATCGACATTGATTACGAAGCTTTCCATGGTCAATGGGTCGCGCTTAACTGGGATCACTAAGTTTGTTGTGCCAAAGCCAAGGCTTAGTTGATTCAGAGGAAAAAAGTTAGGTAATACATTGCATGTATTGACATATATAAGATATATGTTTCGGACTTGGATGTCCCCCTACTGGATCTAGGAATTGGATTGGATCCAATTGATCTTAGAGATCTACCTAGTTAATTATTATACAATTTGTTGGCCAAAGTCAAGATTGTGTGATATTTAACGGGATCCTAGCCCGCTAGGAAACACGGTTTCCCGAGTACTCGACAGAGGGTTAGAGGCTCGCCGAAAAATAGTGGGAGGCAAGAATTGAATTTGCAATATTCATTTAATTACTTGCCATACACGCTCAAAACAAATATCATTCGTCAAATAAATTAAATGTTAGTTGGACTAATATTTAAATGTTGTTTTTAATAAATAGTTGGACTATATTCAAACTATTCATTTATAGTTGATTTTATAATTGGATTATAGTAATCAATATAATTGATTTTAATCTATTAAATTATAGTTAATTAAATAGTTGGACTATTGTAATCATTATAATAAATAGTACCGAAATCATTGATTAAATAGTTGGACTATTAGAATCAAGATAAGATTGAAAGATTGACATTTAAAACATAATCATAGGGAAAATGTATTTAAATGGTTTAATTTTCAAATTGGGAATAAAATTTCAGGATGGTCCTGGAAACTAATAAGTTACTTTATTTGATAAAATAACATATTATGCCTAAGCCCGGAGTTAAGCAAATAGTAGAGCATAATCTTTGGAAGATTTATGTGATGATAACTTTAGTGCTTATTCCATTAAGCTTGTCGCAGTAGACTCCTTAATTTCTGAATTAGAACAAAGGATTAGATCCTTAAAGTATGATAATGAAATTGAAGGATCTTCATAAATCTATGCTTAGATTTTAGAAGTACTAAATTGCAATTGATAACTCTTGGAGAGTTAATGACTAATCTCAAGGAGATAAAGTCAAAATTTGCAATAAGGCAAGTAGCGCAAGGCGCACTTTACTTCGATATTCTAGCAACCCGAGGCTTGGCCAAAGGCTACTGGAATGTGAAAAAGGGAAAAGGCAAAATCATTATAATCTTATGGGAAGATAAATGACATATTCCAAAATGTCTGCCTAAATTGTGGCAACCGGGATCGCGGAAGCGTGACTGCCGTTTGGACAAAGCAGACATGAATGAATTGAAGACGAGCAAGGCTCTGACTTCAAATATGTTTGTCATATTATGTTCACTACTAGTATTAAAATTGGATTTTAGATACTTAGTGTGATACATAAATATATACTGTTGTTCAGAATCTACTATGAGCAGAATACTGACTTCAGATTGAGATTTAATCTGCGAATCGGAAACGGGACGAAAGTCGCTGTTTTAACCGTAGATACCTAAGTTTAGGAACTACCTTCGGGTGTGTACCTAATTTGGAAATTGTTGTAATGTAACTAGTTTGACTAGGAACATTATCTCCATATCAGTGTTTAACCCGCTGCGGGTGAACCTTTATATTCTAGAACACTAAAGTGTTTTATTATATAAAGATGATATTGAGATAAACACATTAGATGTGAATAACATAATTTATATTTTGAATATAAATAAATCTCAAACGTATAACATGACAAACAAATAGCTCAAACTGATTTGATCAGAAGAAACTAATTTGTGGCATTGTTGTCTGGGACACAGTTAGACAAGACTCGTATATCCACACTTTTGAAGAATGGATACTAGGACTGATTTGATTCCAATCAAATAAAGTCTACGAATCTAATTTATTGGGCAAAGTGCCTATAGCACATTTACTTGGTAAAAGTGCAAAAGCAACCTATCTGTTAGCCCTTGTTCATAGTGAAGCAAGTGGGTCCATGTCTAGCTAGGCTAGAGGTGGAGATGAATATTTCGTGATCTTTACGGATGTGGCGTCGCATTATGGTTATGTGTTTCTTTTGAAACACAAATCAGAAACTTTTAAAGTTTCGACACGAAATAGACAAACAGACCGGCTAAAGTATTAAACCGTCGCGGTAAGACCGTAATGGAAAATACTTAAGCAATAAGTTTCTTATATACTTGAAAGAGTATAGTATTCTTTCAAAGAGGACTCCTCCCGGAACACGTCATCCTGACGGTGTGTCCGAACTAAGATAAACCGAATTATGTTAGACATGATAAGGCTAATCATGAGTCGCTCTGAGCTACCATTTCCTTCAACGGATACGCTTTAACAGTGCAAGAACTTATTTTGAATAAGGTTCTATAAAAGCTGTTTGACAGAGTTCATATTAGATATGAACGGGAAAGAAACCGGGTTTCTCATTCCTGAATATTTGGGTATGCTAGACATATGTTTAGATGATACCAAACTAAAACCCAAATTGGATAAGTGCCAATTGTAGGTTATCCTAGGGAAACCAAAGTATAGTACTTATACAACTCACGAGAGAACAATGTAAATGTTGCTCACCATGCGGTTTTCCTAAGAGGAATACCCATATGCAGTGGTAAGTGGGAGGATAGTAAAACTCGATGAAAATTGGAGTAATACTGTTCAAGGCACCGAATCTTAATGGAACATAAATAGTTCATCAATGATGAAACTATACCATAATCTTCGAATACACAAGAACCGCGTTAGTCGGAGAGAGTCAGAAAACAACCTGGGGTATGGGTTTCTGATCTCACCTCATAAAGATGTCTATCTTATTGAGGAATACCAACTGACTATGTATGAGGAAGTGATACAAGGTATCGACTCCCTATTATGGCAAAGTGCCATAAGTCCGAAATGGATTCCATGTATATCAACAAGTTTTGATACTAGTTGATGTACCGCAAGGCATTGTGCCTATTGGTACTATATGAGTCTTCAAGGAAGACATACATGGATGGCAACATACCAACATATAAAGCTAGGCTTTTAGCGGAAAGGTATTGTTATCAACATTGTGTTGATTTCGATTCAACCTTTTACCTGTTGCCAAGGTAAATCCATTTGGATAATGTTTGCTAATGCTGCATGTTTCATTTATGAAATATGACAGCTTTACGGGAAAATTGCTTTCCTGAAAAGGAAATCTTTTGGAGGATGTTTACAACATCCTGTCGGTTTTGTCGTACCATAACAAGCAAACAAGGTTTGCAGGTTATTCGATCCATGTTTGGATTGAAGCAAACATAGGTTTTTGGAATTATCGTTTTGATGTAATCATAATAATTTATGATTTAATTCAAAACGAAAATGATTCTTGTGTATATAGAGGGTTAGTGGAAGCGCACTGACAGTGGCTGTCCTATAAATAATGATAATATATGTCATTTCTTGGAAATGATATTCCCAAAATAACTATCGGTGAAAGCTTGGCTTTCGAGAAAAATTCTCTATAGAATTCTTGTGAGAAACAACTTTTATTCTAGGAATGAATAAAGATCTACTGGGATAGATTTAAAGTTGTTATAACTCTCCGAGAACTCGTACATTGAAAAATGTACGCGACATGGTGTCTTATACGCTTTGAGCATATGGATTCACGAACATGCCAATCTAAGTGATAGTCATTGGATTGATCTTAAGAACATACTTAGTATCTTAGAGATCTAAGGATGCTGTCTTAAACTATGGAGATGGAGAACTTGAAGTGACTGTGACCACTATTGCAAGTTTCCTAACCGATAAAGACGACTAAAAGTTACAAACGGTACTATACAGTTTGAATAACGGAACAGTGAGCTGGAAATCTTCCTAGCAAGTTACTGTTACCGAATAAACAACACATGCGGGTTATTGCTGCAGCTGAGGCGACAATAGAAGCCTTCTGGGTCGATAATAAATCTAATTAGATTAGATATAATTCTGTTAGCAGCTGAGCTAGGCGTCAGCACAAGCTAAAAAAGTAATGGTCTCAACAACGATCCAGATACATACTTCGATATTCATCTGATTCGTTCGGATCATACATCGTGGCGATGTGATGATCGTATAAATCGCATCAGACGATAATCATGCAAATCCACTGACGAAAGCTTTTCTCAGCAATTTGAGCCAACCGTACATAGTTCGGGTGTTAGACACTCGAGTGACTGGCTATAGGCCAAATGGGAGATTGTTGGACAATTATGACTCATAGCATCACTATTTGTACAGATCACGGTGTTGTTGTACAAATTAACTGTAGGCATTGCATTTTTGCATGTGAAACCCGATGATGAGTCTCAGTTGAAGGCACTACCTTTTTAGTCGAGGAAGTTGTGGGAAACGGTTGTCGGAAGGGAATCGGCATTTCGTTAAATTTTATTCCCATGTTTAGCTCCAAGCTCGCTGGTGGACCTCCGTTTTAAAGCACCTTTAGCCTAAACAAAACCCGCAAACACTTAACCTTGGCCCAAAAGCCCACATCCAAGCCCATCTCACCCAAGCCCAATCCAAAATAATTAAAACCTTTAAAATACATGTCACAAATTAAATTAAATTAAATTAAAGTCAACTAATTTAAATTAAATTAAAATCCAACACAAATTAAAATCCAACACAAATTAAAACCAACACAAATTAAATTCAATTTAAATTAAATTAAAACAAATTAATTTAAATTAAATCTAAATAAATTAAACAAATATTTAATTAAAATCTAATACCAAAATTAAAATAAATCACTTCCTATTTAATAAATCACTCACCAATTTAAAATATTTACTCACCTAATTAACAAATTAAATGCCTAATTAAAATCAATCATAACAAATAAATATATTGTATTCCTAATCTAAACCAATCAAATATTCAACCTTCCTAATTAGCCAAATTTTGTCCCCCAATCAAATATATATTTTCCTTTTGTGACACTAATTAGATATCACAAATCCCTATCATGCAAACCCTAATTGACAACTAAAATAAAACACACACTAAATCAACCCTAGGGGAGACACACAATACACGGCACAAACAAAGACAAAAAATAAACAAACTGCTTCAATTGCCTCAAACGCCAAAAGAACTCACTAACGAGCCCACTGCCTCCATTCACTACCCTCACAAATAACTTCAACAAAACCCCTTCAACACATCTTTAGCCTTCACGCATATTGCCCAATTCACTGCCACTCACCGCCTACCAGACTCCACTCACGTTACCCTCATTACAAATCATCACAACCACTCACATCAGCCACTAACACCAGCCCTAAACGTCCCTCACAAAACCAATAACCCTTCACGCCAAATCTGCTCCTTTAACACAGTGCCAAAACCCCACACTTCCCCTAACTACTTCACGCCAACATAGCTCATTTGAACGTCACACACTCAACGCACCTACAACCAAATTTCCCCCCTCACACCTCAGCATATCCCACACGCCAATACCTTCAAACGCCACCTGACCCTTCAACCAACGCATAAACACCTAAGCCCTGCACGCTACAACCACACTCCACGCACCTACAAACCAAATTAGCGGCCCCTCTATTGACCGACACACACAGACTACAGCCCCCATTCAACATCTTAAACTGCACACATATTAGGCCCTCGAAACTGTCCCAAACTGCCTCAAATCAACCCCCTGAAACTGACCAAAAAAACAACCCCAATCTGTCTCCATAACAGCCCCGAAAATAGCCCTTTTACCACCCAAAACAGTCCTGAACTGCACCCTAAAAAACTGCCAACAAAACAGCAGCCCCTACCCCCTCAAAATTGTGAAAAACAGTCCATTAATACACCAAAAACAGTGACCAGAAATACAGCAAACGGCAGCGAAATCGCGAGAAAACAGCAGCAAAACGGAGGTCAAAACAGTAGCTTGAGCAGCGGAACAGCGAGGTAAAACGCAAACCAGTGAACCAGAAAAGTTACGGTGTGATAGCCCTTCTGACGGCCATGAAACGCGAGTTCGAAAGTCGACATAAAAGGTTAGACCTGAGGGTATTTTCCACATTCGTTTTCTATTTTATTCGTATTATTTATTGAGTATTGTTCGCATGATTGTTATGTTGAAATGCATGTTGTGGCCCTTGAGTAGATAAATATGTATGGATTATGAGATATTGTATTATGTGGCTTTGGAATAAAATGAAAGATGTGTCAACTCTCGCGGTATATCGGATGGAAACCAGGACATAAATTTCATAGCCGATTCCGAATGGACGGTAGTATGATCTGTACTCGGGATACAACTCCACGTACCGCTTGAGTAAACAACACTTTCTTTTGTTTTATATTGCTTTGATTTATTTATTTTTCGTCATTTGAATTCCGCATGTTATTTGTATGCATGATGCAATCGAGCGCATGGGCTTAGTAAGTCGGATTAAAGGTCCCATATTTGGAGGGGTTAAAAACCCTTTACCACGATGCTTTGCCGCCGGCGGTTGATGTGTGTTCGGTTGAATGTGAGATATGTTCAATCGGGCATACTAAGTCTGATGTTATTGTCTTTATTCCTTGTATGCATGATGCAATCGAGCGCATGTGTTTAGTAAGTCGGATTAAAGGTCTCCTATTTGGAGGGGTTTAAATCCTTTACCACGATGCTTTGCCGCGCCGGTTGATGTGTGTTCGGTTGAATGTGAGATATGTTCAATCGGGCATACTAAATTTCATATAGTTATCTTTATCTTTGTATGCATTGTAATGAAAGGCGAATGGGCTTATTGTGTTGGATTAAAAGGTTCTCCATTTGGGGAAGAAAAGCCTAAAAGACTACCTTTACCACGATATTTGCCGTGTCTTTCATCTATTGATTGCATCATTTACCTTAGTCTTGGCTTAACGTATTACAATTCATAGATCTACGTTATGATAGCATTTGAGTATTATTCCTTGTGGTATATCGGATGGAAACCCAGATATAAATTCCGTAGCCGATTCCGAATGGACGGTAGTGCGGTCTGTACTTGGGATACAATTCCACGTACCACTTAGAAAAGTGCTCACATGTGTGCTTGTGTCCATATTAGTTATCTTCTTTTGCACTATGTCATAGCATGCTTACTTTAATGCCTAATTGCATCCTTAAGTGTCTTGTTGCATTATGTACTTAGTGGACTCTTTTATTTATGCATGAACATGTAATGGCTATTTGGTTATGATATGTCTATGAAATCACATGTTCGCCATTATTTGATTCGCCTTTATGTGTGCTTGTGTGGTTAGTGTGTGCTTGTGTTTCAATGAATACAATATGCCAATGAAGCTGTATGTTCGTTGCTACTTTGATGTACTTTCAAGCATGCAATCTTAGATGTGAAATATATGCAAATTTAGGTGTAAGTTTTATTTTTGTGCATATAGATTTAGAAGCATGATACTCTTGGAAATAAGTGTTACTTAAGCTGATTAAATAAATTATTACACAAATCCTTTCATTACAAGTGACATAAGTAAGGGACCATTCCGAACCCAACGGTTTGAGGTCTTCCCTTGCGAGGGGTGAGTGCGGCCTTAAATCTCATTTTCCCGGTTCACACCGGGGGTGGCGACTCCATTATTCTCCGGTTTAGTCCCCCGTGGCTACTCCGAACTCCCGACTAGGCCGCGAGCCTAGAACAGCATGCGTCGCCCAGTTCATGTGTCCCACATTAACTATGTGACAAATGAGATTGCACTCTTATCATTTGTGATTAGATCACCAAGATATATAAATGATTGGAGGTCCCTGTGATTTGTTCCTGGATTGAGAATGATATGAGACAGTATCAATCCACGAAGGATAAATCATTAAATATCCCTAGTCAGAGTATTATCGAGATTGGAGATCGATAAATACGTAAAAGACTAGTATTACACTTGTGCGCATTGTGAGGTCACAAACGGCATAGTTCTCATATATTTGGGTATAGGATACTGATGAGTGGTATTTATATCACTTTTTCCCACTCATTTGACCTAATATTTCGTATAGTTTCTCGAGTTTTATGAACATTTTGCTGTGTTTTGTTATTATTTTGTAGATAAATAAAGTTTGGAAAGCACTGGAGGCAATTTGGGGAAAAAACGGACAAAAATGCGTCAACTGGAATATTTTGGTCTTTGGCGCGTCGCGACGTTGACGTCTTGCGCGTTGCGACGCCCATCCTGCGCCGGACCTGCTAACGTGCGCCGTTTTACACGTGTCAAAATCTGATTGGTCAAAATTTGCTAACGTGCGCCGATCATGTTAACGTGCGCCGTGCCACGTGTCACCATCACAACGGTTCTACTAACGTGCGCCGAAGCTACGTGTCAACATCCTATTCGACCAACCCAAGCGCATGCCACGTGTCCTCTTCCTATTGGACCGCATAATCGATGAATCAGAGCACGCCACGTGTCACCATTCTATTAGACCGAATTTCCACCCAATCACAAGCTGACACGTGGCAGGAATTCATTGGACCGCATCGCCAACCAACCAGAGCATGACACGTGTCACAATTATTGCAGTCGACAGCCGTGGTCAACGTACGCGTGGACTCCCATTACTGCACCCAGCGTCGCGACTCTAGTGCAATTCCAGCGTCACGACGCTGGACCAAAATATGCCTATAAAAGGAGGCCGCCAGATTCATTTTTCTTCATGCTTTCCTTGTAGAATTCTCTCTAATATATAGGAAGCATCTATTTTTGTATATATAATTATTATTTTTAATTTTTGTATTTTAATTTTCAGTAATAGTAGTTCTCTTATTCTACATTCTTTTTAATGTTTAGGTAGTTAATTTTCTGCTGGGGATAAGGTGAAGCTTTTATTATTTTAATTTAGATTAATCTCCCTTAAATATAATATGGAAATTATAATTCAAAATATAAAAGATTACCGCCTTAATGGCTGGTTTTATTTATTTGACATAATGTGGCACCGCCTATATGGTTGGTCTTTAGGTGACAGGCAATTACCGTCTATATGGCTGGTTTATGTTCAAATACTATTACCGCCTTTATGGCTGGTCGGACTTAATTTGACTTAATAAAGAATACAGCCTTTATGGCTGGTCGGTAATATCATGTTTAATTTCTGTATTATATTAAGGGAGATATCTAAATTATAAATAGTAAAAGTGGATCCCCAACCCCAGTATTTTATTTTTATTCTAGGGAAGTGATGAAACACAATACACACACTTAATAATTGATTTTCTTTTTATGGGTAGTTCTTTAGTTTGTTTATTGAGTCTTAAGCTTAATGCGTCTTGTTAACTGGCAATTAATAAGATTGATGAGGTAAATCTAAAATGAACTAGACATAGGGATTTTAGGTTTCAGCCTTAGATTCAATAGCCCACGATCTTCCTTGAGGATAGATAACCCTTTAATAGATTTCCTTACAGGATAGGAATATACCTGTCGGGCGGGGGTAGCCATAATTGGAACTTAAACTTAATGAATCCAGGTAATGTGGTTGGCATAGACATATGGTTCAATTGGGTTATACTGGGTATTTGCGTCTGACCATCGGAAGAGGCTTTTGCATATTTTCGTGTTCCAGGTTAGCAAACTGAATTAGTACACATAAATAAGAGAATCAATTCATCCTTTTAACAGTATTGTGTGGAGTCACGACCCTAGATCTTTTGAGTCTGTTTATTTATTTTCCTTAGTATTTTTCTTTTGTTTATTTTATTTTTATTAAGCAATTCCACATTCAACCAATCAAAGCAATCAATTCCCTTCCCTCTATAATTAGATACCTGTAAATAAATAGATTCAATAATTAATAACAACAGTAGGAATTAAGTCCTCATGGGATCTATATTTTTATACTACTTGAACGATACGTGCGCTTGCGTTATACACGTGTGTTTGCACCGGTCAAGTTTTTGGCGCCGTTGCCGAGGACTCATATTTCTTGAGTTGTTAATTTTGAAGCTATCTAATTTACTTGTATCTAATTTTCTTTATTTTTATCTGTAATTTTTATTTCTTTTTTTTTCAGGTGATTAAAAAATGGAACATTACTGGGAGATTGAAAGATCACGAGCTTTACTAGAATATACACCTCAAATCTGGGAGCAACAGTCCGATTTTCTGAGGCCTGTTGTCCAGCCCAACAATTATCACTGGATGCCAGAACCAAGCAATACTACATTTTCTCAACAGAACGAGATGGGGAGATGTATGATATGTGATGGTAACCACCCGAGCGATCAATGTATATACCGTTCAAGGTGGCAGAACTATCAGAATCATTCATGGTAAGAAGAACCAACATATTTCACATAACCACATCTTCCATCTTATCCACCATCTATCTTTGATCTTCATCAAGAACCAGAACCATCCGAGGAAGATCAATTGATTCACATGTTCAAAGAACAAGCAGCTCGATTTGATGCACAAATTCAGAGTAACACAGAATCCATACAGAGAATGACAGATCAGATCAGACAATTAATAGAAAACCAGAGCTACATACCTCAAGGAGCATCTTCAGATGACACAGATGAAGCCTTCGAGTACCAAACACTTCACTATGACACTTTAGCAGAAGATGAGGCTGAGGAGAATCAAGAACCAGAGGTATCAGTTCAGGAACCTAAGCCGGCAAAGTCTCGATTTGATTTCTATTATTCAGATTCTGACGAGGATGAAGCTGAAATATTTGTACCAACTGCATCAAAAAATTGAGGATGGAATTCTGTATCCTCAAAACGAAGATCTTGGAGATTGCATTGCACACATGTTTGAAGAAGATCTACCCGAGCCAATCAATTCACCCGAATCAGAGGATGAAGTCCTAATGTCTGACTCATCTTTTCATCCTCAGGTGGAGCATGAAGCAAAGCAAATGGATGAGCAAATGCCTGACCTTAATAAAGATCCAGAGCATTCAGGAGAAACATCGCTGTTTTGGGGAGTACAAATCAAAGATATCGCCCAGAAGCTTGACAGAATGGAACTTCCATTCCAAGTCAAGCACCATACAAGACCTCCTGATTTTCTTTCTTTCTTTGCAGGAACCACTGGAACAATAAGGAGCAAAAATGTGGCACGAGCACTAAATGAGACAAAACTCTTTTTGCCTCTTTACCGTTGGAAGAGACCCTTCAAAAGCAACGCTCACGTGATTGTCTTTAATCGGACATCCAAAACGACGCTGAAACCTCATTGACATATGGATTTCAATCACGTCTGGCTAAAGACGTAAAATTTAGCGCTAGCAGGGAGGCAACCCATGCAATTTGTTGTAATTTCTGTTTTCATATTTTGTGTGAACTTTTTAATTTTGTGTGTTATTTTTGTAGGGAAATGCACAAACGAAGCATTTTAAGACAGAATGAATTGTGTTTGGCAATCAAATATGAGAAACAATTCATTAGCGATGGCTGAATAAGGAATGAAATCTTAAGACACATCCTAATGAATTTATACTAAGCGAGTGGCGTATTGCGTACACAATTCTGTTGCCTTAATTATTATTTTGATTCGCTTTTCTATTGTAATTATCTTTATTTTCGTACACAGGATCCAGACTTTTTGACCTTTCACGATCTCTTTTGTTGTTTAGCTAACAATCGTCCTTTGGAAGATATTAGTGCTATTATTACTCACCCCTTTTCAGGTACTATAAATTCAGCCCGTCATTGCACTTTTGAAGGCATCCTGATTTGAAAAAGAAATACACAAAAAAAATGGAAGCCACTTCAAGAAGACGAGTTGAAAACATCTGTGTGTTTTGCGGTAGTAGTGTTGGAGTTAAGCCACAATACGTAGAAGCAGCACAGGAATTGGGTCGAGTCTTAGCTGCAAGGAATATGCACTTAATATATGGCGGAGGAAATCTTGGACTTATGGGGATCGTTTCAAAGGCCGCACAAGAAGGAGGCAGTCACGTTTTGGGAATCATCCCAAAACCCTTGGCAGAGGCAAATCTTATTGGATCATCAAACGGAGAGGAACTGATCGTGCCAGGTATGTCTGAACGACTGGTAGAAATGATTAACCGTGCTGATGCTTTTATCGCTTTGCCAGATGGCTTGGGTACATTGGAGGAAATTTTTATAGTTCTATCTTGGGCGAACCTGAACATACACCAGAAACCGCTTGGACTGTTTAATGTTGATGGATTTTATGATTTTCTTTGTGTGTTTCTTGATGATGCCCGGAGAAATGGGTTCGTGTCAAAACCTATGAAAGAACTCCTCTTCACTGCCAGAACTGCTCCGGATCTAATAGACCAACTCATAGCCTATGAACCACAAGTTGACCCTATCATTTCAAAGATAAATTGGTCAGAGGACGATCGTGGAAAGAGGCGTCGGATTAATCTGGATCTTAACCTTTAATTTTCTGTAGATTTTCAGCTAACCAGGTACGACCTTCTTAACTCTCCTTTTACTGTTTAAGACATTGGGGACAATGTCTCATTTAGGTTTGGGGGAGGGAATTAGTTGATTAGTACCTTGTTTTTAGTTTGTATGTTATTTTTATTTTTAGTCCAAAATTTTTCGAAAAATACAAAAAAAATTGAAAAATTTTCAAAAATTACAAAAATATTTTGTGTTTTTTGTGTTTTTATTTTGACTAAAAAGGTGAAATTGGTAAGAGATAGCTGAGTAAGGAGTTTCCACTCCTGAGACGTATCTAAAACCATTTTTGAAACAAGTTAATTTTTGTTTATTTCATTTTGAATTATTTAATTTGTAACATACGGACATGAGCTAAAATTGAAAAGTTTGTAATATTCAGTGCTCTAGTTTAATTAGAGGAAACATCTCAAAAAGCAGTGGAGTAAAAAAAAAAAAAAATCTGAGATCCGAGTTATTAAGTCTGTAAGGGTGTTTTAACACCTAGTGCCCTAAAACCAACTGGTTTGGGAGTCACTGGCCCAAAGCTCGCTACATGGATCAAAGATGCTGCAAAAATATATATCTGAAATCTGAGTAATTAAGTCCGTAGGGGTGTCTTAACACCTGGTGCCCTAAAGCCAACTGGTCTGGGAGCCACCGACCCAACACTCATTACATAGATGAAAGATATTGTATATAAATAAAAAATAGAAAAAAAAAATCAAAGAAAAAAATCAGAAAAATCAGAAAAAAAAATTATTCCATTGCTACAAAAGGTGTGAAATCTGATAAAACTTTAGGACAAAAATATTACTCTCTTATCAACTATACTTATGACTGTTGTGGGCAAAAATGAATTGATTAATATTTTGTTGGCTGTGTATATGAAGAGTGGTAATTATAATCGGAGAATTTACTTATTCAGTAATTTAGAATGAAACAAAACAACTAGTAACTTTTAGTAGAAATTTCACCTGATTAGTCATTAACTTCTTTATTCTCTTTTCGCTTGTCTTTTTGCTTTTGTGTGCATTAGTTTTACTACCTTTTTACTTTTGTAAAATGTTTGTGGGTATCATTGTTGTAAATCCTCACGAGACTACAACTCGTCCACTAGGGACACCTAGGGGTTTAAAGGCTTGTTGCATACGCTAAATGCAATCGTGATCCCTACGAAAGTGGCTTAGTTAATTTTATTTTCATGTTATTTTATTTTATGTTTTCTCGAGGACTAGCAAAATGTTAGGTTTGGGGGTATGATGAGTGGTATTATATATCTTTTTCCCACACATTTGACCTAATATTTCGTATAGTTTCTCGAGTTTTATGAACGTTTTGATGTGTTTTGTTGTTATTTTGCAGATAAATAAAGTTTGGAAAGCACTGGAGCAAATTTGGGGAAAAAACGGACAAAAATGCGTCAACTGGAATATTTTGGTCTTTGGCGCGTCGCGACGCTGAAGTCTTGCGCGTCGCGACGCCCATCCTGCGCCGGACCTGCTAACGTGCGCCGTTTTACACGTGTCAAAATCTGATTGGTCAAAATTTGCTAACGTGCGCCGATCATGCTAACGTGCGTCATGCCACGTGTCACCATCACAACGGTTCTGCTAACGTTTTCCGGTAGCCACGTGTGTGGAGGCTGGATTTCGGCCGAGGTCCACAATCAGAATTTGGAAGTAGGGGCACTAACAATCCTGCAAAACAAAGAAGAACGAATGGGAGTAGACTGCCTACCGGTGTGGTAGGTACCGGAGACACTCCGACGCCCAAGTAATTAGTATGAAATGAACAGTAAATATGTTAACTATGAAAGCAAGGTTTCCTATTACCTTGACCTTCTTTAAATGGCCGTGAGGGCGGAAGAAAAATGTCTAGGAAATATGAAGCTCTGAGAGTTTATATTAGAGAAGAGAAGCTTGTCAGAAAGCACTGCCCTGTCTCTCGTATTTTGTTCGTAATTTATAGTTGAAGGTAAATTACTTTTGCAGCTGGCATCAGTCCCACAATGTGCTAAGATATCTTTATTTAGTGAACAAAGTGGAGAGTTGGATTATGATTAGGGTAAGTGGGAAACGTTTGGTAAAGATTTGGCTTAATGTATGAATCATTCTTCTGCAAGTGGAAGAAGGGTTTTATTGGGCTTTATGTGTCGGGCAAAGTAGAAGAAGAGTAGTTGATATAATTAGAGGTTTTTTGTATTTAAGCTTATGACTTAATTGTGACTCAATAATACATAAATCTTCTTGGGCCTGGCCTTTACTTTCGGGCTTTGCATACCATTTTGGGCTTTTAAGGTAAAAGACGGTTTTATCCTTGGCCCATTTTTGGTTCGTACAACGTGTCAACATCCTATTCGACCAACCCAAGCGCGTGCCACATGTCCTCTTCCTATTGGACCGCATAATCGATGAATCAGAGCACGCCACGTGTCACCATTCTATTAGACCGAATTTCCACCCAATCACAAGCTGACACGTGGCAGGATTTCATTGGACCGCATCGCCAGCCAACCAGAGCATGACACGTGTCACAATTATTACAGCCGACAGCCGCAAGGTCAACGTACGCGTGGACTCCCATTACTGAACCCAGCGTCACGACTCTAGTGCAATTCCAGCGTCGCGACGCTGGACCAAAATATGCCTGTAAAAGGAGGCCGCCAGATTCATTTTTCTTCATGCTTTCCTTGGAGAATTCTCTCTAATATTATAGGATGCATCTATTTTTGTATATATAATTATTATTTTAATTTATGTATTTTAATTTTCAGTAATAATAGTTCTCTTCTTCTACATTTCTTTTTAATGTTTAGTAGTTAATTTTCTGCTGGGGATAAGGTGAAGCTTTTATTATTTTAATTTAGATTAATCTCCCTTAAATATAATATGGAAAATTATAATTCAAAATATAAAAGATTACCGCCTTAATGGCTGGTTTTATTTATTTGACATAATGTGGCACCGCCTATATGGTTGGTCTTTAGGTGACAGGTAATTACCGTCTATATGGCTGGTTTATGTTCAAATACTATTACCGCCTTTATGGCTGGTCGGACTTAATTTATCTTAATAAAGAATACCGCCTTTATGGCTGGTCGGTAATATCATGTTTAATTTCTGTATTATATTAAGGGAGATATCTAAATTATAAATAGTAAAAGTGGATCCCCAACCCCCAGCATTTTATTTTTATTCTAGGGAAGTGATGAAACACAATACACAAACTTAATAATTGATTTTCTTTTTATGGGTAGTTCTTTAGTTTTTTTATTGAGTCTTAAGCTTAATGCGTCTTGTTAACTGGCAATTAATAAGATTGATGAGGTAAATCTAAAATGAACTAGACATAGGGATTTTAGGTTTCAGCCTTAGATTCAATAGCCCACGATCTTCCTTGAGGATAGATAACCATTTAATAGATTTCCTTACAGGATCAGAATATACCTGTCGGGCGGGGGTAGCCATAATTGGAACTTAAACTTAATGAATCCAGGTAATGTGGTTGACATAGACATATGGTTCAATTGGGTTATACTGGGTATTTGCGTCTGACCATCGGAAGAGGCTTTTGCATATTTTCGTGTTCCAGGTTAGCAAACTGAATTAGTACACATAAATAAGAGAATCAATTCATCCTTTTAACAGTATTGTGTGGAGTCACGACCCTAGATCTTTTGAGTCTGTTTATTTATTTTCCTTAGTATTTTTCTTTTGTTTATTTTATTTTTATTAAGCAATTCCACATTCAACCAATCAAAGCAATCAATTCCCTTCTCCCTATAATTAGATACCTGTAAATAAATAGATTCAATAATTAATAACAACAGTAGGAATTAAGTCCTCGTGGGATCGATATTTTTATACTACTTGAATGATACGTGCGCTTGCGTTATACGCGTGTGTTTGCACCGGTCAGATACTCATGCAAGTGTAATAGGAGGTTGTGTTTTACCGATGGTACGAGAAACAGCTTCGCTCTGGATAGACCCCCTCGGAATTCCATTGGTAGTATGACTATGTGTCTATGGAAGTCCGAAATCAGGGTAGGTGTATTTGGTCTTAACCTGAGACTTGCACCGCTAATACTTGCGACAATCAATATACTTTGGTTGTGGTCGTCCATGTTAGTGTTCCTAGAACATACCAAGGATCTAATAAGCATGAAAACATGTTCATAAATTCAAAATAAATTGCGGAATTACTTACATTGAATGGATTTGAGCTTTTAAATTTTTTAGAAGAAGATCCAAGATCCAAGATGCTTCATTTGTTGATTCCAAGCTTTGAGTTGAAGATCTCCAAGATCCTTGCTTTGTTGATTCCAAGCTTTTGAAGTTGTTTCCCTATCACCTTAGTTGATTCCATGAAGTGCTAGCTCCTTTGAAATTGCAACAAAATCAAAGTGTAGAGATGATGGCCTTTTTTGGTTTTGTTAAAGGGTTTTACCCTTTTACCCAAAACCATGTAGTTAGGGTAATTTGGTTTCACATAAACCAAGTAGTTGGAAAGTAAGTGGTTTTGGCATAAATGCCAACCACTTTCCAACCACCACTTCACATGTGTGACATGTGTGAAGTGGTCCCCACCATTTTGAATTCAAAACTCAAAATGTCTCTACGAACATTTGTCGCAGTTCGGATCCGTTTAATCCGATTAAACGAACTTTCGTCGTTAAATAATTAAATCTAATTTAATTAAATAACGATGCCTCGCAAATATATTACGAACGTCGTTTACGAATTAATTCTAAATTAATTCGTTCGTTCGCATTAAAGTCTGACTTTAATTTCGTAACGAAATCCAATTCATATTAATATATCCGATATTTAACTTTAGCCTATACGAATAAATTAAATAGAAAAATCAAATTTAACCATTAGATTTATTTTACCGATTAATTCCAAATTAATCACGTTCTCTCTTTTCCGAACATATTTAATCCCATATTAAATAATACCTCAATTAATCCCAGATTAATTTTCTCCATCTTAATTAATCCCAGATTAATTTTCTCTCTTAATTAATCCCAGATTAATTCTAATTTAAATCAACTGTCATCAGTGAATCTTTGGGAAGCGACCCAAGAGATCCCTGGATATGTTGGCAGTAAATATGGTCATCGGATTATCCGAATACGTGCGTACCTCGTACCACGTGCTTACCGATTTACAAGACATGGTTGGCTTCTAGCAAAGCACCGTGCCTACCCAATTCTCCAGAAATATTCTTACTGGAATATATAATCTATGTCAGGCGTAGTATACGTAGTATTACGTATTGCGATGCAGTATCGGATTGTCACGTGCTAGGCCTGGGGCTGGAATGCGTCTGCCCCGTACGAAGCACATGTCGGATGTCTGGTAACTAGTCTCTATAATCGGACATACATGACCTAGTCATAATATCCCGATGACTGCAGTACTTAAGAGCACTAATACCGTATCCTACGTGACATCATCTCCACTATGACTGGAGTGATACTTCCGTCTTGACATCACACCCAATACACTACAATTCTCGATATACCCAGCAGAGGCGTACACAGAACCTGTTAAATCCCTGGACGACCAAAACTAAAGCATACCGATTGTTGCAAGTATTAGCGATGCAAGTCTCAGGTTAAGACCAAATACACCTACCCTGATTTCGGACTTCCATAGACACATAGTCATACTACCAATGGAATTCCGAGGGGTCTATCTAGAGCGAAGCTGTTTTCCGTACCATCGGTAAAACACAACCTCCTATTACACTTGCATGAGTATCCTATACCCAAATATATAAGAACTATGCCGTTATGATCTCACATAACACGCACAAGTGTAATACTAGTCTATTCCGCATTATCGATGTCCAGTCTCGATAATACTACGACTAGGGATATTTAATGATTAATCCTTCGTGGACTGATACTGTCTCATATCATCTCAATCCAGGAACTAATCATAAGGACCTCCTATCATTTATACATCTAGGTGATCTAATCACAAATGATAAGAGTTCAATCTCATTGTCACAAAGTTAATTTGTACAACAACACCATGATCTGTACAAATAGTGACGCTATGGGTCATAATTGTCCAACAGTCCAGGGCTTTAACCGGTTTCTATGTACGCCTCTTCTGGGTATATCGAGAATCGTAGTGTGTTGGGTGTGATGTCAAGACGGAAGTGTCACTCCAGTCATATGGAGATGATGATCGCGTAGGGATACAGAACTGGTTCTCTAAAAAGGTTGCAACCGTCGGGATAATATGACTTGGTCATGATTATCTGATATTAAAGAGACTAGTTGCTCGTAATCCGATATATGCTTCGTACGGGGCAGACACTGTACCAGCCCCAGACCTTGCATGTGATCATCCGATACTGGATCGAAATACGCAATACTACGTATAATACGCCTGATATAGATCCTTATTCCTGTAAGGATATTTCTGGAGAATTGGGTAGGCATGACGCTTTGCTAGAAGCTAACCTTATCTTGTAAATCGATATAAACGTAGTACGAGGTACTTACGTGTTCGGATAGTCCGACGAACGAATTTACTGCCAACATATCCGGGGATCTCATGGGTCGCTTCCCAATGATTCACCGATGACGTATGACTCGCACTTTTATTAATCTGGGATTAATTAATGATGAGAGAGAAAATTAATCTGGGATTAATTGCGGAGATATTTTATCTGGGATAAAATATTATTTAAAGAGAGAAAACGATTAATTGGAATTAATCGATAAATTAATATATTCGATATATTAAACGAAATTGGATTTTGACGCGGAATTAAAATTAGATTTTAATTCGGGCGAACGAGTTAATTTAGAATTAATTCGTTAGCGACGTGAATAGTGATTTTGCTAGGCATAATCATTTAATTGCGTCGCAACGGAAAATTAGTTAATTTGGAATTAGCGAACCCGAGCCCGAGATTGTTTGCGAGAGCATTCGCATTTCGAATTCGAGTGCAGCACGCAAGTCAAATCAAGTTTCAAATCGCTAGTCACATCTAGCGTCTCATCATTCGTCAATCAAGTGATGGATGTCTTTCACTTTGAGTGATTGATGCAAGTCACTATTCATGAGTGATGTGAGTTGATGGAGGTTGGTGTGGCTTTTAATTGTTTGACTTTTAAAGCCAAATTTTAGTAAATCATTTATTGATTTTTTGAAAAAGAATTATGTGTATTAGATACACAAATTCACAAAACCAACACCATTCCACACTCTCTCTCTTCTCACGCAATTGGAGCCAAATATTGTTCATCTCTCTCACGTCCATTTGGGCGATTTCTTCACTGGTTTTTCTGGGAAATGCCGAGAAGATGGGAAGCAAGTGTGATGATTTTTGTGGCAAAAATCACAAGAGCTAGCACTCCGAGAGACATGCGAATGTGATAGGGAAGTCCACCCATGAGCTGGGAATCGTTTGACGAAGCTTAGAGCTTGGAAGATAACATCAAAAACCGAAAATGGTGGACTGCTACACAGCTCACTGCCGAGCAAGAAAGAGGCAGAAAATAAAATTTTTGTTGCCTCGCGCGTCGCTCAGCCATCGATGTGAGTATTTCGCAACTCCCTCGTTGTATTCGCATTTATTTTCAATGCTTGAAATGATCTTGGGATGCTTAGTATTTTCCAACACTTGATAGCAGAGATGTCTGAGGTTCTTGCTGTTGGAGTTGGTGCTTGGAGCGGCAATCAGAATGATGTATTGTACATTTTATTATTTATTAATAAAATAACTATAGTTTCATTTCATACCTTATTAATGGTATTGTCATTATACATATTAGATTGATCTATAGATATGCTAAGAATGACATCGACCTTAGGATAGTCATGTAGTATATTGGAATTGGAATTGGAGTAGAATTCGTATAACCTATAAGACTAGCACATGTCGTATATTGGAATTGGAGTTCCAATGGTTTAACCCAATGTATCATTAGCTTTGGAAGTTTGTATAGACATTTGGATATTGGTTGGACCGAATACTGAATGACTCACATGTGATTCCTAATAGTTGGAAGTACACACCACCGTCAATATGAATCTTCTCGAGTCGAGTAGCATATGTAATCCTTTAATTATAGGATAGTATTGATTTTGTGTGAGATCATCTATACTTTGATGTCATGTATGTCAGAAACCTTTCATGGTCTGGTCTCTAAATATTCGTTGGGTGTGGACCGATGCACTCGTTAATCAAGTGCAAATCAAGATAGGATCTGTCGGCTCGTATATGTACCATAAGGGATTTAGGTATCCATGTAAGTAAAGTCACGAGATGTCGACATGAGATGTGTGCCTCGGAAACTTGACGGTGTATTCTATGTTTCCTAGCCACAACTTAGATAGCCTACGATGGAGAGATTGATAAACAAATGTGATGACCTCGACTTGTATAGTTCAGAAAGGTCGTTCGTGTTCTTCGCGAATTCGGAGGTGGCCGAATTGCGTACATATTAGCTAGGCTTATATGAAGAGCATGTCTGAACTTAGAGAGTGCCAATATGAAGTGTATTTGTTGAGCACTTGGGTAGCCGATTAATTTTGATAAAAGATCATATTCGATATTATAATTATCAACTAAGATAATAAAGTGTTATTGGATAACATTGATAATTTACTTTGACCTAATTGGATTAATTGGATTAATTCAATACTTACACAAGGGCTTTGTCATAATTTCATAATTATCTCTACCATTTAAGGATATTATGGTAATTGTAAGTATATAATTATAGGTTTTTGACTTGATTTAATTGGATTAAATCAAAGTGGTAAACATTGAAGTAATCCATTTCCTAATCATTGTCTTGATTTAATTGGATTAAATCAAAGTGGTAGATAATAGAGATTAGTCACACCTAATTATACATATTTGGACAAATTAGATTAAGCCTACATAAGAGTTGATTAAAACTTTTATTAATTAAAAATTGTCTAAGTTTTGCTATAAATAGCAAGCTTGAGCAATGGTTTTAATCAAGCTTAATAAAGCTAATACAAGTAATTCTTGGAGAAATTAGTCTAGAGAAGAGAAGTGTTTAGAGAAGCTTTGGAAGATCTCTACAACATTTCAACGATGAGGAATCAAGATTGGATCTTGGAGTGAAACATGTTTTCATTGAAATCAAGATTAAATCTTGGAGTCAAGCTTGCTAATCCTTGGATGTTCTTCAACTATTTTAACAAAAGGAGAAATAGATTGGATCTTGCATCAAGCTTACTAGGTAAGTTTGAACTTCTCTTAAACTATGTTCTTTATTAGTGAGTTTTTCATTAGTGAGACATATATTGATGAATTATGTATTGGATGCATGATTACATAGCTTGAAGTTGAAATAAGGCTAATAGATTGTGTTAGGATGCTTTGGATGTATAAACAGAATATGCTTGTTAATTAGGTCAAAGATGTTTATGTTGGACATGGAACGATTAATAAGAGTTTGGAACTCTAGATTAAAGCTTAGAGCTATGACTACCATTCTAGAATCAATTGACCTCTTTTGGGTGAACTGGAATTGTTCATGAGACATTTCATAGTGGGATTCTAAATTAGTTTGAGTTTTGATTCAAACAAATACATATAAGTATTTAGGATACATGTATGCTAGTTGTATAACATGTGTTGATCTTGGTTATGATGCTAAAATTAGATTTTAGGTGTATTTGAAGTATTAGGAGAAAATTGGAAGTGGTTAGTATTGATTAGAAGTAGAAAAATGCTCATTACCTAGGTCAGCGTTGCGAATCTGACCCCTTCAGCATCGCAACATCGAGCATCAGAACTAAAAGCATCGTGACGCACACCCTTCCGTGTCGTGATACTGAGACGTTCAACATTTGCTAAAACATACTGAAACTTCATTTTCTCAGTTTTGGAGTTTCCGGACTCCATTTTGGTCCCTTTTTTTTTCTTCGGGCTCGAAATGGAATGTAGTTTTACATAAAATTATTTTAAAATACACCCATACTAGATATCCATGGGTTAGACTCACTTCCGCTGTGTGGGGTACTGATCCGACCCTAGAGGTTCAACATCTGCCCCAACACTTGCTGTAAAATATGAACCTATGGCTACACCATCCTTGATGATGAAGTCATTGCAGGGCATGTTTAGGTAGCCTTCAGAGCAGCAGCGTCATGAGGCTATTGTCTCAGCGATGACCGCTAGAATGAAGGAAGAGACATCAGTCCGAGAGCACGTCTTGAGGATGATGACCTATCTCAATACGGCCGAAACTCATGGAGGTATTGACGAGCGAAACCAGGTGACCATGATCATGGAAACTCTTCCAAAGAGTTTCCTGCAATTTAAAAGAAACTATGTTATGAACAAGTTATATTTTACTTTGACTCAGCTGTTGAATGAGCCACCCACTACGAGTCCATACTGGTAGATCCTCGTAAGTCCAGTGGAGAGGTAAATGTTGTCAAATCTTCTAAATCTGCCAAGAACAAGAAGAAAGACACTGGGAAGGCTAAGGCAAAGCCTATGAAGAAGAACAAGAAAAACTACAAGGATTCCAAGCCCAAGGGAAACTATTTCCACTGCAATAAGGACGGGCATTGGAAAAGGAGCTGTCTTAAATACCTTGTTGAGCTGAAAGAAAAAAAAAAGCTACAGGTAAATAAGATTTACTTGTTATCGAATCTCTATTAATGGAGGATGATAAGTCCGCATGAATTGTTGATTCTGGAGCCACCAACCATGTTTGCTTTTTTTTGCATCTTATTGATTCATGAAGGGATCTCGCTGAAGGTGACTATACCATGAGGGTCAGGATAGAGGATTTCGTTTCAGCAAAAGCAGTGAGAGTTTCCAATTTAGGTTTTTTAAATTTTATTTAAATTTTGAACAATGTGTTATTTATTCCAGGTTTTCACAGGAATTTGATTTTTATTTCTAAACTTTTGGATGATAGTTTTTCCGTTTCTTTTAATAGTAATTTAGTTATTTTTGGTAGAAATTGATTAACTATTAACATAAAAAACTCAAAAAATAATTTATATGTATTAAGACTGTTAACACATAATTCACTGCTCAACACTGAAATGTTTAAGGTTCACGATGACATATATCTGTGGCATCTTAGACTTGATTATATTAGCCTTGACTGAATAGATAGGTTGATAAAGAACAGAACTTTAAACAAGTTAAAACATGAAACTTTACCAATCTGCGAATCCTGTCTAGAAGGAAAAATGACCAATAGATATTTTACTGGAAAAATTATAAGAGCCAATAAACCACTTGAACTAATATATTCGGACATTTGCGGACCGATGAATGCAATATCTTAAGGTGTTTATGAATAATTTGTCACATTTATTGACGATTATTCCAGATATGGGTACGTTTATCTAATGCAGCACAAGTCAGATACTTTTAAAAAATTCAAAGAGTATCGTGCTGAGGTTGAGAACCAATTATGTAAGACGATAAAAATTTACGATCGGATCACGAAGGAGAATGACTTGACAAATATTTCTAGGAATTCTTAGTTTAATATGAGATAGTATCCCTGCTCACAGCACCTGGAACACCACAGTAAAATGGTGTTGCAGAGATGAGAAATCGGACCCTACTAGACATGATAAGATCTGTGTTTAGTTATAGCTCACTACCTAGTTCATTCTGGGGATATGTATTTCAAACAACAATGTATATCCTTAATGTAGTTCCATCTAAGTCTCTTCCTAAAACTCCCTTACAGTTGTGGAGTAGTCGTAAAACTAGTTTATGATATTTCCGCATATGGGGGTGTCCAACACATATGCTGAAGAATAAAACTATAAAGTTAGAGCAATTTTCTCAGGTGTGCCTATATGTAGGCTATCCTAAGGAGACTATGGGTGAGTTCTTTTATAGTCATAAAGATAACAAAGTGTTTGTGTCGACAAACGCTACATTTCTAGAGAAGGACTATATGAGAGTTCAGACCTCGAAATAAGGTATTACTCGAGAAGTTACTTGCTGGTTCGACTAGCACACCATCGTCAATAACTATTGACAAAAAACATAGCACTTTCGACATCTGAGCGTCAGATGCAAGTTTGTCAAAATGATCTACCACCTAGACGCAGTGGAAGGGTTGTACGACAACCTGATCACTATCTAGGAGTTTAAGAGGCACAAGTTATCACTTCCAGTGATGGTGCATATGATCCATTGACCTATCATAGTGCAATTGATGATTCTGATAAAGAAGAATGACTCAAAACCATGAACCTCGAGATGAAGTCTATGTACTTCAACTCAGTCTGGGAACTTGTAGACCAACCTGATGGGGGTAAAACCCATAGGTTGCAAGTGGATCTACAAGAGGAAGAGGGGAGCAGGTGGGAAGGTAGAGACCTTCAAGGCTAGGTTAGTGGACAAGGGTTATACCCAGAAAAAAAGTTGACCATGAGGAGACTTTCTCGCCAGTAGCCATTCCATCTGCACTCTTTTGTCAATTACCGCATATTACGACAATAAGATTTGGCAGATGGAAGTCAAGATTGTATTCTTAAATGGAAATCTTGATGAGTGTATCTATATGGTACAACCACAAGGGTTCATAGTCCAAGGTCAAGAGCAAAAGATTTGCAAGCTGCAAAGGTCCATTTATGGACTCAAGCAAGCATCTTGATCTTGGAATATAAGATTTGATACCAAGACAAGTCTTATGATTTTGAGCAGAATGTTGATGAGCCTTGTGTATACAAACACTTCATTGACGGAAATGTGATTTTTCTTATTTTGTACGTCGATGATATTTTACTCATTGGGAATGATGTAAAGATATTATCAGACGTGAAAACCTGACTAGCTAACCAATTCCAAATGAAAGATTTGGGAGAGGTTAGTTATGTACTTGGGATCCAGATTCTTTGGGATCGCAAGAAATGATTGTTAGCGATATCTCAGGCATATTATATCGACAAAATCCTTGTGCGATTTGGGATGTAGAATTCCAAGAAAGGAAATTTTCCTTATCTACATGAAATTCATTTGTCAAATGAACAGTCTCTTAAGACACCTCAAGGAGTTGAGGAAATGAGACATATCTCATATGCCTTAATATTTTTTAGCCTTATGTATGCTATGTTATGCACGAGACCAGACATCTGTTTTGCAGTGGGAGTAGTGAGTAGGTTTCAGTCCAACCCATGATTAGATCATTGGGTAGCTGTGAAATATATTCTCAAGTATCTTAAGAGAGCAAAAAGATTCTAGGAAATCAACATATGGATCAGTGTTTACCCTAGGTGGTGGGGGCTATTATGTGGAGGAGAATAAAATAATCATGTATTGTTGACTCCATCATAGAGGCTGAATATGTAGCACCCAATGAAGAAGTCTGGCTCTGGAAGTTTTTGGGAGATCTGGAAATTATTCCAGATATGGATAAACTACTCACACTTTATTGCGATAATAGTGGTGTAGTGGCGAATTCCAAAGAACTAATAAGCCATAAGAGGGGAAAACATATAGAGAGAAAATATCATCTCATCTGAGAGATAGTGCATAGAAGAGACATTTATTTCATGAAGATTGCATCTGTAGAGAACTTGACTGATCCGTTTACAAAGGCCTTGTCGGTTAAAGTGTTTGAAGGTCACCTAGATGGTCTAGGATTACGTGACATGTCCCATTTGCTCTAGTGTAAGTGAGATATTTTTGGGATATATGCCCTTGAGGTTTATTTAATATAAACAGAATTATATTTTATGAAATAAAAAGATGCATTATTTATTTATCAAAGTATTTATTTTATATCGCAGTATTTATTTTATATCGCATATTCTAAATTATCTTGTTTATCCATGATTACTCATTTGCCTTCAGACTTAGTATATGAATGTCATACACAATAGGATTTAAGTATGAAGTTAGTAATCTAAAATAGTCCATAGAGAGCAAACAAAGTGGGTACTTTGTTTGTTGTTTATCTATAGCTGCAGTCCATTCTATAATTATATGGCGACCTTGATCTGGGATCATCTATGTGGTGACATGAGAATGAAGGCACCTTATATGATGTGATCATATAGGACTGGACCCAGATAAAAGAAGTTTCTTATAATATTCATTAAATAAAGAAGTTTATTTCAATCTACTAGATGGTCATACATGGATTGATCTGAATCCTGAGTGTACTACGAACTCCTACATGATAGGCTATGTCTTTTTATTTACAAAGGTGATATTGGTATAGCAATCCTGACCAATAGCTACGTATTTTGGGGATATGGTTTGATGTGTAGCTGGGGACATTTTAGATAGATATGAAGTTCACTCCTTCTTGCGAGAAGTATATGAGTATCTTCCTTAATGGTTGATTCGATACTTGAACAATTAGAGTGCTCAAGTCTTTCTATTGCGAATAGAAAGATTAACATTCATAATAGTTATGAATAAATCGTTCATTAGAGAATCAATGATACTTAAGGTATAAATAATTAGAGGGGGTATAACAGACATTATGACCCAACTATAATTATGAGACACTCGTGAAGGGCCAATCCGTATGTAATGACAATATCGATGGACACCGACATAGTTATGCTTATATTATCTATCTATGGCAACAGAAGTACAACTTCAGGTTTTTAGTGGAATAACCCAAAGTTAATAATTCAGAATATTTAATTAAGAGTTTAATTAATATTTTCCGAGATTCTTGGAGCTCCGAACCGTAGGTCCATTTGGTCCCCATGCTAGCTCGATATATTGTAGCAGATTAAATATAATTGGATAGTCCAATTATATACTCACATATGTATATATATAAATATTATTAATATGATTAATAATATTGTTTTTTCACACTTGAAACTATATGTTAATTCAATATATGATTTTATAATAACTAATTATATGATAATTATTTATTATAAGTTATTGAATTATATTGTATAATTTAATAAAGGTTTAAATTATGTATTCCCCAAAATAGATTTTTGGAAACCTTGTGGTTGGAATAGAAGTTATATTTTTAAAAAAATAATAACATATTTGATTTTATAACATCTTTTTGTCATGATGCTGACATTAAATAAAATATTGATATTGCAAAAATTTTTGGATTCCAATCCTAGGGTTGGCCAAATTTCTTAATAAGGGAGGGGAAGAGTTTTGTTTAATTTTGGAAATCAAAATCATGAGTATAAAAAGAAAATTGTGTTTTTCTTTTTTGAAGACTAAGTTATTTCAAACCTAGCCACCTTTTGATGTTCTAAGTTTTCTCTCAAGAGTTGAAGAAAAATAAGAACAAGATTACTAAAAGTTATTGTGTGATAATTGTTTAATCTCTAAAGTGTTTAGAGATTAGTTTGTGAGTTTAGCCCACATTATTCTCTATTAGTTGCGAGACGTAGCACAAAGTTATTTGGTGTCGAACCAAAAAAATCAACTTCATCTTCTTTTCATCAACCTCACGGTAGTGAGCAGATTTTGCTCACTGTCGCCACTTACTTTGGGGTTTCGGGGCTCAGTTTGATTTATTTTTAATCCATAAAAATTAGAGAACATTAAGGGGTATTTCAAGAGTGTTTTGGGGTTGTTTTTGGTGAAAATTTAGACCTGAAATACTGGTGTGGTTCACGCAAAAGAGGGGCTGATTTGGGCAGTGAGCTGGGCCCAATTGATGTCCAAAACAGTCCAGATCTGAGCCGCTGTTCGGGGGCTGAAATTTTTTTAAAAATAGAAAAAAATTTAGTGAACGGGTGACTACATTCGGCCAAGCAAAGAGAAGAGCAGAAAAATTTTCAAGGCCGATTCCGGGTGTCTAAGGCTTTTCCGCTGCACTAGGAAATCGGTTCTTACAATTTGAACCATTATTCTCTTTTTTTTTTTTTTACAGAGATTTTTTCAACTGAACTAATTAATATCCACTCCCACTTAACAATTTTTAAAAACTATTAGAAATATCATCCATCATTACTATAATTAACTAGATGGCTACCAGCTCGATTCGCGGGGCTTGTATTGAATATATTGTAATTAATATATTTTTTTGTGTAATCTCCTTAGAATAACCTACCACGTTTTTTTAAATTTCTTACCCGCCATTAGTTTTCTCTTATTTAACTTTGCAAGATAGGAATGATTCATTTTGCTATCCATTGGACTTCGTAGTTTAGCAAGATATGAAACATGCATCCTCATTATACTTTTATAATTAGGCATTAACAGCTTTTATTTTTGAGTCAAACGCTTAGTTGCTAAAGAATGTGAAAGGTTGAAATGTGAAAAATAGAGATCTTAGTTAAAAACATTTAAAACTGGGGTTTAATTACATTATTAATTGCTTGAATGTGAAAGAGTAGAAATTATGAAAATATTATTGAATCCTTTATAAGTTAATCATTAAGAAAAGAGAATGTCAAAAGTTGGAATGTGAAAGGTTGCACATATTATTTAGGATATTAATATATAAACCACATTAAACAATCAATTAATTTATCAATAGAAAATCAAAAGAAATTGGAATATTAAATATTTCACTCCAAATCCAGAAGAACAGTTCATACCTCCCAAGATGATGTAAGATCATAGTGTTTCTAAAGTTGCTAGGTCTTCCATATGGCTCCCCTATTTTGGGACCAAATAGCAATTTGTCTTGGTTGCAACCCAAGAGTCATGGTCAATTGTATATTTTTCTCAGGCTCAAGGTTTGCCCAAGTCTCACTTATTAAATTTTCAAAATGACTGAATTATCTTATCGCTTTCAAAAATAGTGTCAGGGAGATCCTTTTGTACAAGTTTGGCTGATGGATTCAATAGAACATAAACATGAGTCTTGTCAATCTCTTACTTGTGCTAAAAATATGTACAATAGCACAATTATAATGCTTCACTTAATTGTAGGAAAAAACAGATTCAGTTGAGTTGACTTTAAGCGATCCATCTCGCCTCTAATTGTAGAAAATTAAAACATTCTTCAACAATCCATCAACCCCCATTACAAAAACAATCATACAAAAATTTTATTAAAACTTAATCAATATCAGCTTCAACAATCCAAATTAACATAATTAACCAAAAAAGACATTTTTAACAATTAAGTTAACAAAAGAAACATAGAACTGTAGGAAAATTTTCTAATATTAAATATATTTATATAATATTTTAGTGGAAACACATGCCTCTAATATATGGCTTTTAGGAATGTCACAAATTGAAGGAATATGTCATTTAGAGTGAAATGTTATAACCCTTTGAGTTGTAAGGGTGCATTGAAGAGATATAACCTTTAAAGGATTACATCCTTAAGCCTAAATGTATCTCTTCAATGGCATCCCTCAAACTTGTTGTGATGAAACACACACAATAGAGATGAAATGAGAGAAAATTCTTCTTTTATATCACAAACAAAAGAATTACAAGCTTTCTAACCCAAGCTTTACAAAAAACTCTCACACCACTTTACTCTCTACTCTTACAAATTTTGGGATTTCTGGCATGCCATAACAATGATCCTAAGGCTCAAATTTATAGTGTCACAAAACGTGTGCACTATTGCAACACGTTTTGCTTCACGTGTTGCATGAGCTGGCTGCCAAAACCTTCACACGTCCAGTTTCACACGTCTCCAGCTGCCTTCACACGTCTTCAGCTTTTTTTACATGGATGGCATGCATAATGCATGCATGAAGACAACAAATCTCCCCCTCGGTGAAGATTTGCTCCAAAATCTGAGCCGACCATTAATCATCCAAACCGGATCCTCAAAAGGATCCACCCCTGGCTGCATCTGTATGACTGCCTATGTACCCTAAGTTGGGATCAAGCTAATCGTAGTTCTCTGTCTCTCCCCACTCTGACTATGTGGAGAGTTTTGTCATCCCGGCTATGGCACGACAGATTTCAAGCTTCTCCTTCGGTAAAACCTTAGTGAACATATCGGCACCATTGTCATCGGTGTGAATTTTCCTGAGTTCTAACAGCCTTGAGCTCATGACGTCCCGTATCCAGTGATACCTCACATCGATATGTTTTGACCTCGAATGAAAGGTGGAATTTTTACCGAGATAGATAGCACTCTGGCTATCACAGTACAAAGTGTACTTCTCCTACTTGAAACCCAATTCCTGGACGAATGTCTTCATCCACAGCAATTCCTTGCAAGCTTCTGTAACTGCAATGAATTATGCCTCTGTTGTAGAAAGTGCAACGTATCTCTGTAACCTAGACTGCCATGCCACAGCTCCTCCTGAGAGAGTAATCAGATACCCCGAAGTAGATTTTCGGGTATCCATATCTCCTGCCATATCTGAATCGGTGTAGCCCATCAATACTGGTTCGCTGCTTCCAAAACATAACCTCATTTTGGATGTGCCTCGTAGATACCGCATGATCCATTTGATCGCATTCTAGTGTTCCCGTCCTGGGTTTGACATAAACCGGCTGACCAATCCAACTGCGTGTGCTAAGTATGGCCTTGTGCACACCATGGCATACATAAGACTTCCCACTGCTGAGGTGTATGGAACCTGTTTCATTTACTCCTTCTCTGTCTCAGTAGAAGGACTCTAATGTCTACTCAATCTAAAGTGGGTAGCAAAAGGAGTGATAACCGCTTTAACCTTGTCCATCTGGAATCCCTGAAGTACCTTCTCGATGTACTCCTCCTGTGACAAGTATAATCTCCCGGCTTTCCGATCACGACCGATCCTGATGCCAAGAATCTGTTTATCTGGCCCCAAGTCTTTCATCTCAAAAGACTTACTCAGTTGCTGCTTCAAATTATCAATCCTCGATTGATTGCGGCCAACTATCAACATATCATCTACATTCAGCAGTAAGATGATAAAATCATCGTCAGAAAATTTCTGAACAAAAACACAATGGTCTGAAGTGGTCTTCTTGTATCCCTGCTCCCCCATAACTGACTCGAACTTCACATACCACTGTCTCGGTGCCTGTTTCAAACCGTAGAGGCTTTTTCTGAGTCTGCACACATGGTCCTCTTTCCCTCTGACTCTGAAGCCTTCTGGTTGCTCCATGTAAATTTCTTCTTCCAGATCTCCGTGAAGAAATGCGGTCTTGACATCCATCTGTTCAACTTCCAGGTCGAGGCTTGCTGCTAAGCTGAGTACCACTCTGATGGATGACATCTTCACAACTGGAGAGAAGATTTCATCGAAGTCAATGCCTTTCCTCTGATTGAATCCTTTGACGACTAATCTGGCTTTGTACCGGGGTTGTGAAGTGTGCTCCTGTTGCTTCACTCTGTACACCCATTTGTTCTTCAAAGCCCATTTGCCTCTTGGCAATTTCACCAACTCAAAAGTGTGATTGTCATTCAAAGATTTCATCTCATCTTGCATGGTTTCCTCCCACTTTTCTCTGTCCTCTGTTTCCACAGCCTCCTTATAGCTCTCGGGTTCTCCCCCATCAGTAAGCAACACATACTCATATGTAGAGTATTTCGATGAAGGTCGCATTTCTCTGTCAGACCTTCTCTGTGGAACTGTTGGTGTAGCTTCTGGTACTGGTGGTTGATCATGATCATCATCTCTGGGAGCTTCATCACCTGTACCCTCATGTCTGGGAACCTCATCTTCAACTCGTACTGGCACCGGTGTATGAGGTTTTGGATTCATATCTCTGTATTGATGAGGCATTGTCTTCATCTCCTTCCAGATATCTTCTATGGTCTGGTCTTCAACAAAGACAACATCTCGACTTCTGACGATCTTCTTCTCAACATGATCATACAATTTGTAGCCGAAATCATCCTGACCATAGCCAATAAAGACACACTGTCGCGTCTTTGCATCAAGCTTGGATCTCTCATTCTTTGGGATGTGTACAAATGCTTTGCACCCAAAGACATGTAAGTGTTCGTATGACACTTCTTTACCTGTCCAAACTTGGTTAGGAACATTACCTTTTAGTGCGACCGCTGGGGACATGTTCAAAATATGTACTGCTGTATTGAGTGCCTCCCCCCAAAATGTCTTTGACAGCTTGGCTTGTGACAGCAAGCTTCTGACCCTTTCACACAAGGTTCTGTTCATCTCTCAGCTAGGCCATTCAGCTGAGGTGTCTTCGTAGGTGTCGTTTGATGTCGGATTCTTTGCGTCTTTCAGTACTGATCAAACATACCTCTGTATTCTCCACCGTTGTCTGTTCTGATGCATTTGAGTTTCTTGCCGGTTTCTCTCTCCACCAGGGCATGAAACTCTTTGAACATTCCCAGTACTTGATCTTTTCTCTTCAAGGTGTATGCCCAGATCTTCCTTGAATGATCATCAATGAATGTCACAAAATACAGTGACCCACCAAGTGTTCTCGTCTGCATCGGACCGCATACATCTGAATGTATGAGATCAAGTACCTCTGGTTTCCGTTGAGGCGGGGAGCTCTGGAAGGACACTCTGTTCTGCTTTCCAGCCATGCAGTGTTCACACTTCCGTAAGTGTGAGTTCTTCAATTCAGGAAGAACATTCTGCCTGCATAGTATCTCAATCCCCGTTTGACTCATGTGACCGAGCTTTTTGTGCCATAGCTCGACTGCTTTATTACTGTTAACTGTATTTATGCTACTATTGGAAAGCTTAGCATGCATCAAATGCAGAGTTGAATCTTTCTTACCTCGTGCCACCACCATTGATCCTTTAGTGAGCTTTCAGGTGCCGTCACTAAAGGTGCTGCAGAAACCTTCATCATCCAGCTTGCCTGTTGAGATCAGGATTAACCGGATGTCTGGGATGTGCTTGACTCCCTTCAACACTAGCCTTGTCCCGTTATCTGTTTCAAGACAGATGTCTCAAATACCGACGACTTTGGACTGGCCGTCATTCCCCATCCTTACGGCACTGTAGTCCCCTACCGTGTAAGATGAAAAGAAGTCTCTGCGAGATGTGGCATGTATGGAGGTGCCACTATCTATTGGTCTCATGGCTGGCAAGATTCACAATATTTTCTTCATATATTATGTAGAATTCTTTGGAGGTTTTGTCGGTGGTAGTAGCAACTCTTTCTTGATTAGAGTCACCATCTCTCATGGACTGCTCATTATTCAGTTTGTAGCAATCCCTCTTCATATGCCCTTTCTTCTTACAGTGGAAACATTCTATTTCCTTCGTTCTTGATTTACCTCAGTTCTTATCTGGTCTACCTGGGCCTCGGCTTTTACTCATCCCCCTTCTGGTGTTCTTTTCTTTCACTAGAGCTTCTGAGGTTGAGGCTGATGCTGACTCCTGCATTATCGTCCTCTTTTCTTCCTCGAAGATCCTAGTCTTTGCCATCTCCATAGTGACTTTCCCATTTGCGGCTGAATTTATCACCGTAGATCTGAACGTTTCCCAAGATTCTGGTAACGTATTAAGGAGTATTAAGCTGTTTACCTCATCACCGAAGTCTATGCCCAATCCAGACAATTCTTTCATTGTTCCGAGGAAATTGTTGATATGGTCCGCCACAGCTGTACATTCTTGGTATTTCAAACCCATCATTTTCTTGATGTAGTACAGCTTGTTGTTGCCAGTCTTTGCTCGGAAAAGTTCCTCCAGCTTTCTCCATAAGACACGTGCATTTGTTTCTTCACTAACATGGTTCACCATACTGTCGTCGATCCACTAACGAATAGTACTGCATATTTTCTGGTGAAGATTAGCCCACTTCTCATCGGACATTCCTTCTGGTTTCTGCTCCAGAAATACCGATCCATCATAGTCCTTCACATACAGAAGGTCTTTCATCCTTCCACTCCATGTGAAATAGTTGGTACTGGTTAACAAAACCATTTTTTCCGTTGCCCCATCCATCATAAAAATTCTAAGCAGAATTTCAAAAACCGAAGCTCATCGTTGCGTCCGGAATGGTAAAAAATGGTGGAAATGACACTTCGTTTGTCAAAATCCGAAACAGGGGCCAAATTACAAATATCAGAAATTACAGGGGTCAAAGTGCAATTTCTGAAAGTTCAGGGGCCAAAGTGCAATTATGGAAAAGTTAAGGGACTAAAATGTAATTTCTAGAAAGTTCAGGGACCTATCTGAAATTTACCCGGAAATTGCTGACGTGGTAGTGCTGCTGACGTGGCAAACACGTGGCACTGACGTGGCGCACGTGGCTGCTGACTGGGCGTGGTAGGCTGACGTGGCGCTGACTGGGTGTTGACTGTACGACACGTGGCGGATGACTGGATCGTCTTCTACCTTGAGCGCGCATGGAGCGCGTGAATTGCGCGTGGAACGCGTGACCAAGTCTATTTCCGGTGCGTAGCGCACGTGTGGTTGATCTAGACCTCCGATCGATCGCTGGAAAATACCATTGTGTTCTTCTCGCCGTGAAAAGTCCGATGGTATGCTCAAAATCGATTTTCGACAACTTTTGTCGGAACCGACTTTCCGAACCGAACCTCTGTTACCGAGTTTCGGGATCCCACCGTGGAACCTTAGCTCCTGATACCACTTGTTGTGATGAAACACACACAATAGAGATGAAATGAGAGAAATTTCTTCTTTTATATCACAAACAAAAGAATTACAAAGCTTTCTAACCCAAGCTTTACAAAAAACTCTCACACCACTTTACTCTCTACACTTACAAATTTTGGGATTTCTGGGATGCCATAACAATGATCCTAAGGCTCAAATTTATAGTGTCACAAAACGTGTGCACTGTTGCAACACGTTTTGCTTCACGCGTTGCATGAGCTGGCTACCAAAACCTTCACACGTCCAGCTTCACACGTCTCCAGCTGCATTCACACGTCTTCAGCTTCTTTTGCATGGATGGCATGCATACTGCATGCATGAAGACAACAAATCTCTATAAATAGTACCCTTAAGTTATTCATTTTACATTCATTTTGAAAAAAATTAATTGTTAAAGTTTAGAAATAGAGTTTCTACCATTATTCATAGTTCGTGTTCTTGATTCAAGGAGTGCCCCTAAATCAAGAAGTCACCAAAAATCATGGGAGAACATTAGCCACAAGATCTGTAGTGCACCGAGGCGGGGCTAATAAGTTTTTAAGGACATAGAATTACTCGGCTTGATATTCTTTTCTTCTTTATCCACAAATTAATTTAAGGTTTGTTAAGACCTTTGATTAATGTAGTGCATGCATGATAATTGTTGTTGATTATTTGTTCTTTTATGAATTATGCATGTTTAAGTAATAGCAACACACCCCTTCAAATTTAACAAGCTTAAGAACTTATTATTCTTTGTGTTGTATAATTTGATTTTTGCATGATTCATTAATTTTAGAAAGTTTTATTGTAATCTATAATTTATATATATATATATATATATATATAATGCACTTGTGTCATAAGGTATCAGTTCATACATGCTTTAAATGATTAAAAGTCACGCTTCAACTCCCATTATTATTGATTTGTGCGTGACTTTTAAATTTTGATTGCTTTTGGTTTTATAAGACATGCGTATACTATGTGCTTCTTAAATGTCTATACTTTTGCAACATTAAATAATGCATTTGCCGTGAAAGAGTTTTATTTTGAAGATGTTCATAAACCTGAAAAATTATGATTTTTGGACATAATATATCTATAAAAGTTATTTGATTTGAATTATAAATATTGTGTCATTTGACTCTAAATTATGATAATATTTCTATTAACACATGATTCTTGTAATTTGGAAACTCATTATTTTTAGGATTTATTAATTATTTAATTAACTTGAAAAAAAAAATCATATAATGAAATTGTAAACTTGGTTATTATAGATTTAAGTTAATTAAAATAGTTTCAAATATCACACATTAACACAAAAATTTTAAGTGATAAAGTTATTTTATTATTTATTATATTTTTGGATTGAAAGTTAAAGTGTTACACTAAGAATCAATGTCTAAGATTCTCTAATGAGTAATTGACTAAGGAAATTCTGACACCAAGACGATAAGAGCTTAAGAGGGTATAGATTTAAGTGGTTATACCAGACCTCCTCGTCCTCTGTGAATTTTCCTTTTTCCACCTATCATAAGGAATTCTAATCACAAATTCAAGGACTTGTATTATTGGTACTACTGTCCAAAATAATAACAAGTGAATTCTTAGTGTAACACATAAATTAGATCACAAAGTTAATCCTTGCATAATTTTTCTTCTGTAGACTTATTGGTAATTGTTAATTTCAGTTACACATGGCTAGTGGAAATATCACAGTACCGGTCACTCATGGAGAGAAACCAGATAAGTTTGGAGGAGCAAACTTCAAACAGTGACAGATCAAAATGTTATTCTACCTGACAACACTACAGTTGGCTAAATATTTTAAAGAAGTTCCTCCGGGCCTTGTGGAGTGAGAAATAGAAACATCCAAGCAACTACAAGTTGAGGCATGGTCCCAAGGCGACTTCTTGTGCAAGAATTACCTAATGGGAGGACTTGATAATACCTTGTACAATATGTACCAATACATGACTTCTGCAAAGATTCTTTGGGAATCTCTTGAGAAGAAATACAAAATAGAGAATGCCAGACATAAGAAATTTATCGTGGGTAGATTCTTGGACTATAAAATGGTAGATTCAAGGACAGTAATGTCTCAGTTGGGTGAACTATAATTGATCATTCATAAAATATTTGAAGAATGAATGAAACTTTTTGAGACGTTTCAAGTTGCCATAATTATTGAGAAGTTGCCTCCATCATGGAATGAATTCAGGAGTTATCTGAAACAAAAAAAAGAAACATATGAGTCTTGAAGATTTTGGAGTTCGATTGAGGATCAAAGAGGACAACAGAAAGTCCAAAAAGGCTATCTACAAGACTATGGAGTCTAAGGCCAACATCGTCGATGGTAGAAAGTGTTGGGATATATGCCCTAGAGCTTCATGTATTGTAAACGGAATTGATTATTGTAATAATAATAAATGCATTATTCATTTATCAAAGTTGTTTGATTTATATCGCATATTGTCCAATTGTCTAGTTTACCTTGATTACTTTTGTACCTTCAAACTTAGTGTACGTTTGATACACAAGAGGATTTAAGTCTGAAGTTAGTAATCTAAATAGTCCATAGAGAGTAAGCAAATAGGGTATTTTTTTTTGGTATATCCATAGTTGCGGTTCATTCTATACTTGTATGACGACCTTGATCCGGGATCGTTCATGTAGTGACATGGGAGTGAATGTATCTTGTATGATGAGATCATATAGGACTTGACTCAAATAAATACGAATTTCTTTTAATATTCGTTAATCAAAGAAATTCATTTTATTTAATAGATGGTCATATATAAATTCTATCTTAATCCTGAGTGTATTACGAACTCGTACATGACAGATTATGTCTTTTGATTGACTATGGTGAGGTTGGTGTTGCTTTCTTGGCCAATAACTACGTATTTTGGGGATATAATTTGGTTTGTAGCTGGGAATGTTTTACATAGATATGGAATTCACTCATTCTTACGAGAAGCAGAAGAATATCTCTTTTAAGAGTTGATTCGGGACTTGAATAATTTGAGTGCTCAACTTTTCTATTATGAATAGAAAGTTTTATATTCATAATTGTTATGAATTAATTGTTCATTATAGAATCAATGGTGATTAAGAGAGAAAATATTTAAAGGGATTTGACGGACTTATGACCCGACTCTATTTATGAGATATTCGTGAAGGGCTATATCCATATGTAATGACTATATCGATGGAAACTGAAGTTGTTCGACTTATATTTTCCATCTACGGTAACACGAGTTCAACTTCGAGTTTTTAGTGGAATAACACATAATTAATAATACTTAATATTTAATTAAAAAGTTTAATTAATATTTCAGAATTATTGGAGCTCGGAACCTAACTCCATTTGGTCCCCGTACTAGCTCGATTAATTGTAGCAAACCTAATATAATTAGATTGCCTAATAATATGCTCTCATTATATTTATATATTATTAATAAGATTAATAGTATATTTTGTCACAAATGAAAACTATGTTAAAATTAGTTTAACTTAATATTTTCTATAATTCTTTGATTATGAGATAATATAATTAGTAATAATTATGAGATAAATATTACATCACAATTAAGCTTATGACATCATTATTAAGATAATGATTTTTAAATTATCTTGGAGACAAAACCCAATGGCTTGTCATGCTCTCCAACAATTTATGTCTAAGATTAGGTATGACCTAATTTCTTTTATTTGTCCATTTCACATGTCTTTGGATAGCACTCCATTCCTTTGTGTTGGCCATTACCATTCAATGGCATGTGAATTATTTGTGATAAGAATAATTATTTTTGGAAGAGAATATTATCTCTACAATCTCCACTCTTTCATTAGATAAATCAAAACACAATAGTTGTGTGAGAGTGAGAGAGAAATAATTATTTTCTCAAATGTTGAGAAGAAAAAGAAAGAACGGAGAATTAGATACTTGATCTTCTTCATCATATATTTCAAAGGCCAAAAACCTTTTGTGGCAATACAACTTCATTCTCTAAATTGTTTAGAGTTTGATTTTATACTTCTCAAAAAAGTTTAGAGTTGATATTTGTGAGTGAAGCCCACACTTCGGTTTGTTGGTTTCGAGTCATAGTTCGGAAGATCGGGTGGTTGATCCAAGTATTGGACATCAAAGAAAACTCATCTACATCAAAGGAGAAAAATCCATTCTTCAAGTGTTGGAGGATTTCGTCTACAATGAAAGGAGAATGCAAAGAAAATTTATATGTCCATACCGAAGTCGGTTCCCACATTAGCAACTTTCGATGTGCTAAGGAAAGCCGTTTCCTACAATTGGTATCAGAGCTTTGTTGGACAATTATGACCCATAGCATCACTATTTGTAACACACATTTTTTTTCTATACCAATTAACTATGTGACAAAGGAAATTGCTATTTTATCATTTTGTAATTGGATTACTTGGATATATATATATATATATATATATGATAAAAGTCCATATGATTAGTACCAGATTAATAAGATATGAGACAGTATTAATCCACAAACGGTTTAATCATTAAATATCCATAGTCGTAGTATTATCGAGACTGGACATCGATAATGCGGAATAGACTAGTATTACACTTGTGCGCGTTATGGAAGCTTAACAGCATAGTTCTCATATATTTGAGTATTAGATACTTATGCAAGTGTGATGAGAGGTTCTGTTAGCCGTTGGACTGGGAACAACTTCGCTCTGGATAGACCCATCAGAGTCCCATTGGTAGTATGACTATGTGTCTATGGGAATCCGAATCAAGGTAGGTCTATGTGGTCTTAACCTGAGACTTACATTGCTAATATTTGCGACAATCAGTACGCTTTGGTTTTGGTCATCCGGAGCTTTAACAGGTTCTGTGTACGCCTCTTCTAGCTATACTGAGAATCGTAGTGTATTGGGTGTGATGTCAAGATGGGAGTATCACTTCAGTCATATGGAGATGATGATCACGCAGGATACAGAACTAGTACTCTTAAATGCTGCAGCTATCGGGATAGTATGACTAGGTCATGATTATCCGATTACAGAGACTAGTTGCTAGTGATCTGATATATGCTTCGTACGGGGCAGACACAATTCCAGCCCTAGAGCTAGCATATGACATCCAATACTGGATCATATTACGCAATACATTATATACTATGCCTGATACAGATTATATATTCTTCGTTGAATATTTCTGGAGAATTGGGTAGGCACGGTGCTTTGCTAGAAGCCAACCATGTCTTGTAAATCGGTGAGAACGTGGTACGCGGTACGCACGTGTCGTATAGTCCGACAACCGTATTTACTGCCAACATATCCAGAGATCTCTTGGGTCGCTTCCCAAAGATTCACTGATGACATTTGACTCGAACAAAATTAATCTGGGATTAATTATGAGAGAGAAAATTAATCTAGGATTAATTACGACAAGAATTTATCTGGGATAAAATTCGTCTAGAAGAGAGAACGCGATTAATTTGGAATTAATCAGTTAAATAATATATTGGATATATTAACTGAAATCGGATTTCAATGCGGAATTAAAATTGGATTTTAATTCGGGCGAACGAATTAATTTGGAATTAATTCGTAAGCTACTTTCGTAATAATTTTGCTAGGCATTATTATTTAATTAAATTGGATTTAATTACGTCGCAACGAAAAATTTGTTTAATCGGATTAATTGAACCCGAGCCCAAAGTGTGTTGTATAAGCCAACTAGATTTGGAATTAAATGGGTGGGACCCATGACTTACATCAATTGTCACTATTTGTGATGTAAGTAGTTGGAATAGTAAATGTGGCTTTTACTTCACACATCTACCACTTTTTGAAAGTCAACACACACCAACTTTGATATTAGTTTTTGAAAACAAAATATCAACTATTCATCTCCTTCTTCTCTCTCTTTGGGCATGAACTTGGTTCTTGTCTCCATTGATTTTTTGCTTCAAAATCTTCAAAGCTAGCACTTAAAGGAGCCTTGTGAGGTGATAGGGAAACTCACCCTTGAGTTTGGAATTCAATTTTAAGCTTGGAGCTTCCATCCATTCAAAGAAAGTTTTGAATTTTCTAATCCGATCAATGTAAGTCTTTTCCGTAACTCACTTGATTATTCATACTAGAATCATGTTTAGGATCCTTGGGATGTCTTAGAGACACTAACAATGGTATCAGAGCCATCTAAACTTGATTTTAATTTATAGGGTTTATATACTTGATTTGGGGATTTTATGCTTGGAGTATGAAAATTTGAAATTGATTGTTTGGTTGTGTTTAGATTATGATAACTTAAAGTTATGGATGATTGGATTTGAGAAAATTGATTAGATTAATTTTTCCCCAAAAACCCAAGCATGGCCGAAACTAGCCCTAGAACACTCATGGTGATTTTTTGAAAATTTAACAATTGGATATGTTAATGGCATGAAATGAATATTGATTGTTGATTTAATTGGATTGAAATCAAAATTGGATATTATTTTACCTATTGCCGTGAGTTATAACATGTTGAATGAGTTAATTTTGCCTCAATTTTGTGTTGGACATGAATTTGAGAATTAAACATGATTAATTAGATTAATTGATGTTTTGGAAATATTAGATTAATTAATTAATTATGTTAATTGCACTTTAATTAGATTAATGTGTAATTTGGAATAATATATTAATTTAATTTGTTGTATTTGGTCTAATGGGCTAGGTTGGGCCAAGTATGGTTTTGGACAATTGGGTTGGATCCAATTGGGCCTAAAACCATTTCCATAAAGTCCAAATATGGCTATTGGGCCTATAATAATTTAATTGGGCCTAATGGGCCTAAATTGATTTTTGGCATAGGGTGATTCCTACTTGGGCCTTGGCATTTTGGGTTTGATCCATTATGGCCAAAGCCCATGCCTAAAGAATTAATTGAAAGCCCATTGGACTTTAATTGAATAGGCATTGGATGCTAATTGGGCATTTGAGACCCATTTAGATTGGATTTGGAATCCAAGTCTAAAAAGCGCTATTAAAAGTGTAATTATTTAATTTGGAATTAAATATGAATTAGTATTGGATACAATTTAAATTGGATTTAAAATTATAGTTCGATATAATTCAAGAATACGTACTTTGAGTATTTATTCTTAAACGAGTTGCACTCGCGCAAATCAAATCGTTTTATGAACATTGGATGGTCATTAATCAAAGATTAATTAATTGGATTAGATTGATTGACATCATGCTTTGTGTGAATACTTGGATGTATTTATATGAATAATGTATATCGGATAGATATTAGTTGGGTGGGGGCAATTTTGGAAATTGTTGTAAGTATGGTACTTATTTGAAATTGGACCTGCGTGTCCAGCCTTTCACCTCCTTATCTCTTTGTATTTCTCTTCTCACCAATTCCCCTCAATGCAAATGAGGTTTCTTTATATATTATGTAATTGGGTAGAAGAATGTAAAGTGCTAGCGGGAGAGAGGAAAGAGAGAGAGATTTGTTCTAGGAACAAATTATATTATATATCCATCCACATATCATTATTAATTTATTCGCGCCGTATTATGCTTTTATAATGCATGTTTAATGGTGTATGATGAGACCTAATCAAAGATAATAAATTGGTTGCCAATTTACGCGAAAAACCCTCACTTTAATATTAAGCGTTTTCCTTCCATTGAGTGTTTCTCTCTCAAGATCCAAGATTGACTTTGATTTGTTGGCCAAAGTCAAGATCATTGTCCATCATGGATGTGTTTGAACCACGAAAGTTTTGTTACATATCGCATGTCTTGGGCAGTTGTGACTTGTTGGCCAAATTCAAGGTTACTTCTGTACATCGACGTGGATTACGAGGTTTTCCCACTATCAATGGGTCATGCTTAACTGGAATCATTAACTTATTGAGCCAAAGCCAAGGCTTAGTTGATTCAGAGGAAAAGGTTAGGAAATATATTGGATATATGTTTTGGACTTGGAGGTCCATCTACCGGATCTATGAATTGGATGGGATCTAATTGATCTTAGAGATCTACCTAGTTAAGTTTCATACAGCTTTTTGGCCAAAGTCAAGGTTGTGTGTTATTTAACGGGATCCTAACCCACTAGGAAACTAGGTTTCCCGAGTACTCCACAGAGGGTTAGAGGCTCGCCGAAAAATAGTGGGAGGCCAATATTAAATTTGTAATTTCGTTTAATACTTGCTAAAAGCGCTCTTTTAATTATTATATCACGTTTTATATATATATATATATACTAGTTTTTGCTCGTGCCTACGGCACGGTGTTACAGTATTTGGCCCGTGCCTACGGCACGGTGTTACACTATTTGCTCGTGCCTACGGCACGATGTTATAGAATTAAATGATTTTATTTTTTAATTAAATGATGCCCGTGCCTACGGCACGGTGTTACAAAAATAAAATGATTTTATTTTAACTTTCTATTTTTTAATTTGAAAATTTTTTACCCTTTCCATCAATCGATTCACTCTATTTCCTCCAATTACCAATGAAATGATTTGGGCCGTTAATTAAGCCACATAAAGAGAGCCGTTGGATACACTCTCTTTCCTCCAACACCATTCTCCTTTATTATATATATATATATATATATATATATATATATATATATATATATATATATATTAGTTTGACTAATATTATTTTATTGCTTTCTTTGAACAGTTAGACTGTACAAGACACTACTCCACTTGTAGTTGGTTATATAGTTGGACTATAGTAACCATTACATTTTGAGTGTACCCGAAATCGTTGATTGAATAATTGGACTATTGCAATCGAGATGGCTGAAAAGATTAGCGTTAGAGACATAATCATGGGCGACAATGTCTTTAACAGCGCCAATTTTCCAGATTGGGAGATGAATCTCAGGATTATCCTGGGAGCCGAGAAGTTGCTCTATGTTATAGACAGACCTCTCGGGCCTGAGCCCGGACATGAGCGGGTAGTTGATCATGAGCTTTGGAAGACTCATCGAGATGATAACTTTACCGCTCAATCCGTCATGCTTGCCGCAATGACCCCTCAATTTCATCGTCAGAACAAATGATTGGATCTTTATAACATGATGTTGAAATTGAAGGACATTTACAGATCTAACCATAGATCTCAGAAGTACGAATTGCATAAGAAGCTCTTCCGCTCGCGCATGTCAGAGGGTACATCTGTCGAGCATTATGTGTCACAGATGATTGCTGAAATCGAACAGCTAGGTCAGCTGGGCATAACCTTCAAGCCCGAGACTTCTATAAATTTGATCTTACAGTCTCTGCCCGACTGCTGGGGCGGGTTCATCATGAACCACAATATGATGAACCAAGAGAAGACTCTTGGAGAGTTGATGGCTATACTCAAGGAGGGAGAGCCAGAGCTTCTAAAGGGCAAGAAGCTTGAGGCACATCTTACTTCGACGTCTCAGAAGGCCAAGGCTTGGCCGAAGGCCTCTGGAGTTGTGAAGAAGAAGAAAAAAAAAAGCAAGGCAAAATCATCAAAGTCTTCTGGGAAGACTAAGGAAAAATCCCAAGACGTCTGCCTACACTGTGGCAAACAGGGTCACTGGAAGAGTGACTGCCGTGAGTACAAGGCGGAGTTGAAGGAAGCGAGGGCGGGCAAGGCTCTGGCTTCAGGTATGTTTGTTATTGAAATAAACATGTCCACTACTGGTTTTAAAAATTGGATTTTTGATTCTGGATGTGGTACTCATATATGTATTGATGTGCAGGATCTGCAGATTAGAAGGAGACTGGCTTCAGGAGAGATCGACCTCCGAGTAGGAAATGGGACAAGAGTCGCCGTTTTGGCTGTTGGCACTTATATTTTGAATTTTCCCTCGGGGTATGTACTTAATTTAAGAGACTGTTATTTTGTACCTAGTTTGACTAGGAATATCATTTCTGTATCTTGTTTAACCCGATGTGGGTATACCTTTGTACTCTGGAACACTAGGTGTTTTGTATATAAAGATGATGTTTTGATATGTACAACTGATGTTAATAAGGGTCTTTATATTTTGAATATAAATGAATCTCAAACATATAACATGACAAACAAAAGGCTCAAATTGAGTAAAACAGATGAAACTTATATGTGGCATTGTCGTCTGTGACACATTAACAAGACTCATATATCCACACTTTTGAAGAGTGGATACTTGGACGGATTTGACCCTAATTCATATGACGTCTGTGAATCTTTTTTATTAGGAAAAATGCCTAAAACACCTTTTAGTGGTAAGGGTGTACGTGCCACCGAACTGTTAGCCCTTGTTCATAGTGACGTATGTGGGCCCATGTCTAGCCAGGCTAGAGGTGGATATGAATACTTTGTAACCTTTATGGACGATACATCGTGTTATGGTTATGTGTATCTTATGAGACACAAGTCGAAAACTTTTGAGAAATTCAAAGAGTTTCGACACGAAGTAGAAAAACAGACCGGCAAAAGTATTAAAACATTACGGTTGGACCGTGGTGGAGAATACTTAAGCAATGAGTTTCTCGATTACTTGAAAGAATATGGTATTCTTTCACTGTGGACTCCTCCCGGAACACCTCAATTGAATGGTGTGTCCGAACGGAGAAACCGAACTTTGTTGGACATAGTAAGGTCTATGATGAGTCACACTGAGCTACCAATTTCCTTCTGGGGATACGCATTGAATAGTGCAATACTTATTTTGAATAAGGTTCCGTCAAAGTTTGTTGGACAGACTCCATATGAAATATGGACAGGAAAGAAATCAGGTTTCACATTCCTGAAGATTTGGGGATGCTGGGCATACGTTAAACGTTTGGATGGTACCAAACTAGAACCCAAATCAGATAAGTGCCTATTTGTAGGTTATCCTAGGGAAACCAAAAGATATTACTTCTACAACCCACAAGAGAACATGGTATTTGTTGCTCTCCATGCAGTTTTCCTCGAAAAGGAATTACTAGATGTAGTGGTAAGTGGGAGGAAAATAGAACTCGATGAAAATTGGAGTGATACTGTTCCTGGCACCGAACCCATCTCGGAACATAAACAGTTCATCAGGGATGAGACTGTTCCACAATCTTCTAATACACAAGAACCGCGTAGGTCAGAGAGAGTCAGAAAACAACCTGAGAGGTATGGGTTTCTGATCTCACCTCATGTAGATTTTAATCTTATTGAGGATAATGAGCCGGCTACATATGAGGAAGCGATATAAGGTATCGACTCTGCTTTATGGAAAGAGGCCATGAAGTCCAAAATGGATTCCATGTATACCAACCAAGTTTGGACACTGGTTGATGCACCAGAAGGCGTTAAGCCTATTGGTTGTAAATGGGTCTTCAAGAAGAAGACAGACATGGATGACAACATACAAACGTACAAAGCTAGGCTTGTAGCGAAAGGGTATCATCAACGACATGGTGTCGATTAAGATGAAACTTTTTCACTTGTTGCCATGATTAAATCCATTCGGATAATGCTTGCTAATGCTGCATATTTCGATTATGGCAGATGGACGTCAAAACCGCTTTCCTTAACGGAAACCTTTTAGGGGATGTCTATATGCAATAGCCTGATGATTTTGTCATGCCGAAACATGCAAACAAGGTTTGCAAGTTAAATTGATCCATTTATGGATTGAAGCAAACATCATGTTCTTGGAACCAACGTTTTGATGAGATCATAAAAGAATATGGTTTCATTCAAAACGAAGATGATTCTTGTGTATATAAGAAGGTTAGTGAGAGCGCATTGACATTCGTTGTCCTATATATTGATGATGTATTGCTTTTAGGCAATGACATTCCCATGCTACAATCGGTGAAAGCTTGGCTTTCATTAAAATTCTCAATGAAAGACCTGGGAGAAGCAGCCTTTATTTTGGGAATAAGGATCTACCATGATAGATCCAGAAAGCTGCTTGGACTCTCACAGAGCTCGTATATTGACAAAATATTGAAGAGATTCAACATGGATCAGTCTAAGAGGGGGCTGATTCCAGTGTCACATTACGTCTCTCTATCTAAGGACATTTGTCCTAAAACACAAGATGAGAGAGATTCAATGAACGAGATCCCATTCGCTTCAGCAGTCTGATCGATCATGTATGCCATGATATGTACGCGACCTGATGTCTCATATACTTTGAGCATGTGCAGTCGCTATCAGGCCGATCTAGGTGATGGTCATTGGATTACTGTAAAGAACATCTTTAAATATCTTAGACGAACTAATGATGCTTTCTTAGTCTATGGAGATGGAGAACTTGAGGTGAATGGATTCACCGATGCAAGTTTCCAAACCGATAAAGATGACTCAAAGTCGCAATCGGGGTGCTTATTTTGCTTGAATAACGGAGCAGTGAGCTGGAAATCTTCCAAGCAAGAGGCTGTTGCCGATTGAACAACAGAAACGGAATACATTACTGCAGCTAAGGCAGCAAAAGAAAAAGTTTGGATCCGTAAATTCCTAATTGGAATAGGAGTAGTTATGTTAGCAGCTGAGCCCATGCCTTTGTATTGTGACAATAACGGGGTTATAACACAAGCTAAGGAACCGCGGTCTCATCAACAATCCAAGCATGTACTTCAATATTTCCATCTGGTTCGTTATATCATACATCGTGGTGATGTGAAGATCGAAAAGATCGCTTCAGATGACAACATTGCAGATCTGTTGACGAAAGTTATTTCTCATTAAAATTTTGAGCGATATGTACATAGTTCAGGTGTTATATACTTGAGTGATTGGTTATGAGCCAAGTGGGAGATTGTTGGACAATTATGACCCATAGCATCACTATTTGTAAAAGACATTGTGTTTTTGTACAAATTAACTATGTGACAAAGGAAATTACTATTTTATCATTTTGTAATTGGATTACTTGGATATATATATATATATATAAAAATGATAAAAGTCCATATGATTAGTACTGGATTAATAAGATATGAGATAATATTAATCCATGAACGGTTTAATCATTAAATATCCCTAGTCGTAGTATTATCGAGACTGGACATCGATAATACGGAATAGACTAGTATTACACTTGTGCGCGTTATGGAAGCTTAACGACATAGTTCTCATATATTTGAGTAATGGATACTTATGCAAATGTGATAAGAGGTTCTGTTAGCCGTTGGACCGGGAATAGCTTCGCTCTGGATAGACCCCTTGGAGTCCCATTGGTAGTATGACTATGTGTCTATGGGAATCCGAATCAGGGTATGTGTATGTGGTCTTAACTTGAGACTTGCATTGCTAATACTTGCGATAATCAGTACACTTAGGTTTTGGTCGTCCGAAACTTTAACAGGTTCTGTGTACGCCTCTTCTGGGTATACTGAGAATCGTAGTGTATTGGGTGTGATGTCAGGATGGGAGTATCACTTCAGTCATATGGAGATGATGATCACGCAGGATACAAAACTAGTACTCTTAAATGCTGCAGATATCGGGATAGTATGACTAGGTCATGATTATCTGATTATAGAGACTAGTTGCTAGTGATCCGATATATGCTTCGTAAAGGGCAGACACAATTTCAGCCCTAGGCCTAGGATGTGACATCCGATACTGGACCGTATTACGTAATACATTGTATAATATGCCTGATACATATTATATATTCTTCGTTGAATATTTTTGGAGAATTGGATAGGCACGGTGCTTTGCTAGAAGCTAACCATGTCTTGTAAATCAGTGAGAACGTGGTACGCGGTACTCACGTGTTGGATAGTCCGACAACCGTATTTACTTCCAACATATCCATGGATCTCTTGGGTCGCTTCCCAAAGATTCACAGATGATATTTGACTCGAAAAAAATTAATCTGGGATTAATTATGAGAGAGAAAATTAATCTAGGATTAATTGTGACAAGAATTTATCTGGGATAAAATTCATCTAGAAGAGAGAACGCGATTAATTTGGAATCAATCGGTTAAATAATATATTGGATATATTAATTGAAATCAGATTTCAATGCGGAATTAAAATTGGATTTTAATTCGGGCGAACGAATTAATTTGGAATTAATTCGTAAGCTACTTTCGTAATAAATTTGCTAGGTATTATTATTTAATTAAATTGGATTTAATTACGTCGCAATGAAAAATTCGTTTAATCAGATTAAACGAACCCGAGCCCAAAGTGTGTTGTATAAGCTAACTAGATTTGGAATTAAATGGCTGGGACCCATGACTTACATCAATTGTCACTATTTATGATGTAATTAGTTGGAATAGTAAATGTGGCATTTACTTCACACATCTACCACTTTTTGAAAGTCAACACACACCGACTTTGGTATTAGTTTTTGAAAAACAAAATATCAACTATTCATCTCCTTCTTCTCTCTCTTTGGGCGTGAACTTGGTTCTTGTCTCCATTGATTTTTTGCTTCAAAATCTTCAAAGTTAGCACTTAAAGGAGTCTTGTGAGGTGATAGAGAAACTCACCATTGAGTTTGGAATTCAATTTTAAGCTTGGAGCTTCCATCCATTCAAAGAAAGTTTTGAATTTTCTAATCCGATCAATGTAAGTTTTTTCCGCAAATCACTTGATTATTCACACTAGAATCATGTTTAGGATCCTTGGGATGTGTTAGAGACAATAACAAGCTTAAGGTTGAAAAGTGTTCTTAACCCTTCTCCTTTAAAATTTTTAGTTTTAATAATTTATATGAGATATAGATTATTAAAATGCATGTTGTGATGAGTAGACACAATTAGGTTCATGAGATGAATGGTTTTTAATATTCATGTAATGAATGTTTACTTTTGATTCATGTGATAAATGTATTGCGTTGATCGTTACTTTTTCAGGCTTTTATTTTTTTTTTTTTGTATTGGGAATGTAAGACCATAAGGTCATATTCTTTCAAGTGTTGTATGTTTATTTTCTTTGTAATAAGTCCATTATTTAACTCTATTTGCAACTTGGAGGAGCCGATGTTGCGAAGGACTTATGACGAAGAAATTCTGTATAAAACTCTACAACACACCATTGAGCAAGTTTTGAAGACCAATGGATGCCTTGGATTTATTGTACTAATTAGATTAGTATAGAAAAATAAGAGCTCAATCAACGCAATTTGTTATGTGTATGTTTTTGCAATTTCCAGCCCTGGAAATTGGGTTGTGTTGCGACGCGAACCTTCTCTCGTCACGACGCGGAACATATGCGAAGCCATTAGATGCTACTGCCTCGCGTCGCGTCGCAATGCAAGTCTCCTCGCATCGCGATGCGACGTAGACCTGATGCAATTCCAGTTACTGGAATTATGGGCATCGTGACGCCCACTAATGGGAGTCACGAAGCCCGTAGCTGGGTGAATAAATATTTTTAAAAATGTTTATTAACATGTCATATAGCCTAGGGTGTCTACTCTTGCATTTTCACATGCCATAACATGTAGACATGCATGATATTCTAGTCATAAAATATGATTTTATGTAATTTAATAGTTAAGTAAAAATATGAGATGCATGTAAACGAATTAATAAGATTAATTTGTTTAAAGGTTTAAAAATTACGAATTCAAGTTTTAATACAAATGGACCTTATGAGTACATTATTTTCATTGGTATATCGGATGGAAACCTGGACGTGAATTCCATAGCCGATTCCGAATGGATGGTAATATGGTATACACTCGGGATACAATATCATGTACCTATGGAATAAATATTGTGCTTTTATCAATTAAATGGTTTAATGACATTTGATCTGTTCGTTGAATTCTAAATTTTAAAACCTATTAGTAGACTAATAATTAAATAGTAAAATTGATTAGATCACTAAAGCAACTTGATTAAATTAGTTTAATAATTAATTAGTTAGTAGACATTAATCGGGATTAGTGATAATCAACTAGTATTAATAAGGTTATGACTTTAGCCGAGCATAATCTAAGATACTTTAGATACTAGTGAGATAGAAACCTTACACTTAAAAATAGTGAGTGGGAGAGGGGTATACCTCAATATATCCCGCGATCTCTATTGTTATCCAGAAACGTGAGATTCAAAAGGCGCCTCGAGACGGTTTTGCTTTCGTCCCCCTACGGATGGTGTCCATTTTGGGTCAATATCAGGTTTGGATTCTGTGAGGATATAGACTCTAGATGTATCTGGTGATTTGACCTACCATACAGTGGTACTTCACTAGTTAAGTCCAAAGGGTTCCGAAATAATGGGTAACACTCACAAATGAATGATTAAGTTGTTAATCAAAGTTTCCTTGATCAAAATGACGGTAGTTGATTGATATAGGAATAAGATTTATTTCATATATATTAATTAATTGAGAATATCTCAATCTATCATGCGAATACTTGACCTACCTTACTGCAACACTTATTTGTGGGATGATAGATAACCATGGCATAGTAATTCTTTTAGGTTTCTAATTCATTATACATTGATCATGCATCATGTTTAATTTTATGCCTAAATATTTGACAATTTTAATATGCGATGAATGAATGTTGAATGCGCGTTCATTATTTTTCAACCATAACATCTGCAATTATCTCAATTCTCAAATAACAAGAAAAATTAAACGAGGAAAATTATGTTAAATTGAAAAGTTACATGAATGCTATTTTGGTCTGCTAAGATCTTAAATTTATCATAATGGAGGAATGTCCTCCCGAGCCAACACCTAATGCTGGCAGAGCTGCACGTAATGTCTATAATAACTAGATTAAGGCCGATGAGAAAGCTCATAGCTATTTGATAGCATCCATGTCTGAGGTTCTTGCTGCACAACATCACCTTATAGCGACAACATCATTGATTATGCAGTCTTTATAGAACATGTTTGGACAGCCTTCAGAGCAGGCACAACATTAGGCTATTGCCTCTATATTGACCGCTAGGATGAAGGAAGGTACATCAGTCAGAGACCATGTGTTAAGGATGATGTCTCATCTAAATATGGCCGAAACCCATGGTGCACGTATCAATATGCAAAGCCAGTTGACAATGATCATGGAAACACTTTCGAAGAGTTTCCTGCAGTTTAAAAGCAATTATTCTATGAACAAGTTGAATTTTACGTTGACTGAACTGCTAAATGAACTCACCAATTATGAGTCCATGACGATGGATCCTCGTAGGTCCAATTATGAGACAAATATTACCGAATCTTCTAAATCTACAAAGAAGAAGAAGAAAGACAATTGGAAGGCTAAGGCAAAACCAATGAAGAAGAAAAATAACAAAAGCTCTCAATGTACCAATGCACAAGGAAAATATTTCCATTGTGAACAACGAGGGCATTGGAAAAAGAATTATCTGAAATACCTAGCTGAGCTTAAAGAGAAGAAAAACACAGGTAAATACGATTTACTTGTCATTGAGTCTCTTTTGTGGAGGATGATAAATCCACTTGGATTGTTGATTCTGGTGCCACTAACCATGTTTGTTGTTCTTTGCAGCTACTTAATTCATGGAATGACCTTGCTGAAGGTAGCTTTACCATGAGAGTTGGGATAGAGGATGTTGTTTCAACTAGAGCAGTAGGATTTTCCAATTTGAATTTTAATTAAAGTTATTTGTGTTTGAATGAAGTGCTTTATATTCCCGATTTTCGCAGGAATTTAATTTCTGTAACAAAACTCATGGAAAGTGGTTTTTTTTTTAATTTCATTTAATATTAAATCAGTTATTATTCGTAGAAATAGATTAACAATATGCACATGAAACTCCAAGAATAATCTATATGTATTGAGACCGTTAATGCATGAATCACTGCTTAATACTGAAATGTTTAAGATTGAAAGATCTAAAACTAAATGGCAAAATATTTCTCATGATGACACATATCTATAGCATCTTAGACTTGATCATATTAGCCTTGACCGGATAGATAGACTAATTAAGAATGGAGTTTTAAATCAGTTAAAACTTGGTATCTTACTTATCTGCGAATCCTGTCCAGAAGGCAAAATGACCAAGAGATCTTTTACTGAAAAATGGATAAGAGCCAAAGAAACACTTAAGCTAATACATTCGGACATTTACGGACTGATGAATGTAAAAGTCCGAGGTGGTTATGAATACTTTGTCACTTTCATTGACGATTATTCAAGATATGAGTATGTTTACCTAATGCAACACAAGTCATATACATTTGAAACGTTCAAAGAATATCATGTTGAGGTTGGGAACCAATTAGGTAAAAGCATCAAAATTCTACGATCTAATCGTGGAGGAGGATATCTTGATAGAGACTTCGAGTAATTCTTGGTTGAGCATGAAATTGTTTCACAGCTCACATCACCTGAAACACCATAACAAAATGTTGTTGTAGAAAGGAGAAATCAGACCCTACTATACACGATGAGATCAATATTTAGTTATAGTACTCTACTTAGTTCATTTTGGGGGTATGCATTGGAAATATCAATGTATATCATGAATGTAGTTCCTTCTATGTTTGTTCCTAGGACTCCTTTAGAGTTGTGGAATGGTCGTAAAGCTAGTTTGCGACATTTATACATATGGAGGTGTCTAGCACATGTGCTGAAGAACAAGACTACTAAGTTGGAACCATGTTCACATGTGTGCCTATTTGTAGGCTATCCTAAGGAAACTATGGGTGGATTCTTTTATAGTCCAGAAGATAAAAAAGTATTTATGTCGACATATGCTACATTTCTTAAGGAGGATTATATGAGAGAGTTCAAACCTCGAAGTAAAGTGTTACTTGAGGAGTTACTTACTGGTACTATCAGTACACTATTGTCAAAAGTTGACAAAGACATAACACCTTCGACATCTGAGAGTCAGATCCAAGTTTATCAGGATACTATACCACCTAGACGTAGTGGGAGGGTTGTACAACAACCTAAATGCTATCTAGGAAATCGAGAGGTGCAAGTTGTTGCATCTTGTGATGGTATAGATGATCTATTGACCTATCATAGTGCAATGGAAGATACTGATAAAGAGGAATGACTCAAAGCCATGAACTTTGAGATGGAGTCCATGTACTCTAACTTAGTCTGGAAACTTATAGACCAACCTGATGGAGTAAAACCCATAGGTTGCAAGTGGTTCTACAAGAGAGAAAGAGGAATAGATGGGAAAGTACAGACTTTCAAGGCTAGGTTAGTGGCAAATGGTTATACCCAGAAAAAGAGAGTTACGTACTTGGGTGAGACAAGTTATGTACTTGGGATCCAGATCATTCGAGATAGTAAGAAATGACTGTTAGCAATATCTCAAACATCATATATCGACAAGATTCTTGTGCGATTTGGTATGCAGAATTCCAAGAAAGGTAATTTACCTTTCAGGCATGTAATTCATTTATCTAAGGAACAACCTCATAAGACACCTCAAGCAGTTGAGGAGATGAGACATATACCATATGCTTCATCAGTTGAAAGTCTTATATATGCTATATTATACATAAGACCTGACATCTGTTTTACAGTGGGAGTAGTCAGTAGGTTTCAATCCAACCTAGGATTAGATCATTGGGTGGCGGTGAAACATATTCTCAAGTATCTTAGGAGAACGAGAAATTATATGCTTGTATATTCTAGTCAGGATATGATATTGAGAGGATATACTGACTCTGATTTTCAGGCGGATGTTGATTTTAGGAAATCAATATTTGGATCAGTGTTCACCCTAGGTGGTTGGGCTATAGTATGGAGGAGCATAAAGTAATCTTGTATTGCTGACTCCACCATGGAGGCTGAATATATAGCAGCTTGTGAAGCAGCAAAGGAAGCAGTTTGGCTCCGTAAGTTCTTGGCAGATCTGGAAGTTGATCCAGATATGGATAAACCACTCACACTTTATTGCGATAATAGTGGTGCAGTGGCAAATTCTAAAGCACCAAGAAGCCACAAAATGAGTAAGCATATTGAGAGAAAATATCACCTCATTAGGGAGATAGTGCAGAGATGAGATGTCGATGTCATGCAGATTCCATCCGCAGACAACCTGACTGATCTGTTTACAAAGAAATTATCGGCTAAAGTTTTTGAAGGTCACGTAAAAGGTTTAGGATTACATGACATGTCTCATTTTCTCTAGTTCAAGTGGGAAATTGTTGGGATATATGCCCTAGAGCTTCATATATTGTAAACAGAATTGATTATTGTAATAATAATAAATGCATTATTCATTTATCAAAGTTGTTTGATTTATATCGCATATTGTCCAATTGTCTTGTTTACCTTGATTACTTTTGTCATTTTAGACTCAGTGTATGTTTGATACACAATAGGATTTAAGTCTGAAGTTAGTAATCTAAATAGTCCATAGAGAACAAGAAAATATGGTACTTTATTTTGTGGTATATCTATAGATACGGCCCATTCTATACTTGTATGACAACATTGATCCGGGATTGTTCATTTAGTGATATGGGAGTGAAGGCACCTTGTATGATGAGATCATATAGAATTGGACTCAGATAAATATGAATTTCTTTTAATATCAGTTAACCAAAGAAATTCATTTTATCTAATAGATAGTCATATATGGATTCTATCTTAATCCTAAGTGTATTAAGAACTCATGCATGACAGGCTATGTCCTTTGATTTACTATGGTGAGGTTGGTATTGCTTTCCCGACCTATAACTATGTATTTTGGGGACATGGTTTGGTGTGCATGTTGGAGTTCTACGGTTCTGAGGATCGAATATAAAGCATAAAACAAACATGCGAATACATCACAGAGTTGCGGAATACTTACAATGATCGGTTGAGCGACGCGAATGAAGACAAAAACTTTTCTGCCCTCCAATGGAAGTCACGGCAGTGAGCTAATTTGGAGTCTCCATTTTCGGCTTCAATCTTCCTCCGAGCTCCAAGCTTTGGTTGATGGTGATTCCAAGCTCATGAAGTGAGTTCCCTATCACATTTGTATGTCTTAAATAGTGTGCTAGCACTCAAGAAATTTGCCACAAATTTCACTCTTTTCTTCCTCTTCATATTCGGTCCAACCAGAAAAGAAAATAGAAGAAAATATGGCTTGTTGGCCGAGAGAGAAGAAGAGCAATTTTGGCTCCCATTTTCGTGAACCAATGAGAGAGAGAGAGATCAAAGTGTTGTGTAATTTTTGTATATCAAATACAAAAAATTAAAGTCAAATACCATTAAAATAATGATATATGTCTTTCAAGCTTTCAAAAAGCTTTTCAACAACTTCCATCAAGTCACATCACTCAATCAATCAAGTGACAAGTTGTCACATCACTCAAAGTGACTAATGATTTGACGCTTGATGTGACTAGCGATTTGACGCTTGATGTGACTTGCGTGCCGCACTCGAATTCGAAATGCGAATGCGCTCGCAAACACTCCCGGGCTCGGGCTCGCTAATTCCAAATTAACGAATTTTCCGTTGCGACATAATTAAATGATTATGCCTAGCGAAATCACTATTCACGTCGCTAACGAATTAATTCTAAATTAACTCGTTCGCACGAATTAAAATCTAATTTCAATTCCGCGTCGAAATCTAATTTCGTATAATATATCGAATATATTATTTTATCGATTAATTCCAAATTAATCGTTCTATCTCTTTATATGATATTTTATCCCAGATAAAATATCTCCGCAATTAATCCCAGATTAATTTTCTCTCTCATCTAATTAATCCCAGATTAATTAAAGTGCGAGTCATACGTCATCGGTGAATCTTCGGGAATCGACCCATGAGATCCCCAGATATGTTGGCAGTAAATACGGTCGTCAGACTATCCGAACACGTAAGTACCAAGTACTACGTTTATACCGATTTACAAGACAAGGTTGGCTTCTAGCAAAGCGCCATGCCTACCCAATTCTCCAGAAATATGCTTACAGGAATAATCGATCTATATCAGGCGTAGTATACATAGTATTGCGTATTTCGATCCAGTATCGGATGATCACGTGCTAGGCCTGGGGCTGGAATTGTGTCTGCCCCGTACGAAGCACATGTCGGATGTCTGGTAACTAGTCTCTATAATCGGATAAACATGACCTTGTCATTTTATCCCGATGACTACAATACATAAGAGAACCAGTACCGTATCCTACGTGACCATCAACTTCATATGACTGGAGTGACACTTCCATCTTGACATCACACCCAACACACTACGATTCTCAATATACCCAGCAGAGGCGTACACAGAACCTGTTAAAGCCATGGACGACCAAAACCAAAGTATATTGATTGTCGCAAGTATTAGCGGTGCAAGTCTCAGGTTAAGACCAAATACACCTACCCTGATTTCGGACTTCTATAGACACATAGTCATACTACCAATGGAATTCCGATGGGGTATATCCAGAGCGAAGCTGTTTCCCGTACCATCGGTAAAACACAACCTCCTATTACACTTGTTTTTAGTTTGTATGTTGTTTTTATTTTTAGTCCAAATTTTTTCGAAAAAATACAAAAAAAATTGAAATTTTTTCAAAAATTACAAAAATATTTTGTGTTTTTTGTGTTTTTGTTTTGACTAAAAAGGTGAAATTGGTAAGAGATAGCCGAGTAAGGAATTTCTACTCCTGAGACGTATCTCAAACCTATTTCGAAACAAGTTAATTTTTGTTTATTTCCTTTTGAATTATTTAATTTGTGAATTCTCCTTAAAACTGACGTAAATGGATCTTCATATGCTCAGTTGGCAGGTATTATCGACATACATAGTAATATACAGACATGAGCTAAAATTGAAAAGTCTGTAATATTCAGTGCTCTAGTTTAATTGGAGGAAGCATCTCAAAAAGCAATGGGGTAAAAAAAAAACGTCTGAGATCCGAGTTATTAAGTCTGTAAGGGTGTTTCAACACCTAGTGCCATAAAACAAACTTGTTTGGGAGTCACTAGCCCAAAGCTCGCTACATGGATCAAAGATGCTGCAAAAATATATATATCTGAAGTCTGAGTAATTAAGTTCGTAGGGGTGTCTTAACACATGGTGCCCTAAAGCCAACTGGTTTGGGAGCCACCGACCCAACACTCGTTACGTAGACGGAAGATATTATATATAAATAAAAAATAGAGAAAAAATCAAAGAAAAAATCAGAAAAATGAGAAAAATTATTCCATTGCTGCAAAAAGGTGTGAATTCTGATAAAACTTTATGACAAAAATATTACTCTCTTATCAACTACACTTATGACTGTTGTGGGCAAAAATGAGTTGTTTAATATTTTGTTGGCTGTGTATATGGAGAATGGTAAAAATAATCGGAGAATTTACTTATTCAGTAATTTAGAAAGAAACAAAACAATTAGTAATTTTGAGTAGAAGTTTCACCTGATTAGTCACTAAATTCTTTATTCTCTTTTCGCTTGTCTTAATGCTTTTGTGTGCATTAGTTTCACTACCTTTTTACTTTTGTAAAATGTTTGTGGGTATCATTGTTGTAAACCCTCACGAGACTACAACTCGTCCACTACGGACACCTAGGGGTTTAAAGGCTTGTTGCATACGCTAAATGCAACCGTGATCCCTACGAAAGTGGCTTAGTTAAATTTTATTATGTTATTTTATTTTATGTTTTGCTCGAGGACTAGCAAAATGTTAGGTTTGGGGGTGTGATGAGTGGTGAATCTATCACTATTTCCCACTCATTTAACCTAATATTTTGTATAGTTTCTTGGGTTATGTGAATATTTTGATGTGTTTTGTGTTATTTTGTAGATAAATAAATTTTCAGGACATTCTGGAGGTGAATTAGAGCAAAACAGGAAAAACTGGACAAAAAGGGCAAATTCGTCATTTCAGCGTCGCGACGCTGAAGCCTTGCGCGTCGCGACGCCCAGAATGCGCCGAATTTGCTAATATACACCGTGGACACGTAGACCAATCAGAAAATTTGCTAACATGCGCCGCTTGCTAAAATACGTTGATCATGCTATCTTGCGCCGTGCCACGTGTCGCCATCACAACGTACTTGCTAAGGTGCGCCGGTGCCACGTGTCGCGATCTAACCCTGCCGACAATCGCCCTCCACACGTCAGCGTGACGTAAGCAATGACGTCATGAACAGTGCCACGTCATCGGATAAGAATCTGAGTCGGTGAATCAGCGCGTGACACGTGTCACTGTAGCTGGCGTCGCGACGCCGAACTGTTCCAGCGTCGCGACGCCGAACTGTTCCAGCGTCGCGACGCTGGACCCCTATCCGCGCCTATAAATAGAGCTCGAAATTTCAGATTTCATTGTACCTTCCTCTCCCATTTCTTTGATGTAAATAGGGAATTCTTCTCTTTCTAAATTTCTTTTAATTTAGTTTTGTAATTTTTAATTACGTTCTGTAATAATAGTAATTTTACTTTTGAATAGTAATAGTAATTTATTTTTACCTTTTACTTTTTACAGTTTTTACTATTCACATGAGGAGGTAACTTCCCCAGTTAGGGTGAAAGGTAATTCTTTTACTTTTGCTATTTAGATTAATCTCCCTTAAAAATAATATATTCACTATTTAAAACCTGACTAATAAAGGATACCGCTATATTGGTCGGTTGGTAATTTAATTTTAATCTGGTTTAAACCTGACTAATAAAGGATACCGCCAGATTGGTCGGTTGGTAATTTAATTTTGGTTCCGCCTTTATGGCTGGTTTATTTTGGTTCCGCCTTAATGGCTGGTTGGACTTAATTTGACATAATCAGGATACCGCCAGATTGGTCGGTTGGTAATATTATCACAAGTTTATATATTATTTTATGGGAGATATCTAAATTTGTAGTAGTAAAAGTAATTCCTTTTACCTTAGCATTTATTTTATTGTAATTTACCTTTCAGTATTTTCTTTACCGCAATTACTTTTCAGCATTTTATGTCTTTTATTTTACCAGCCCTAGCTATGTGTCGTAACTAAATTAGTATCTAGGGTTGTGATGTATTTCAATATCATCGGTTTATAAGGGTTAGATTATAATTTGGGTAATATAAAGATTTATTTATTGAGTCTTAATCTTAATGCTCTTTAATTAACTGGCCATTAATTAAATTGACTAGGTAAACTTAAAATGAACTAGACATAGGGATTTTAAGTTTAAGACCTCAGACTCAATAACCAATGATCTTCCTTGAGGATAGATAACCCTTTAATAGATTTCCTTACAGGATAGGAATATACCTGTCGGGCGGGGGTAGCCATAATTGGAACTTAATCTTAATGAATCTATGTAATTTGGTTGACATAGACATATGGTTCAATTGGATTATGCTAGGTATTCGTAATTGACCATCAGAAGAGGCTTTTACATAATTTAGTGTTCCAGGTTAATAAATCAATATTTTACCCAAATATAAGATAACCACTTCATCTTTAAAATGATATTGCAATGAAATCACAACCCTAGATAATTTTTAATATTGAATTTTCTTAAAATCTACTTTCGAACAATTTTATTTACTTGTCTTTAAATTTAGAATCGTCGCCATTTCAAATCAATTAAACAACCTGTTAGATACTGGTAATCATTTGACCTCATAAAATTAATAGTTTAGTTATTAAGTCCTCGTGGGATCGATACTTTTTATACTACTTGAACGATACGTGCGCTTGCGTTATACGTGTGTGTTTACGCTGGTCAAGTTTTTGGCGCCGTTTCCGGGGACTTATTTATCTTTTACTATTAGTTTAGGGGTTAGATATCTTTACTTGTATCTAATTTCTTTTTACTTATTGTTATTGTTTTCTTGTGTTTCAGGTTCTCAGAAACTACATGAGACGAACTAGAAGCTTTGAACTACGACCGCTTGACCCAGAAATTGAAAGAACTGTCAGACAGTTGAGAAGGGAAAGGCGAGAAGCCCAAGAAGCTTTAGTCAACATGGAACCTGAACCTTTGGAGGTCACACCACCAATTCCCATTCGAGACAGAATCATTCCGGTGATTGACAGACTCATTTCTTGCATTGTACTCCTTCCCTTACCAGCAAATGCAGGAGACATCAAAACATGCATTCAAATGATTCAGCAGTCAGTTCAGTTTGGAGGAAATGCAACTGAAGATCCTAATGCCCACATCAGCAACTTCCTAGAAGTTTGAGGCACTTTCAATTACAACCGAGAAGCTGAAGAGGCAATGAGACTGCGTGTTTTCCATACTTCTTGAAGGACAGAGCTAAAGCTTGGCTACATTCATTACCAGCAGGTTCTATCACAACATGGAACACTTTAGCCACCAAATTTCTTGCAAAGTACTTTCCACCAGCCAGAACCAGAAAGCTGAGGAATGACATCACATCCTTTGTACAACAAGATTCAGAATCCCTCTGCGAAGCTTGGGAAAGGTACAAAGATTTACTCCGGAAATGTCCACACCATGAGATTCCAAAATGGCTTCAAGTCCAAACATTCTATAATGGACTTTCTGGAATAATGAGAACCACAATAGATGCTGCTGCTGAAGGAGCTTTAATGGCAAAAGGAGAAGATCAAGCCTGGGAACTAATTGAAGAAATGGCCAACAACAACTTTGTGGCCAACAGAAAGGAGCATGATCCAAAGAATTACAGGAATTTATGAAAGTGGAGCTAATACAGCAGTCAACACCAAGCTAGATCAGATATGCAAATTCATGGAGACTCTTACCACTGGATCCACAAGTTCACCATATGGAGGAGCACCAGAATCAAACCAACTTGAAGAAACGGTGAATTTTGTCAACAATTTCAACAGACAGGGGAACAATCCATATTCCAACACCTACAACCCAGGGTGAAGGAATCATTCTAATTTTTCATGGAGCAATAATTCAGGCCAACAGCGGAACTATCCACCTGGATTTCAGCAACAAAACAAAGGCCAGGAGCAGGCAAATGAACCAGGAATAGCAGAAGTGTTGGCTCAGTTAAAAAAGTACGATGCCATCTTTCAGAGCCAATCAGCTTCCATCAAAGCATTGGAGAATAAATCGGACAACTAGCCAATGCTCAGAGTTATAGACCGCCAGGTACCCTTCCTAGCAACACAGAGCCAAATCCAAGAAACATGGGGAATGAGCAATGTCATGCCATCATGTTAAAAAGCGGTACTGAAATCAACAAAGATGTTGGAGCCAAAACAACTGCTGAGGAAGTTCCAAAAGAAACAAAGCAACAGATGGAGGAAAAAGAAGCAATGGAAAAAGAACAGATCATTCTATCTCCACCTTTTCCTCAGCGTCTTCAGAAGAACAAATTGGACAAGAAGTTTTCTCGGTTCCTGGAGATCTTCAAAAAGCTGCACATCAACATTCCATTGCAGAAGAAGCGTTGGAACAAATGCCCAGCTATTCCAAATTCATGAAAGATATTCTTTCACGAAAACGGAGATTGGGAGATTACGATACAGTAGCATTAACAGAAGAATGCAGTGCCATCATTCAGAGGAAACTTCCCCCGAAGTTGAAAGATCCTGGCAGTTTCACTGTTCCTTGCATCATAGGAGAACATAACTTTGGTAAGGCTTTGTGTGATTTAGGTGCGAGTGTTAACTTGATGCCTTTTTCTATTTTCAGGAAATTACAGATTGGAGAAACAATGCCAACTTCAGTCTCACTGCAACTTGCAGATAAAACGTTCGTATTTCCAAGAGGTGTAGTTGAGAATGTGCTGGTCAAGGTTGGCAAATTCATTTTCCCAGCAGATTTTATTGTCCTTGATATGGAGGAAGACGCAAACGTGCCAATCATCCTCGGGAGACCATTCTTGGCTACAGGTCGAACCATTATTGATGTACAAAAAGGAGAATTAACCATGAGGGTACATGACCAAGAAGTAACATTCAATGTTTTCAAGGCCATGAATTTCCCAGATGATGAAAAGAAGGAGGAATGTTTCAAACTCGATGTGATACACAGTACCATTCAGAACTCTGATGAAAGACAAAGTTCTACTAACAAACTTAAAACATGTCAATTGCCTGTAGAGCCTAAAGATAAAGCGTCTTTTGTACTGAATGAGCCAATTCTTGCACTCTAAGTAACAGAAGAGAAAAAGTTCCACCAGCTCAACGAATTGGAGGAATTTCACAATCAGCCTTTTGAGGATGCCAAATTGTACAAAGAAAAGGGCAAGAAAAGACATGATGAGAAGTTAGTGCGCATACAACTGGAACCAGGGCAGAAGGTACTGTTAAACAAATCAAGGGTGAAATTCTTCCCATGGAAGCCAAAATCACGGTGGTCAGGTCCATTTGTGATCACCAAAGTTTTACCAAATAGAGCCGTTGAGATACATAATCCTGACGCTAACAAAACTTTCAAGGTTAAAAACAAGCGTGTCAAGCACTACTGGGGAGAATCATTTGAGTGACAAAAAGAAAGTGTTACACTTTCAGATCCAGTTTAACGTTCGAGAAGTCACGTCTAGCTGACGACTTTAAACTTAGCGCTCGCAGGGAGGCAACCCATGCAATTTTTGTATATATTGTGATTTGGTGTGATTTAATTTTGTGTGTTTAGTTTTTGCAGATTAAGTCATTTTAAGATGGAAGAAGCGCTCGCAAATCTTTACAAGCAATTTCCTTCTCTCCCTCAAAAATCTCTGATGAAAGTCTACAAAGCTCGCTTGGAATGGATGAGGTTATTGACAATCTATGGTGTTCCCAATGACATTCGTTGGGTAATTGAAGCACGAGTCTGATTGGCAGGTGAGTCTTCTGACTCTTTTATTTCACATCTGCCTGGTTTTGGAAGAAGCATCTATGCAAAGAACGAAGAGCTAAGCAATGGGTGTTTGTTACAAATGTTCACGTTGGAATTGCAATACTCGTTGTCGTTCTTTAGGAATGGTGTCTGATAATCGCGAAGACAAAATTAAATTCATTAGGGATGGCTTGAGTAAGAAGTCTTTAGATGATATATCTTCGACTCTTGAGATGCATCCCGGTGGATATGTTCATATAGACTTTCGCAGATTACATACACAATTTCAAAAAGAAAGATAACAGTTAAGTCTTGGGAATCTGACTCAAAAAGACCCTGTTTGCCAATTTATAAGAAAATTGGATGGGAAGCTTGTCCCTGACGCATAGACGTTAATCAAGCTGTAAATTCTTGTACATATTATATCAATTTGTCTTTTCTAATAATATTGATTTGTTTTGTTATTTTCTCCGACAGGATCCAGACCTTTTTGACCATATCAAGATTTATTTTACTATTTTGCTACTAATCGTCCTTTGGAAGATACTTGTGATATTTTATTCACCCCTTTCAGGTATTATAAATTCAACTCATCATTGCACTTTTAAAGACATCCAGAGTAAAAAATGGAAGCCACTTCAAGAAGACGAGTTGAAAACATTTGTGTGTTTTGCGGTAGTACTGTTGGTATTAAACCACAATACATAGAAGCAGCACAAGGAATTGGGTCGAGTCTTAGCTGCAAGGAATATGCACTTAATATATGGCGGAGGTAATCTCAGACTTATGGGGATCGTTTCAAAGGCCGCACAGGAAGGAGGCAGTCACGTTTTGGGAATCATCCCAAAACCCTTAGCAGAGGCAAATCTTATTGAACTATCAAACGGAGAGGAATTAATCGTGCCAGGTATGTCTAAACGACTGGTAGAAATGATTAACCGTGTTGATGCTTTTATTGCTTTGCCAGGTGGCTTGGGCATATTGGAGGAAATTTTTATATTACTATCTTGGGCGAACCTGAACATACACCAGAAACCAATTGGGCTGTACAACGTTGATGGGTTTTATGATTTTCTTTGTGTGTTTCTTGATGATGCTCGAAGAAATGGGTTCATATCAAAACCTTTAAAAGAACTCCTATTTACTGCCAGAACTGCTCCAGATCTAATTGACCAACTCATAGCCTATGAACCAAAAGTTGACCCTTTCATTTCAAAGATAAATTGGTCCGAGGGCGATCGTGGTAAGAGGTGTCTAATTAATCTGGATCTTAACCTTTAATTTCCTGTAAAATTTCAGCGAACCAGGTATTATCTTCTAAACTCGTCTTCTACTGTTTAAGACATTGGGGACAATGTCTCATTTAGGTTTGGGGGAGGAAATTAGTTGATTAGTACCTTGTTTTTAGTTTGTACACAGAACCTGTTAAAGCCCTGGACGACCAAAACCAAAGTATATTGATTGTCGCAAGTATTAGCGGTGCAAGTCTCAGGTTAAGTCCAAATACACCTACCCTGATTTCGGACTTCTATAGACACATAGTCATACTACCAATGGAATTCCGATGGGGTCTATCCAGAGCGAAGCTGTTTCCCGTACCATCGGTAAAACACAACCTTCTATTACACTTGTTTTTAGTTTGTATGTTGTTTTTATTTTTAGTCCAAAAGTTTTCGAAAAAATACAAAAAAAATTTTCAAAATTTTCAAAAATTACAAAAATATTTTGTGTTTTTTGTGTTTTTGTTTTGACTAAAAAGGTGAAATTGGTAAGAGATAGCCGAGTAAGGAATTTCTACTCCTGAGACGTATCTCAAACCTATTTCGAAAAAAGTTAATTTTTGTTTATTTCCTTTTGAATTATTTAATTTGTGAATTCTCCTTAAAACTGACTTAAATGGATCTTCATATGCTCAGTTGGCAGGTATTATCGACATACATAGTAACATACATACATGAGCTAAAATTGAAAAGTCTGTCATATTCAGTGCTCTAGTTTAATTGGAGGAAGCATCTCAAAAAGCAATGGGGTAAAAAAAAAAACGTCCAAGATCCGAGTTATTAAGTCTGCAAGGGTGTTTCAACACCTAGTGCCCTAAAACCAACTGGTTTGGGATTCACTGGCCCAAAGCTCGCTACATGGATCAAAGATGCTCCAAAAATATATATATATGAAGTCTGAGTAATTAAGTTCGTAGGGGTGTCTTAACACTTGGTGCCCTAAAGCCAACTGGTTTGGGACCCACCGACCCAACACTCATTACGTAGACGGAAGATATTGTATATAAATAAAAAATAGTGAAAAAATCAAAGAAAAAATCAGAAAAATGAGAAAAATTATTCCATTGCTGCAAAAAGGTGTGAATTCTGATAAAACTTTAGGACAAAAATGTCACTCTCTTATCAACTACACTTATGACTGTTGTGGGCAAAAATGAATTGTTTAATATTTTGTTGGCTGTGTATATGGAGAATGGTAAAAATAATCGGAGAATTTACTATTCAGTAATTTAGAAAGAAACAAAACATTAGTAATTTTGAGTAGAAGTTTCACCTGATTAGTCACTAAATTCTTTATTCTCTTTTCGCTTGTCTTTTTGCTTTTGTGTGCATTAGTTTCACTACCTTTTTACTTTTGTAAAATTTTTGTGGGTATCATTGTTGTAAACCCTCACGAGACTACAACTCGTCCACTAGGGACACCTATGGGTTTAAAGGCTTGTTGCATACGCTAAATGCAACCGTGATCCCTACGAAAGTGGCTTAGTTAAATTTTATTATGTTATTTTATTTTATGTTTTGCTCGAGGACTAGCAAAATGTTAGGTTTGGGGGTGTGATGAGTGGTGAATCTATCACTATTTCCCACTCATTTAACCTAATATTTTGTATAGTTTCTTGGGTTATGTGAATATTTTGTTGTGTTTTGTGTTATTTTGTAGATAAATAAAGTTTCAGGACATTCTGGAGGTGAATTGGAGCAAAACAGGAAAAACTGGACAAAAAGGGCAAAATCGTCATTTCAGCGCGTCGCGACGCCCAGAATGCGCCGATTTGCTAATATACGCCGTGGACACGTGGACCAATCAGAAAATTTGCTAACATGCGCCGCTTGCTAAAATGCGCCGATCATGCTATCTTGCGCCGTGCCATGTGTCGCCATCACAACGGACTTACTAAGGTGCGCCGGTGCCACGTGTCGCGATCTAACGATGCCGACAATCGCCCTCCACACGTCAGCGTGACGTAAGCAATGACGTCATGAACAGTGCCACGTCATCGGATAAGAATCTGAGTCGGTGAATCAGCGCGTGACACGTGTCACTGTAGCTGGCGTCGCGACGCAGAACTGTGTTCCAGCGTCGCGACGCTGGACCCCTATCCGCGCGTATAAATAGAGCTCGAAATTTCAGATTTCATTGTACCTTCCTCTCCCATTTCTTTGATGTAAATAGGGAGTTCTTCTCTTTCTAAATTTCTTTTAATTTAGTTTTGTAATTTTTAATTACGTTCTGTAATAGTAGTAATTTTACTTTTGAATAGTAATAGTAATTATTTTTACCTTTTACTTTTTACAATTTTTACTATTCACATGAGGAGGTAACTTCCCCAGCTAGGGTGAAAGGTAATTCTTTTACTATTGCTATTTAGATTAATCTCCCTTAAAAATAATATATTCACTATTTAAAACCTGACTAATAAAGGATACCGCTATATTGGTCGGTTGGTAATTTAATTTTAATCTGGTTTAAACCTGACTAATCAAGTATACCGCCAGATTGGTCGGTTGGTAGTTTAATTTTGGTTCCGCCTTATGGCTGGTTTATTTTGGTTCAGCCTTAATGGCTGGTTGGACTTAATTTGACTTAATCAGGATACCGCCAGATTGGTCGGTTGGTAATATTATCACAAGTTTATATATTATTTTATGGGAGATATCTAAATAGTAGTGTAGTAAAAGTAATTCCTTTTACCTTAGCATTATTTTATTGTAATTTACCTTTCAGTATTTTCTTTACCGCAATTACTTTTCAGCATTTTATGTCTTTTATTTTACCAGCCCTAGCTATGTGTCGTAACTAAATTAGTATCTAGGGTTGTGATGTATTTCAATATATCGGTTTATAAGGGTTAGATTATAATTTGGGTAATATAAAGATTTATTTATTGAGTCTTAATCTTAATGATCTTTAATTAACTGGCCATTAATTAAATTTACTAGGTAAACTTAAAATGAACTAGACATAGGGATTTTAAGTTTAAGACCTCAGACTCAATAACCCACGATCTTCCTTGAGGATAGATAACCCTTTAATAGAATTTCCTTAGAGGATAGGAATATACCTGTCGGGCGGGGGTAGCCATAATTGGAACTTAATCTTAATGAATCTAGGTAATTTGGTTGACATAGACATATGGTTCAATTGGATTATACTAGGTATTTGTAATTGACCATCGGAAGAGGCTTTTACATAATTTAGTGTTCCAGGTTAATAAATCAATATTTTACCCAAATATAAGATAACCACTTCATCTTTAAAATGATATTGCAATGAAATCACAACCCTAGATAATTTTTAATATTGAATTTTCTTAAAATCTACTTTCGAACAATTTTATTTACTTGTCTTTAAATTTAGAATCGTCGCCATTTCAAATCAATTAAACAACCTGTTAGATACTGGTAATCATTTGACCTCATAAAATTAATAGTTTAGATATTAAGTCCTCGTGGGATCGATACTTTTTATACTACTTGAACGATACGTGCGCTTGCGTTATACATGTGTGTTTACGCCGGTCAATAATACTCTGACTAGTGATATTTAATGATTTATCCTTCGTGGGCTGATATTGTCTCATATCATCTCAATCCAGGAACAAATTATAAGGACCTCATTGTTGGAGATTCTAAGGATCCCAAGGATCATAAATCAAGCATGAACATGTGTGAATATTATCGAGAAAGTCGCGGAATACTTACATCGATTGGTTGAACGACTCTTTGATGAACAAAAATTCAGTTTTTGCTCACTGGTTTGTGCGGCAGTGGGCTGTATTTTGCTCACTGGTTTGTGCGGCAGTGGGCTGCATTTTGGTCACTGGTTTCGGCCTTGGGAGGTCATCTTCCAAGCTCCAATCTTTGCGAAACGATTCCCGGCTCATGGGTGGACTTCTCTTTCACCTTCGTATGATCCCGGAGTGTGCTAGCACTCCTGATTTTGCTACAAAATCGCATTGCTCCCCCTTCACTGCTCACGGTTTTTCAGTGGAAAAAACCATTGAAGAATGCCCACCATGGGCGTGAAGATGAAAGAAAATGGAGAGAGAGAGGAGTTGTGAGAGTTGTGTTGATTTTCAAAAAATCAAAGACATATATACCATATATTAAAATATAGTAAATGTCTTGTTAAGCTTTCAAAAAGCTTTACACCAACCTTGAGTGTTCCACACTCATTCAATAACCAAACAACTCAATCAATCACATCAATCAATCAATTGTCACATCACTCAAATAGATTACTATAGTCCAACTATATAATCAACTATACTTTAATAGATTAAAATCAATTATATTGATTACTATAATCCAATTATAAAATCAATTATAAATGAATAGTTTGAATATAGTCCAACTATTTATTAAAAACAACATTTAAATATTAGTCCAACTAACATTTAATTTATATGACGAATGATATTTGTTTGAGCACGTATGGCAAGTAATTAAACGAATATTGCAAATTCAATTCTTGCCTCCCACTATTTTTCGGCGAGCCTCTAACACTCTGTCGAGTACTCGGGAAACCGTGTTTCATAGTGAGCTAGGATCCCGTTAAATATCACACAATCTTGACTTTGGCCAACAAATTGTATGATAATTAACTAGGTAGATCTCTAAGATCGATTGGATTGACCATGGAAAGCTTCGTAATCAATGTCGATGGACAAGAAGTGGTCTTGACTTTGGCCAACAAACCACAACTTGGACAAGACAACAATATGTAACAAAGCCTTCGTGATTCAAACACATCCTCGACGGACAAAGGCCTTGACTTTGGCCAACAAGCCAATGCCAATCTCGGATCTTGAGTGAGAATCACTCAATGGAAGGAAAAACGCTTAATATTTTGCGAGGGTTTTTCGAGTGCAAATTGGCAACCAATTTATTATCTTTGTTAAGGTCTCATCATCATACACCCTTAAACATGCATTCTAAACACATAATAAAGCGCATATGAAAAATAATAATGATATGCGGATGGATACTTTACACATTGATCCTAGATCAAATCTCTCAATTTCTCTCTCCGCTAGCACATGTATTGCTTCTACCTGTTACACTACACTTCTAAAGAAAACTCATTTACATTGAGGGGAATAGGTGAGAAGAGAATACAAAGAATATGGAGATGATAAGGCTGGACACGCAGGTCCAATTAATAAATCAAATTTATTACAACAATTTCTAAAATTGTCACACCCATCTAATATCCATATGATATACATTATTAATGCATCGCAACCATTATTCACACAAGCATGTTATCAATCAATCTGATCAAATTAATTAATCTGATAATTAGTGACCATCCAATGTTCAAACAATGATTTGATTTTGCTCGAGTCAAACTCGTTTTACGAATAAGTACTCAAAGTACGAATTCTTGAATTAAATTAAACTACATCATTAAATCCAATTTAATATGCATTCAATTATAATTCGCTATTTAATTCCAAATTAAATATCACACTTTATTTACGAACCTTTACGACTTAAATTCCAAATTTAATCGCAACGGGTCTCAAAGCCTAATTAACGTCCAACGTCAATTTAATTAAAGTCCAATGGGCTTTTAATTAATTTCTTAAGGCGTGGACTTTTGGTCAACTCGGGTCAAACCGAATAACCAAAGTCCAATCCGGGAGTTACCCCATAAGCCTAGAAATCAATCTTGGCCCATTAGGCCCAATTAAACTTTAAAGGTCCATTAAGTCGCATTTGGGCTTTATAGATGCGGTTTTGGACCCAATTGGATCCGATCCAATTTGCCTTAACCCAACTTTTTACAACAAAGCCCAATAAGCCCATTTACAACATTTCAAGCCCAATTTCCAAAATTAGCCCAATTTAATTAAATTGCCAAATTCCAAATTCCCAATTTAATTACCTAAAGTGCATTACATAATTAATTACCCAATTAACATTTCTAAAACATCAATTAGCACTAATTAATCATTTCATTAACATTAAAACATGTCCAACACATTTTAACAAAAATCAAACCCAATGACATGCTCAAAGTCTCGGCAATATAGGGATTTTTAAAATCGATTCGGTTTCAATCAAACTAAATCCACAATCAACATTTCCCGATTGTTTCCAACTCATCCAATGATCAATGAAACAAAATTCCAAGACAAAATAGGGCATCAATCCATTCGGCCAACACCAAATATTTGGGGAAAAATTGTTCCAAACCATTTTCTTGAAATTGATCCAATCAAACTTCAATTCAAACACATTTAAGCATACTAATTCATCCTATTTCATTAATCATGCTCAAAATCAAGTTTGCCCAATTTTAAGCCCTAAATCAATTTCATGCTTTTAACCATGCTCTTGATACCATTGTTGGAGATTCTAAGGGTCCCAAGGATTATAAATCAAGCATGAACATGTGTGAATACAATCGAGAAAATCACGGAATTCTTACATCGATCGGTTGAGCGACGTTTTGACGAACAAAAATTCTGTTTTTTCTCACTGGTTTGTGCGACAGTGGGCTGCATTTTGCTCACTGGTTTGTGCGGCAGTGGGCTGCATTTTGCTCACTGGTTTTGGCCTGGGGAGGTCATCTTCCAAGCTCCAAGCTTTGAGAAACGATTCCCGACTCATAGGTGGACTTCCCTATCACCTACGCATGATCCCGGAGTGTGCTAGCACTCTTGATTTTACTACAAAATAGCAATGCTCCCCCTTCACTGCTCACAGTTTTTCAGTGGAAAAAACTAGTGAAGAATGCCCACCATGTGCGTGTAGATGAGAGAAAATGAGAGAGAAGAGGAGTTGTGAGAGTTGTGTTGATTTTCAAAAATCAAAGACATACATACCATATATTAAAATATAGTAAATGTCTTGTTAAGCTTTCAAAAAGCTTTACACCAACCTTGAGTGTTCCACCTCATTCACTAACCAAACAACTCAATCAATCACATCAATCAATCAAGTGTCACATCACTCAAAGTGACATGTGATTTGACGTTTGATGTGACGCTAGATGCGACTAGCGATTTGACGCTTGATTTGACTTACGTGCCGCACTCGAATTGGAAATGCGAATGCGCTCGCAAATAATCCCGGGCTCGGGTTCGCTAATTCCAAATTAATGAATTTTCCGTTGCGTCATAATTAAATGATTACGCCTAGCGAAATCACTATTCACGTCGCCAATGAATTAATTCTAAATTTATTCATTCTCCCGAATTAAAATCTGATTTTAATTCCGCGTCGAAATCAAATTTCATTTAATATATCGAATATATTAATTTATCGATTAATTCCAAATTAATTGTTATCTCTTTATAAATGATATTTTATCCCAGATAAAATATCTCCGCAATTAATCCCAGATTAATTTTCTCACTCATCCAATTAATCCCAGATTAATTAAAAGTGCGAGTCATACGTCATCGGTGAATCTTTGGGAAGCGACCTATGAGATCCCCAGATATGTTGGCAGTAATTCGTTCGTCGGACTATCCGAACACGTAAGTACCTCGTACTACGTTTATACCGAATTACAAGACAATGTTGGCTTATAGCAAAGCGCTATGCCTACCCAATTCTCCGGAAATATCCTTATAGGAATAAAGGATCTATATCATGCGTAGTATACGTAGTATTGCGTATTTCTATCCAGTATCGGATGATCACATGCGAGGCCTGGGGCTGGTAAAGTGTTTGCCCCGTACGAAGCATATATCGGATAACGAGCAACTAGTCTCTTTAATATCAGATAATCATGACCAAGTCATATTATCCTGACGGTTGCAACCTTTTTAGAGAACCAGTTCTGTATCCATGCGCGATCATCAACTTTATATGACTGGAGTGACACTTCTGTCTTGACATCACACCCAACACACTACGATTCTCAATATACCCAGCATTGGCGTACACAGAACCTGTTAAAGCCATGGACGACCGCAACCAAAGTATATTGATTGTCGCAAGTATTAGCGGTGCAAGTCTCAGGTTAAGACCAAATACACCTACTCTGATTTCGGATTTCCATAGACACATAGTCATACTACCAATGGAATTCCGAGGGGGTCTATCCAGAGCAAAGCTGTTTCCCGTACCATCGGTAAAACACAACCTCCTATCACACTTGCATGAGTATCCTATACCCAAATTTATAAGAACTATACTGTTGTGCCCTCATAACGCGCACAAGTGTAATACTAGTCTTTTACGCATTCATCGATGTCCAATCTCGATAATACTCTGACTAGGGATGTTTAATGATTTATCCTTCGTGGATTGATGTTGTCTCATATCATTCTCAATCCAGGAACAAATCACAGGGACCTCTCATCATTTATACATCTAGGTGATCTAAACACAAATGATAAGAGTGCAATCTCCTTTGTCACATAGTTAATTTGTACAACAACACCGTGATCTGTACAAATAGTGACGCTATGGGTCATAATTGTCCAACAATCTCTCACATGGCCTATAGCCAGTCACTCGAGTGTCTTACACTCGAACTATGTACGGTTGGCTCAAATTACTGAGAAAAGGCTTTCGTCAGCGGATTTGCATGATTATCGTCTGATGCGATTTATACGATCATCACATCGCCACGATATATGATCTGAACGAATCAGATGATATCGAAGTATGTATCTGGATCGTTGATGAGACCATTAATTTTTTAGTCTATGCTGACGCCTAGTTCAGCTGCTAACAGAATTATATCTAATCTAATTAGATTTGATTTATCGACCCAGAAAGCTTATATTGCCGTTTCAGCTGCAGCAATAACCCACATTTGTTGTTTATACGGGAACAGTATCTTGCTTGGAAGATTTCCAGCTCACTGTACCGTTGTTTAAACTGTATAGTACCGTTTGCTACTTTTAGTCATTTTATCGGTTTAGGAAACTTGCTACAGTGATCCCAGTCACTTCAAGTTCTCCTTCTCCATATATTAAGACAGCATCTTTAGATCTCTATGATACTAATGGATGTTCTTAACGGCCTGTTTGTGAATCCATATGCTCAAAGCGTATGAGACACCAGGTCACGTACGTTTTTCAATGTACGAGTTCTCGAAGAGTTTCAACAACTTTAAATCTTTCCCAGAAGATCTTTATTCCTTGAATAAAGGTTGTTTCTCCCAAGAATTCCACGGAGAGTATTTCTCGAAAGCCAAGCTTTCGCCGATAGTTTTATGGGATTATCATTTCCAAGAAATGAGGCATTATCATTATTTTATAGGACATTTATTGTCAGTGCTCCCACTAACCTCCTTATATACACAAGAATCTTTTCGTTTTGAATTAAATCATAAACTATTATGATTACATCAAAACGATAATTCCAAGAACCTATGCTTGCTACAATCTAAACATGGATCAAATAACCTGCAAACCTTGTTCGCAAGTTTTGGTACGACAAAACCGACAGGATGCTGTAAACATCCTCCAAAAGGTTTCATTTTCAGGAAAGCGATTTTCTTGTTATGCTGACATATTTCATAAATGAAACACGCAGCTTTAGCAAGCATTATCCAAATGGATTTACTGTGGCAATAGGTAAAAGGTTGAATCGTAATCAACATAATGTTGATAACGATACATTTCCACTAAAAGCCTAGCTTTATACGTTGGTATGTTGCCATCCATGTACGTCTTCCTTGAAGACTTATACAGTTCCAATAGGCACAATGCCTTGCGGTACATCAACTAGTTTCCAAACTTTTTGATATACATGGAATCCATTTCGGACTCATGACACTTTGTCATAATAGGGAGTCGATACCTTGTATCACTTCCTCATACGTAGTCAGTTGGTATACCTCAAAAGATTGACATCTTTACGAGGTGAGATCAGAAACACATATCCCATGTTATTTTCTGACTCTCTCCGAACTACGTGGTTTTTGTGTATTCGAAGATTATGGTATAGTTTCATCATTGATGAACTATTCATGTTCCATTAAGATTCGGTGCCTGGAATAGTATTACTCTGATTTTCTTCGAGTTTTACTATCCTCCCACTTACCACTGCATATCGGTATTCCTCTTAGGAAAACCGCATGTCGAGCAACAATCTAATTGTTCTTATGTGAGATGTATAAGTACAATACTTTGGTATCCCTAGGATAACCTACAATTGGCACTTATCTGATTTGGGTTTTAGTTTGGTATCATCCAAACGTATGCCTAGCATACCCAAATATACAGGAATGTGAAACCCGGTTTCTTTCATGTTCATATCTAATATGAAATCTGTCAAATAGATTTTTATGAAACCTTCTTCTAAATAAGTTCTGCACTGTCAAAGCTTATCCGTTGAAGGAAATGGTAGCTCAGAGCGACTCATGATTAACCTTAGCCTAGCTAGACATGGGCCCACTTGCTTCACTATGAACTAGGGCTAACAGATCAGTGGCATTTACACTTTTACCAATTAAATAGTGTTTTAGGCGCTTTGCCCAATAAACTAGATTCGTAGACTTTATTTGATTGGAATCAAATTAGTCCTAGTACCCACTCTTCGAAAGTGTGGATATACGAGTCTTGTTTAAATGTGTCCCAGACCAAATACACCTACTCTGATTTCGGATTTCCATAGACACATAGTCATACTACCAATGGAATTCCGAGGGGGTCTATCCAGAGCAAAGCTGTTTCCCGTACCATCGGTAAAACACAACCTCCTATCACACTTGCATGAGTATCCTATACCCAAATTTATAAGAACTATACTGTTGTGCCCTCATAACGCGCACAAGTGTAATACTAGTCTTTTACGCATTCATCGATGTCCAATCTCGATAATACTCTGACTAGGGATGTTTAATGATTTATCCTTCGTGGATTGATGTTGTCTCATATCATTCTCAATCCAGGAACAAATCACAGGGACCTCTCATCATTTATACATCTAGGTGATCTAATCACAAATGATAAGAGTGCAATCTCCTTTGTCACATAGTTAATTTGTACAACAACACCGTGATCTGTACAAATAGTGACGCTATGGGTCATAATTGTCCAACAATCTCTCACATGGCCTATAGCCAGTCACTCGAGTGTCTTACACTCGAACTATGTACGGTTGGCTCAAATTGCTGAGAAAAGGCTTTCATCAGCGGATTTGCATGATTATCGTCTGATGCGATTTATACGATCATCACATCGCCACGATGTATGATCTGAACGAATCAGATGAATATCGAAGTATGTATCTGGATCGTTGATGAGACCATTAATTCTTTAGTCTATGCTGACGCCTAGCTCAGCTGCTAACAGAATTATATCTAATCTAATTAGATTTGTTTATCGACCCAGAAAGCTTATATTGCCGCTTCAGCTGCAACAATAACCCACATTTGTTGTTTATACGGTAACAATATCTTGCTTGGAAGATTTCCAGCTCACTGTACCGTTGTTCAAACTGTATAGTACCGTTTGCGACTTTTAGTCATTTTATCAGTTTAGGAAACTTGCTACAGTGATCACAGTCACTTCAAGTTCTCATTCTCCATATATTAAGACAGCATCTTTTGATCTCTAAGATACTAACGGATGTTCTTAACTTCAATCCAGTGACTATCACTCGGATTGGCCTGTTTGTGAATCCATATGCTCAAAGCGTATGAGACACCAGGTCACGTACGTTTTTCAATGTACGAGTTCTCGAAGAGTTTCAACAACTTTAAATCTTTCCCAGAAGATCTTTATTCCTTGAATAAAGGTTGTTTCTCCCAAGAATTCCACGGAGTATTTTCTCGAAAGCCAGGCTTTCGCCGATAGTTTTATGGGATTATCATTTCCAAGAAATGAGGTATTATCATTATTTTATAGGACATTTATTGTCAGTGCTCCCACTAACCTCCTTATATACACAAGAATCTTTTCGTTTTGAATTAAATCATAAACTATTATGATTACATCAAAACGATAATTCCAAGAACCTATGTTTGCAACAATCTAAACATGGATCAAATAACCTGCAAACCTTGTTCGCTAGTTTTGGTACGACAAAACCGACAAGATGCTGTAAACATCCTCCAAAAGGTTTCCTTTTCAGGAAAACGATTTTCTTGTTATGCTGACATATTTCATAAATGAAACACGCAGCTTTAGCAAGCATTATCCAAATGGATTTACTGTGGCAATAGGTAAAAGGTTGAATCGTAATCAACATAATGTTGATAAGATACCTTTCCACTAAAAGCCTAGCTTTATACGTTGGTATGTTGCCATCCATGTACGTCTTCCTTGAAGACTTATACAGTTCCAATAGGCACAATGCCTTGCGGTACATCAACTAGTTTCCAAACTTGTTGATATACATGGAATCCATTTCGGACTCATGACACTTTGTCATAATAGGGAGTCGATACCTTGTATCACTTTCTCATACGTAGTCAGTTGGTATACCTCAAAAGATTGACATCTTTACGAGGTGAGATCAGAAACACATATCCCATGTTATTTTCTGACTCTCTCCAAACTACGTGGTTTTTTTGTATTCGAAGATTATGGTATAGTTTCATCCTTGATGAACTATTCATGTTCCATTAAGATTCGGTGCCTGGAATAGTATTACTCTGATTTTCATCGAGTTTTACTATCCTCCCACTTACCACTGCATATCGGTATTCCTCTTAGGAAAACCGCATGTCGAGCAACAATCTAATTGTTCTCTTGTGAGATGTATAAGTACAATACTTTGGTATCCCTAGGATAACCTACAATTGGCACTTATCCGATTTGGGTTTTAGTTTGGTATCATCCAAACGTATGCCTAGCATACCCAAATATACAGGAATGTGAAACCCGGTTTCTTTCCTGTTCATATCTAATATGAAATCTGTCAAATAGATTTTTATGAAACCTTATTCTAAATAAGTTCTGCACTGTCAAAGCTTATCCGTTGAAGGAAATGGTAGCTCAGAGCGACTCATGATTAACCTTATCATGTCCAACAAAATTTGGTTTATCCGTTCGGACACACCGTCAAACTGACGTGTTCCGGGAGGAGTCCTCTTTGCAAAAATACTATAATCTTTCAAGTATTGAGAAACTTATTGCTTAAGTATTTTCCATTACGGTCTTACCGTGACGGTATAATACTATAGCCGATCTGTTTGTCTATTTCGTGTCGAAACTTAAAAGTTTCCGATTTGTGTTCTTCAAAAGAAACACATAACCATAACGCGATGCCACATCCGTAAAGGTCACGAAATATTCATATCCACCTCTAGCCTAGCTAGACATGGGCCCACTTGCTTCACTATGAACTAGGGCTAACAGATCAGTGGCATTTATACTTTTACCAAGTAAATAGTGTTTTAGGCACTTTGCCCAATAAACTAGATTCGTAGACTTTATTTGATTGGAATCAAATTAGTCCTAGTACCCACTCTTTGAAAGTGTGGATATACGAGTCTTGTTTAAATGTGTCCCAGACAACAATGCCACTTATAAGTCTCTTAACTGATCAAATCAGTTTGAGCTATTTGTTTGTCATGTTATATGTTTGAGATTTATTTATATTCAAAATATAAATGATGTTATTCACATCTAATGTGTTTATCTCAATATCATCTTTATATAATAAAACACTTTAGTGTTCTAGAATATAAAGGTTCACCCGCAGCGGGTCAAACACTGATATAGAGATAATGTTTCTAGTCAAACTAGTTACATTATAACAGTTTCCAAATTTAGGTACACACCCGAGGGTAGTTCCTAAAATTAGGTACCTGCGGTTAAAACAGCGACTTTCGTCCCGTCTTCAATTCGCAGATAAATCTCAAATGAAGTCAGTATCCTGCTCATAGCAGATTCTGAACAACAGTATATCTTTATGTATCACACTTAGTATTTAAAATCTAATTTTAATACTAGTAGTGAACATAATGATGACAACATATTTGAAGTTAGAGCCTTGCTCGTTCTTCAATTCCTTCATGTCTGCTTTGTCCAAACGGCAGTCACGCTTCCGCGATCCCGTTTGCCACATTTAGCAGACATTTTGGGATATGTCTTTTATATTCCTAGAAGATTATAATGATTTTGCCTTTGCCCATTTTCACACTCCAGAAGCCTTTGGCCAAGCCTTGGCCTTCCAGAATATCGAAGTAAAGTGCGCCTTGTGCTACTTGTCTATTGCAAGTGTTTGACTTTATCTCCTTGAGAATAGTCATTAACTCTCCAAGAGTTATTAATTGCAATTTAGTAGTTCTAAAATCTAAAGATAGATTCTTGAAGATCCTTCAATTTCTTTATCATACTTTAAAGATCTAATCCTTAGTTCTGATTCAGAAATTAAGGAGTCTACTGCGGTAAGTATAATGGATTAAGAACTTATGTTATCATTACATGATCTTCCAAAGATCATGCTCTACTATTTGCTTAACTCCGAGCTTAGGCATAATATGTTATTTTATCAAATAAAGTAACTTATTATTTTCCAGGACCATCATGAAATTATTCCCAATTTGAAAATTAAACCATTTAAATACATTTTCCCCAGGATTATGTTTTAAATGTCAATCTTTCATTTTTATCTTGATTTTAATAGTCCAACTATTTAATCAACGATTTCGGTACTATTTAATATAATGATTACTATAGTCCAACTATATAATCAACTATACTTTAATAGATTAAAATCAATTAAATTGATTACTATAATCCAATTATAAAATCAACTATAAATGAATAGTTTGAATATAGTCCAACTATTTATTAAAAACAACATTTAAATATTAGTCCAACTAACATTTAATTTATATGACGAATGATATTTGTTTGAACGCGTATGGCAAGTAATTAAACGAATATTGCAAATTCAATTATTGCCTCCCACTATTTTTCGGCGAGACTCTAACTCTCTGTCGAGTACTCGGGAAACCGTGTTTCCTATTGGGCTAGGATCCCGTTAAATATCACACAATCTTGACTTTGGCCAACAAATTGTATGATAATTAACTAGGTAGATCTCTAAGATCGATTGGATCCAATCTAATTCCTAGATCTGGTAGGGGAATATCCAAGTCCGAAACATATATCTTATATATGCCAATACATCCAATGTATTACCTAACTTTTTTCCTCTGAATCAACTAAGCATTGGCTTTGGCACAACAAAATTAGTGATCCCAGTTAAGCGCGACCCATTGACCATGGAAAGCTTCGTAATCAATGTCGATGGACAAGAAGTGGTCTTGACTTTGGCCAACAAACCACAACTTGGACAAGACACCAATATGTAACAAAGCCTTCGTGATTCAAACACATCCTCGACGGACAAAGGCCTTGACTTTGGCCAACAAGCCAATGCCAATCTCGGATCTTGAGTGAGAATCACTCAATGGAAGGAAAAACGCTTAATATTTTGCGAGGGTTTTTCGAGTGCAAATTGGCAACCAATTTATTATCTTTGTTAAGGTCTCATCATCATACACCCTTAAACATGCATTCTAAACACATAATAAAGCGCATATGAAAAATAATAATGATATGCGGATGGATACTTTACACATTGATCCTAGATCAAATCTCTCCCTTTCTCTCTCCCGCTAGCACATGTATTGCTTCTACCAGTTACACTACACTTCTAAAGAAAACTCATTTACATTGAGGGGAATAGGTGAGAAGAGAATACAAAGAATATGGAGGTGATAAGGCTGGACACGCAGGTCCAATTAATAAATCAAATTTATTACAATAATTTCTAAAATTGTCCACCCATCTAATATCCATCTGATATACATTATTCATGCATCGCAACCATGTATTCACACAAGCATGTTATCAATCAATTTAATCAAATTAATTAATCTGATAATTAGTGACCATCCAATGTTCAAACAATGATTTGATTTTGCTCGAGTCAAACTCGTTTTGCGAATAAGTACTCAAAGTACGAGTTCTTGAATTAAATTAAACTACATCATTAAATCCAATTTAATATGCATTCAATTCTAATTCGCTATTTAATTCCAAATTAAATATCACACTTTATTTACGAACATTTACGACTTAAATTCCAAATTTAATCGCAACGGGTCTCAAAGCCTGATTAACGTCCAACGTCAATTTAATTAAAGTCCAATGGGCTTTTAATTAATTTCTTAAGGCGTGGACTTTTGGTCAACTCGAGTCAAACCGAATAACCAAAGTCCAATCCGGGAGTTACCCCATAAGCCTAGAAATCAATCTTGGCCCATTAGGCCCAATTAAACTTTAAAGGTCCATTAAGTCGCATTTGGGCTTTATGGATGCGGTTTTGGACCCAATTGGATCCAATCCAATTTGCCTTAACCCAACTTTGTACAACAAAGCCCAATAAGCCCATTTACAACATTTCAAGCCAAATTTCCAAAATTAGCCCAATTTAATTAAATTGCCAAATTCCAAATTCCCAATTTAATTACCTAAAGTGCATTACATAATTAATTACCTAATTAACATTTCTAAAACATCAATTTGCACTAATTTATCATGCCATTAACATTAAAACATGTCCAACACATTTTAACAAAAATCAAACCCAATGACATGCTCAAAGTCTTGGCAATATAGGGATTTTCAAAATCGATTCGGTTTCAATCAAATTAAATCTACAATCAACATTTCCCGATTGTTTCCAACTCATCCAATGATCAACGAAACAAAATTCCAAGACAAAATAGGGCATCAATCCATTCGGCCAACACCAAATATTTGGGGAAAAATTGTTCCAAACCATTTTCTTGAAATTGATCCAATCAAACTTCAATTCAAACACATTTAAACATACTAATTCATCCAATTTCATTAATCATGCTCAAAATCAAGTTTGCCCAATTTTAAGCCCTAAATCAATTTCATGCTTTTAACCATGCTCTTGATACCACTGTTAGAGATTCTAAGGGTCCCAAGGATCATAAATCAAGTATGAACATGTGTGAATACAATCGAGAAAGTCACGGAATACTTACATCGATCGGTTGAGCGACGCTTTGACGAACAAAAATTCTGTTTTTTCTCGCTGGTTTGTGCGGCAGTGGGCTGCATTTTGCTCACTGGTTTCGGCCTTGGGAGGTCATCTTCCAAGCTCCAAGCTTTGCGAAACGATTCCCGGCTCATAGGTGGACTTCCCTATCACCTTCGCATGATCCCGGAGTGTGCTAGCACTCTTGATTTTGCTACATAATTGCACACATCCCCCTTCACTGCTCACGGGTTTTCAGTGGAAAAAACTAGTGAAGAATGCCCACCATGGGCGTGTAGATGAGAGAAAATGGAGAGAGAATAGGAGTTGTGAGAGTTGTGTTGATTTTCAAAAAATCAAAGACATATATACCATATATTAAAATATAGTAAATGTCTTGTTAAGCTTTCAAAAAGCTTTACACCAACCTTGAGTGTTCCACACTCATTAACTAATCAAACAACTCAATCAATCACATCAATCAATCAAGTGTCACATCACTCAAAGTGACATGTGATTTGACGCTTGATGTGACGCTAGATGCGACTAGCGATTTGACGCTTGATTTGACTTGCGTGCCGCACTCGAATTCGAAATGCGAATGCGCTCACAAATAATCCTGGGCTCAGGTTCGTTAATTCCAAATTAACAAAAATTTTCCGTTGCGTCGTAATTAAATGATTACGCCTAGCGAAATCACTATTCACGTCGCCAACGAATTAATTCTAAATTAATTCGTTCGCCCAAATTAAAATCTAATTTTAATTCCGCGTTGAAATCCAATTTCTTTTAATATATCGATGTAGGCATTGCATTTTTTCATGTGAAACCCGATGATGAGTTCCAGTTAGAGGCACTACCTTTTTAGTTAAGGATATTGCGGGAAACGGTCGTCGGAAGGGAATCGGTGTTTCATTAGATTTTTATTCACTTGTTTAGCGTCAGGCTCACTTGTTGGACCTCCGTTTAAAGCACTCTTGGCCCAAACCAACACAACACCTAGCTTACCAAGACAAAGCCCACGCCACACCCACCTAGGCCCACACGCTCATGGCCTCTAAAATACACCCAAATTAAATTAAATATTAATTAAATTAAATATTAACTAAATAAAATATTAATTAAGTCATTTACCAAATTAAATAAGACATAAAATATAATTATACCAAATTAAAATATTGTAACTTCCTAATCCAAAATATTATATACCTTACTTAACCAATATCATGCCTAAACAAGATAAATCAAATATTCAACCTTCCTAATTCACCAAAATTTGTCCCCCCAATCAATCAAATCCTTTCCTTGTTTGACACCAAATCCAATATATTCCTTGTGAGACAAGGGGAAGCCCTAGCCCTTGTCTATATAAAAAACCCAAAACCAAAGCCAACCCCCTCTCCAATCTCTCACAATTCACGCCCATACATGCCCAAGAAACCCTAGCACTCTTACGCATACAACAACAAGAAGCAACACAAACAATTCTCTTCATCTCCACCCTCACTTCACCAAAAATACACAACCAGAAATAGCAGCCCCATTCACGCATACAGTAGCCCCTTTCCACGAAAACAGCAGCCCCTGCACCCCCCTAAAACACGCCTGGACAGCCCCTAAATCCTTAAAACAGTAACATAAAAAACTGCACCCTAAGCCTCCTTAAATAACCAAAAAATACAACCCTTAGACCTCTAAAAAAATGCAAAAACAGTAGCTTTAAAGACCTGAAATAGTAAGCAGAGAATACAAAGAAAATAGCAGCAAAACGGAGGTCAAACAGCGGCAAAACGGAGGTCAAACAGCAAGCAAAACAGCAAAACAGTGAGCTAAGACGCTAAACCAGTGAACCAGAGTAGTTGAGCAGCTTTAACCCTTCCGATCTCCGTGAAACGTAAGTCTGAAAGTCGGAAAAAAAGGTTAGACCTGAGGGTAATTTTCACACTTGCTTTTCAGTTTTATCTTTATTATTTATTGAGTTTTATTCGCATGATTACTATATTAAAATGCATGTTGTGGCCCTTGAGTAGATAAATATGCATATATTGTAAAATGATGTATGTTGTGGCCCTTGAATAAAATGAAAAATGTGTAGCCTCTCGTGGTATATAGGATGGAAACCCGGACATAAATTTCATAGCCGATTCCGAATGGACGGTAGTATGATCTGTACTCGGGATACAACTCCACGTACCACTTGAGTAAACGGCGCATATTTTGTTTTATGTTGTTTTGATTTGTTTGTCATTCATTACTTGACTTCCGCATGTTATTTGTTTATGTAATGATGTGATCGAGCGCATGGGCTTAGTAAGTTGGATTAAAGGTCCCCTATTTTGAGTGGTTAAAACCCTTTATCACGATGCTTTGCCGCGCCGATCGATGTATACTCGGTTGAATGTAAGATGTGTTCAATCGGGTATACGAAGCCAATATTATTGTCTTTATTTTTTATATGCATGATGTGATCGAGCGCATGGGCTTAGTAGTTGGATTAAAGGTCCCCTATTTTGAGGGGTTAAAATCCTTTACCACGAGGCTTTGCCACGCCGATTGGTGTATATTTGGTTGAATGTAAGATGTGTTCAATCGGGTATACGAAGCCAATATTATTATCTTTATTTTTTATATGCATGATGTGATCGAGCGCATGGGCTTAGTAAGTTGGATTAAAGGTCCCCTATTTTGAGGGGTTAAAATCCTTTACCACGATGCTTTACCGCGCCGATTGGTGCATATTCGGTTGAATGTAAGATGTGTTAAATCGGGTATACGAAGCAGATATTATTATCTTTATTTTTATATGCATGACGTGATCGAGCGCATGTGTTTAGTAAGCTGGATTAAAGGTCCTCTGTTTTGAGGGGTTAAAATCTTTGACCACGATGCTTTGCCGTGCCGGTTGATGTATATTCGGTTGAATGTAAAATGTGTTCAATCGGGTATACGAAGTCTGATATCATTGTCTTTACTTTTTATATACGTATTGTGTTGATTGTGCATGGGCTTAGTAAGTGCGATTAAAGGTCCTCTATTTTGAGAGGTTAAAATCCTTTACCACGATGTTTTGCCTCACTTTTAGCCCGTTATTATTTATTAGGTGTCATTTATTCATCCGTTCATGTATGTGTCATGTGGTTTACTGCATTTTGGAGGTCACTGCTGTAACCCAGTTCGAACGTATTTCAGAATGCCACACGAACACATGTTTTCTGTCTGGTCTCGTTCGAACACGTTGTCAAACGCTATACGAACGCGAACCTTCTGTTTACCATTCGAACGCATTTACGAACGCTACTCGAATGCGCATGCATTTGTTTCATCAGGTCTGGTCCTGTTCGAACGCGTTATCAAATGCCACACGAACGAGAACCTTTTGTTTACCGTTCGAACACGTTTTCGAACGCTACAGGAACGCGCATACACTGAACTGAGTCATTTTCATCATATGTCATGCATAATTGTTTCTTAAGTGATTTCTTTTATATCATGTAATCAATCATACTATTTGAATTCCTGCATTTATTTATTTGATGTGTTCATGAGATGGTATTCAAGCATGATCAGTCCTTTATTTTGCTTTTGGAATTTGCATTATGTTTAGGTTGTTCTTTGTTTTCCGAATTATATGATCGAAATATGTTCATGAGATTGCCGTGTGCTATTACATGTTTGCCGTTATGATGATTACTTTCATGCATGTGAACTTAAAAGTAGAATACTCATTGGAAATAAATGTTGCTAAGGCTTGCTTAAATTATTGCACAAATCATTTCATTACAAGTGGCATAAGTAAGGGACCATTCCGAACCCAACAGTTTGAAGTCTTCCCTTGCGAGGGGTGAGTGCGGCCTTAAACTATTTTCCCGGTTCACACCGGGTGGCGACTCCATTATTCTCCGGTTTAGTCCTCCGCGGGCTACTCCGTACTCCCAACCGGGTCATGAGCCCGGAACATCATGCGTCGCCCAATTTTTGTGTTCCCACAGTCTGGCGACTCCACTGGGGATAGAGAATCGGCCCCGAAATAATGTCTTGTAATATTATGATTTGTGCTTTAATTAACCGTGTCTACCGTGGGTTAAAAGGGGTTTAATCAAAGGCATTTTGAGGCTAGGTAATGGTTTGGTGTCTTCCTTCACTCACTACCTTTCTAGAAGGAAAAGCTGTGAAGGCACCTAGATAATCATCTACTCGTAGCCTATTGTGATGGACTAATTTGGAGGACTCGTTGTTTATTATTGACACCAAGCGATAAGAGCCTAAGAGGCTTGGGTATTTAAGTGAGCCTCGCTCCACCCTCCCTCTGGGGAATCTACAACGGGAAGTCCATTTGACAGTCAGTCACACACCATAGCTCGTTGGCACGTACCTTAGTGTATAAAAAAGGGTACGCTCACTTGGTCGCTCGAACCCTTGAGTGGGGAGACCTAGTTATGGGCCATATTTCGCCGGTGAGAGCCTTTGTCTACACTCTTGTGAACCCACACATAGACCGGGGTTGTATGACCTATAGCAACTATTTCCTTGTGTTTGTGGGCCATCCTCATTTGGATGCAGTTGGACTTCTTGTCAGAAATGCGAACTTGTTGGGCCATTTAAACTGGGACGAGTTCGTATCCTATGATAATTGGGCCAAAAGCTTCTGAAATATCGATGGGCCACTCTATAGAAATTATTATTTTATGTTTGCATTACCTTTCTTTTATGCTTGTGTTTGGGAACATCGTCGTTTGGATCCATTTGGACCATTTGTCATGGGATGTGGGCTTGTTGGGCCATTTAAACTGGGACAAGAATGTATCTTATGACGATTGGGCCAAAGGCTTCTAAATATCGATGGGCCATTTTGTGCTTGTGTTCGGAACATTACCATTATGATTTAGTTGGACTCCTTGCCATAAGATGTGAACTCGTTGGGCCATTTAAACTGGGACGAGTTCACTCCTATGACGGTTAGCCCAAAAGCTTCTAAAATGATAATGGGCCAATTTATTTGAAAATTTTAATCGATTTAGTATGTTCTATATGTTACATGCATCTCATGCACCTCATACATACATACATCATGTTAACACCCTCTATGTCTCAAAAAGACATCATAGATACCGTTTGGGTTAGAGAAAGGACTAGGCTCACTAAAAGAACAGTAACAAGCATGAGTGAATTCGATAACGAGGTATCCCGTATGGATCAGTTAGAGAACGGTCTCGCCAAGATCACTGAACAGTTGCAAGCCCTGAGTACTGCTGTGGCTGGTATAGTTGGATCTCGTGCTGGGGGTAGTTCTGGGGATGTGAGGCAAGAGGAGCCTCCGAACAGATTGGGGGATGATATCCCCACTTTTGATGATGATATGGCAGAGTATGCAGCAGGCAGAGTATCTGGGTCTCAGGTAGAATTACAGAAACTCCGGGATCAAGTTGAGACGGTTACCCACAGGATGAGGGGTAAGAATGAGGATTTGCTGGATTATGAGACGCTGACTTTCGAAGAGCAGTTGCCGGCACAGTTCAAGATGCCTGATATGGCTAAGTTTAATGGGAATGGGGATCCAAGGGTGCATCTCCGTCAGTATGTATCAGTCATGAGTTCAGTTGGCCTATCTCAGCGCCAAGTGCAGAAGATGTTTGGAATATCGCTCGAGGGAGCTCCCGTGGTGTGGTACCACAGTTTGGAGAAGAAAGTGAGGGAAGATTGGAGGGAGTTGGCTGATGCCTTCCTGAAGCAGTATGTCACTGACCTAGAGATCGATCTGTCACTCCACGATCTAGAGAATGTTAAGCAAAAATCGGAGGAGAGTTTTAAGGAGTATGTGGACCGATGGAGAGGTCAGTTGTTGAAAATGCAGACTAGGCCCTCGGAGAAGGACCAGATTAAAATGATTATCAAGGGCACCAAGCCCTCCATTTACAGCAAGTTGAGGAGAATGACCTTCATGATTACAGACTTTTGGCAGTTGAGGGAAACTGTCATGGACATTGAAGAGGAAGAGGCAGAAAACAGAAAGTTTTATGGCTTAAGTAGGAGACCTATTGGGGGGACATCGGGTACTAAACCAGTTTCTGCGGAAGTTGCTGCCATCCGGAACCGGAAATTTTCCAACTTGGGAAGACCCCTGTCAAAGGTACTAGAGAAATTGAAGAGACAATGACTCTTAAAACCCTTGGAAGCCAAACCATTACCCAATCCCCCACCATCACATTATAACCTAAACCTTTACTGTTACTTTCACCAATAAAAGGGCCATGACACCGACAATTGCGCCCGACTCCGCCATGAAATCCAGGACCTGATAGACTCCAAAAAGATACCCGACCCTGAAACAGAATACCCCAACACACACCAGAACCTTTTACCAAATTACCACTCTGTCCCGCCCTCAACCTATATGATAAACTCTGGCCTACTCGAGAACCTTGTCCTCAAATCCTTTGACCTCCAAGCCGTTTGCCTTCGGATTTGGGATAGTAACAGCGAAGATGAAATCGAACATGGGAAGAGTTTCTGGGCAGACTTCTCCAGTAGTGACGAAGAATAAGTGAGGGGTATGACACGCAGCGGGTGTTTCTATGATATGACTGATAAGGGTAAATGAGTGTTATCAGAGGGTAGAGAAGTGGCTGAGAATACAGAAAGTGCCGAGGGAGATGTGGTGCTACAGTAGTTGAGGAAAACCCGAGCGCAAGTGAGTATTTGGGATTTTTTGTGTGCATCTCAGGAGCACATTCGGGCCATGGTTGAGGCCTTAAGCAAGATAGTGGTGACGGAAGATGCAAACCCCGCAATGTTTGTTGGGTCAGTGCGAAAGGAGGCTTTGCAGACAATCACTTTTTCTGAGGAAGAACTCCCAGTTGAGGGGAGAAATCATAATAGACCTTTGTTTATCAGAGCTGAAGTGAGGGGTAAAAGGACCTCTTGTGTGATGGTGGATGACGGCTCATCCATTAATGTGTGCCCATTGAAGATTTTGGCAAAGCTGGGTATAAAAGCAACGGATTTTGACCCCTCCAGTATGACCATCAAAGCTTATGATGACAGTAAGCGAGGAGTTGAAGGTAAATTTGTAGCAGCGGTCAAGATTGGTCCTATTGAGGATGAAGTTGAGTTTACAGTGCCGGACATCCCAGCCACTTTTGCTTTGTTGTTAGGAAGGCCTTGGTTTCACAAACTTGGGGGCGTGCCTTCCACTTTGCATCAGATGATTAAGTTCCCGTATGAGGGAGAGATTGTTACCATCCGAGCTGAGATAGATAATGATGTGGCTGGCTTGGAGATACAACCTTTCACGAGGTTTCAGGTGTCAGCAACTTTTGAGGAATGGGTGGATCCTAGGGTGGCTAGATCATGAAAAAAATGAAGTTTGAACCGGGTGAAGGTTCAAAATTGCCAGATTCAGAGGACAGACTACTCGGAAGGGTTGTGATACACATCTGATGAAGAAAAGCCGAAAGTTAAAAAGAAAGGGCTGAAATTGATGGAGTGCTTTGTGAAGGCTTCAGGGTATCAAGGTGAGCCCGAACCATAGAAGTTAATGGGATTGTGGTGCCTGGATTTGAGATCTTCCAGGATTTGTTGGGTGAGAAACCGCTGACTAAAGAAACTGTGGAAGCAGAGAATTGGGAAAGAATTGATGAAGTTGGAGAGCCTGACTCTGGGAGAGGACAAAAAGCCTGAGGAAAACCTGGCTACAGAGGAAGAAGTGTCTATAGATGATGAAGACATTTACCTTCCTGATTTGTTTGAATGTACTTCCGCATTATCCAATAATAAAGACATTTCTTTTGCTTACTTGCCTGAGTCATTTCCATTTACTCTGCACGAATCAAGCATATTTGATATCAGTTCGGCCAGAACTACTGCATTTAACTTGGGTACACTTGAGAACCCCAAAGAAATTCTGATTGCAAGTGAAGTTACCTCCGAAGAGGGGGAGAAATTAGAAGAAGTATTGGGCAGATATGCCAAAGTGTTTGCTTGGTCCTATAAGGACATGCCTGGGTAGACAAAACATTTCCCAGCACACAATACCAACTTATCCGAATATGAGGCCAGTAAAACATAAACTCCGAAGGATGAGACCAGAATGGGCTGAGAAAGTCAGAGAGGAAGTTAAGAAACAGATAGATGTGGGGTTCCTGAAAGTAGTAAAGTATCCTGAGTGGTTGGCTAATATAGTGCCAGTGCCGAAGAAAGACAGGAAGGTCAGAATGTGTGTGGACTACAGAGATCTCAACAAGGCTTGTCCGAAAGATGATTTTCCTCTGCCGCATATAGATGTTCTGGTTGATAGTGCGGCTTTATCTGCTATGTATTCATTTGCAGACGGGTTTTCAGGTTACAATCAGGTCCTTATGGCTGAGAAAGATAAACACAAAACTGCCTTTGTTACCGAGTGGGGTACTTATTGTTACAAGGTGACGCCGTTTGGGCTCAAGAATGCATGAGCTACTTATCAGCGGATGGCCACTACACTATTCCACGACTTGATGCACAAAGAGATTGAAGTGTATGTGGATGACATGATGGTGAAATCAGAGACAAGAGTTGGGCATATTGAAGCACTGGAAAGGTTCCTTCGGAGAGTTGAGAAATACAACCTGCGGCTAAATCCCAAGAAATGTGTGTTTGGGGTGACATCCGGAAAATTGCTGGGACATACAGTGGGAATGGGAGGAATAGAGGTAGACTCTGAAAAGATCAAAGCAATCACAGAAATGCCATGCCAGCACCGAAGACTGAGAAGGAAGTCAGAGCATTCCTGGGGAAGATTCAGTACATCAGTCGGTTCATCACCAGGTTGACATCAGTGTGTGAGCCTATCTTCAAACTATTGAGGAAAGATCATCCGGTAAAGTGGAATGAGCAGTGTCAAGCAGCCTTCGACAAGATCCGACAGTACTTGGTAAAGCCTCATGTATTGAAACCTCCGAGACCGGGCAGACCGTTGATATTGTACTTGGCCATAGAGTCAGAAGCACTAGGGGCAATGATGGTACAGGCAGATGACACAGGGGTAGAGCATGCAGTTTACTATCTGAGTAAGAAGATGCTCCCATATGAGGCCCAATATCAGGAGAAGTATAGAAGATCTGTCTTGCAGTGGTATGGGCTTCCAGAAAATTGCGGCATTACTTCCAGTCTTACAAGATCCAGGTAGTGGCAAAGGAGAATCCTCTGAAATATCTGCATTCAGTGCCTTCGCTAGTGGGGAAATTGGGCAGATGGTTAGTATTACTGACAGAGTTTGACATTGAGTATCTCACCACCAAAGTGGTCAAAGGGCGAGCAGTAGCAGAGTTTCTGGCATTGCAACCTGTTGAAGGGGATCAGTATAAGTTTGAATTTCCTGATGAAGAGATCCAAGCAATAACAGTTTAGAGATGGAAAATGTATTTTGACGGAGCAGTGAATTACAAGGGAGCCGGAATTGGGATTGTGATAGTGACCCCCGAAGGAGAGACCTTGCCTTTGGCCAAAAGGTTGACATTCAGAGTAACCAACAACATGGCCGAGTATGAAGCATGTGCTTTTGGTTTGACTGCATTGATAGCCTTGAAGGCCGAGAGTGTGGAAGTCTACGGAGATTCTATGTTGGTAGTCCAGCAGATGCGAGGAGAATGGGAATTGAAAGAAGAATGGTTGAAACCTTACCTTTTTTACCTCAGAAAGTTGGCACAGGTTATCCACAATTGTAAGTTTCAGCACTTGCCAAGAGAAGAGAATCAGATGGCAGATGCATTGGCTACACTTGCAGCGACTTGGGAAAATCCAGAAAAGTTAGTGATGAGATCGTTGATACTGACAACAGCAAGAAAACCTGTTTATGAGATAGAGAGAATTCTAGAATAGAGGTCGATGACGGTAAACCTTGGTATTATGACATTCAGAGGTATCTGGAACATGGGAAACTCCCAGAGGGAGTAGGCAGAAAAGACAGAATAGCCATCCAGAAGTTAGCTTCCCAGCATGTGATTTTGAAAGGGGAATGTACAAGAGGCAAGCAAACGGTATTCAGTTGAAGTGTTTGAGAAAAAAAGAAGCTCACATGTAATGGAAAAAGTACACGCCGGAGTATGTGGTCCGCACATAAACGGGTTGAATCTTTCCCGCAAGATAGTGAGACAAGGTTTTTATTGGTCAACCATGGAAACAGACTGCGCGAAGATGGTAAAGCACTGTCATGATTGTCAAGCACATGGTAATTTGAATCACTTGCCGCACACAGAGTTGCACGGGTTGTCAGAGCTGTGGCCTTTCTCAGCATGGGGAATTGATATGATTGGAGAAATTCGACCGAATGCATCCAATGGGCATCGCTTCATAGTAGTGGCAGTAGATTACTTCTCGAAGTGGGTGGAAGCCGAATCATTCTGCAATGTTACAGCAAAATAGATGGCAAAGTTTATAGCTCGGAACCTCATTTGTCGGTATGGTATGCCGCATCATGTAGTGACAGACAATGGAGTTCAGTTTCAAGGAGAGACGAAGGCAATGTTACAGAAATACGGGATAGGCCACCACAAGTCATCACCGTACAGACCGCAGGCAAATGGGGCAGTTGAGGCATCCAACAAGACTATAGAGACGATTTTATCCAAGATGACAGAGAACTGCAGAGATTAGGCCGAGAAACTACCATATGTTTTGTGGGGGTACAGAACATCAGTAAGAACAGCAACATGGGCCACACCTTACTCTTTGGTCTATGGAATGGAAGCAGTATTGCCAGTAGAAGTGGAAATACAGTCTATAAGGGTATTAGCAGAGGCAGAATTACCAGAACAAGAGTGGGCCGCACAGAGGTTTGATTAGTTAGCACTGCTGGATGAGAAGAGAACGAAGTCTTTGTATCACATGCAGTTGTATCAGAAGAGACTAGCCCAAGCATTCAACAAGAAAGTACGCCCCACCAACATCAGAAATGGTGATTTGGTACTTAAGTAATCAAAGCCATCGACGATGGATCCAAGAGGAAAGTTCAGACCTAACTGAGAAGGGCCTTACATAGTGCAGAAAGTAATGGGAAATTGAGTTGTGAGGCTATCAGACTTGGAAGGGAACGAGTTCACCGAGCCGATCAACGTAGACAGATTGAAGCAGTACTTTGCCTGAGGGGGAGAGGACCGAGCAGTCACCAAGGAAATTGGCAGAAGACCTAACCCAACGGAATAAGAAAATCATTCATGCATACACGTAACATTGCATTCTTTTCATGTTTGTTTTTGTTTTGTGTTCGCAGGTTCGAAGAAAGGAGAAAACAGCGGAAATACGCCAAGCAGCGTCAGCGCAGCTTCAGTTTCGGGGATAAGTCCCAGGGGGCGAGGCCCATATCGACTCGGGGGCGAGGCCCCACACCATGTCAGCTCGGGGGCGAGGCCCATATCAGCTTGGGGGCGAAGCCCCACATAATGTCAGCTTGGGGGAGAGGCCCATATCAGCTTGAGGGCGAGGCCCACATCATCAGCAGTTTTGGGATGCGTCCCAGGTTCGGGGTGCCCCTGTTGTCAGTTGCAGTTCCGAGATGCGTCCTAGGGTCGAGGGCCCACTGCATCATCAGTTGTAGTTTCAGGATGCGTCCCAGGGTCGAGGGCCCACTACATCATCTGTTCGAGGGCGAGGCCCTCATTTCCAGCGGTATCGGGATGCGTCCCAGGGTCGAGGTGCCCCCGTTGTCGGTTGCAGTTATTGGGATGCGTCCCAGGATCGAAGTCCACTGCAGCACCAACTCAGCTCGAGGCAGCAGACGAGCCAAGTAAGTGAAAATGCATTGCATAACTTTGATAGGATTGTTCAAAGTCACACACTGCACAAGTCCCATCAAAGTGGGGGCGACTGTAGGCATTGCATTTTTTCATGTGAAACCTGATGATGAGTCTCAGTTGGAGGCACTACCTTTTTAGTTAAGGATATTGCGGGAAACGGTCGTCAGAAGGGAATCGGTGTTTCATTAGATTTTTATTCACTTGTTTAGCGTCAGGCTCACTTGTTGGACCTCCGTTTAAAGCACTCTTAGCCCAAACCAACACAACACCTAGCTTACCAAGACAAAGCCCACGCCCACACCTAGGCCCACACGCCCATGGCCTCTAAAATACACCCAAATTAAATTAAATATTAATTAAATTAAATATTAACTAAATAAAATATTAATTAAGTCATTTACCAAATTAAATAAGACATAAAATAAAATTATACCAAATTAAAATATTGTAACTTCCTAATCCAAAATATTATATACCTTACTTAACCAATATCATGCCTAAACAAGATAAATCAAATATTCAACCTTCCTAATTCACCAAAATTTGTCCCCCCAATCAATCAAATCCTTTCCTTGTTTGACACCAAATCCAATCTATTCATTGTGGGACAAGGGGAAGCCCTAGCCCTTGTCTATATAAACAACCCAAAACCAAAGCCAACCCCATCTCCAATCTCTCACAATTCACGCCCATACATGCCCAAGAAACCCTAGCACTCTTACGCATACAGCAACAAGAAGCAACACAAACAATTCTCTTCATCTCCACCCTCACTTCACCAAAAATACACAACCAGAAACAGCAGCCCCATTCACGTATACAGCAGCCCCTTCCCACCGAAAATAGCAGCCCCTGCATCCCCCCTAAAACACGCCTGGACAGCCCCTAAATCCTTAAAACAATAACATAAAAAACTGCACCCTAAGCCTCCTCAAATAACCGAAAAATACAGCCCTTAGACCCCTAAAAAAATGCAAAAATAATAGCTTTAAAGACCTGAAACAGTAAGCAGAGAATATAGAGAAAACAGCAGCAAAACAGAGGTCAAACAGCGGCAAAACGGAGGTCAAACAGCAAGCAAAACAGCAAAACAGTGAGCTAAGACGCTAAACCAGTGAACCGGAGAAGTTGAGCAGCTTTAACCCTTCCGATCTCCGTGAAACGTAAGTCTGAAAGTCGGCAAAAAAGGTTAGACCTGAGGGTATTTTTCACACTTGTTTTCAGTTTTATCTTTATTATTTATTGAGTTTTTACTATATTAAAATGCATGTTGTGGCCCTTGAGTAGATAAATATGCATATATTGTAAAATGATGTATGTTGTGGCCCTTGAATAAAATGAAAAATATGTCGCCTCTCGTGGTATATATGATGGAAACCCGGACATAAATTTCATAGCCGATTCCGAATGGACGGTAGTATGATCTGTACTCGGGATACAACTTCACGTACCACTTGAGTAAACGGTGCATATTTTGTTTTATGTTGTTTTGATTTTTTTGTCATTCGTTACTTGACTTCCGCATGTTATTTGTTTATGTAATGATGTGATCGAGTGCATGGGCTTAGTAAGTTGGATTAAAGGTCCCCTATTTTGAGGGGTTAAAACCCTTTTATCACTATGCTTTGCCGCGCCGATCGATGTATTCTCGGTTGAATGTAAGATGTGTTCAATCGGGTATACGAAGCCAATATTATTGTCTTTATTTTTTATGCATGATGTGATCGAGCGCATGGGCTTAGTAGTTGGATTAAGGTCCCCTATTTTGAGGGGTTAAAATCCTTTACCACGAGGCTTTGTCGCGCCGATTGGTGTATATTCGGTTGAATGTAAGATGTGTTCAATCGGGTATACGAAGCCAATATTATTATCTTTATTTTTATATGCATGATGTGATCGAGCGCATGGGCTTAGTAAGTTGGATTAAAGGTCCCTTATTTTGAGGGGTTAAAATCCTTACCATGATGCTTTGCCACGCCGATTGGTGTATATTCGGTTGAATGTAAGATGTGTTCAATCGTGTATACGAATCCGGTATTATTGTCTTTATTTTTATATGCATGACGTGATCGAGCGCATAGGTTTAGTAAGTTGGATTAAAGGTCCCCTGTTTTGAAGGGTTAAAATCCTTTACCACGATGTTTTGCCACGCCGGTTGAATGTAAAATGTGTTCAATCGGGTATACGAAGTCTGATATCATTGTCTTTACTTTTTATATACGTATTGTGTTGATTGCGCATGGGCTTAGTAAGTGCGATTAAAGGTTCTCTACTTTGAGAGGTTAAAAACCTTTACCACGATTCTTTGCCGCGCTTTTAGCCCGTTATTATTTATTAGGTGTCATTTATTCATCCGTTCATGTATGTGTCAGGTGGTTTACTACATTTTGGAGGTCACTGCTGTAACCCAGTTCGAACGCGTTTCAGAACGCCGCACGAACGCATGTTTTCTGTCTGATCCCGTTCGAACGCGTTGTCAAACGCTATACGAATGCGAACCTTCTGTTTACCGTTCGAACGCGTTTACAAACGCTACTCGAACGCGCATGCATTTGTTTCATCAGGTCTGGTCCTGTTCGAACGCGTTATCAAATGCCACAGGAACGAGAACCTTCTGTTTACCGTTCGAACGCGTTTTCGAACGCTACACGAACGCGCATACACTGAACTGGGTCATTTCCATCATATGTCATGCATAAATCTTTCTTAGGTGATTTCTTTTGTATCATGTAATCAATCAAACTATTTGAATTCCTGCATTTATTTTTTTGATGTGTTCATGAGATGGTATTCAAGCATGATCAGTCCTTTATTTTGCATTTGGGATTTGCATTATGTTTAGGTTGTTCTTTGTTTTCCGCATTATATGATCGAAACATGTTCATGAGATTGCCTTGTGATATTGCATGTTTGCTGTTATGATGATTACTTTCATGCATGTGAACTTAAAAGTAGAATACTCCTTGGAAATAAATGTTGCTGAGGCTTGGTTAAATTATTGCACAAATCATTTCATTACAAGTGGCATAAGTAAGGGAGCATTCTGAACCCAACGGTTTGAGGTCTTCCATTGCGAGGGGTGAGTGCGGCCTTAAATTATTTTCCCGGTTCACACCGGGTGGCGACTCCATTATTCTCCGGTTTAGTCCTCTGCGGGCTACTCCGTACTCCCAACCGGGTCGTGAGCCCGGAACAGCATGCGTCGCCCAGTTTCTGTGTTCCCACAATTGAATATATTAATTTATCGATTAATTCCAAATTAATCGTTATCTCTTTATAAATGATATTTTATCTCAGATAAAATATCTCCGCAATTAATCACAGATTAATTTTCTCTCTCATCCAATTAATCCCTGATTAATTAAAAGTGCGAGTCATACGTCATCGGTGAATCTTTGGGAAGCGACCCATGAGATCCCCGGATATGTTGGCAGTAAATTCGGTCGTTGGACTATCCGAACATGTAAGTACCTCGTACTACGTTTATACCAAATTACAAGACAATGTTGGCTTTTAGCAAAGCGCCATGCCTACCTAATTCTCCGGAAATATCCTTACAAGAATAAAGGATCTATATCAGGCGTAGTATACGTAGTATTGCGTATTTCTGTCCAGTATCGGATGATCACATGCGAGGCCTGGGGCTGGTACAGTGTCTGCCCCGTACGAAGCATATATCGGATAACGAGCAACTAGTCTCTTTAATATCGGATAATCATGACCAAGTCATATTATCCCAACGGTTGCAACCTTTTTAGAGAACCAGTTATGTATCCCTATGTGAACATCAACTCCATATGACTGGAGTGACACTTCCGTCTTGACATCACACCCAACACACTACAATTCTCAATATACCCAGCATTGGCGTACACAGAACCTGTTAAAGCCCTGGACGACCGCAACCAAAGTATATTGATTGTCGCAAGTATTAGCGGTGCAAGTCTCAGGTTAAAACCAAATACACCTACCCTAATTTCGGATTTCCATAGAGAGATAGTCATACTACCAATGGAATTCCGAGGGGGTCTATCCAGAGCGAAGCTGTTTCCCGTACCATCGGTAAAACACAACCTCCTATTACACTTGCATGAGTATCCTATACCCAAATATATGAGAACTATGCCGTTGTGCCCTCACAACGCGTACAAGTGTAATACTAGTCTTTTACGTATTCATCCATGTCCAATCTCGATAATACTCTGACTAGGCATGTTTAATGATTTATCCTTCGTGGATTGATACTGTCTCATATCATTCTCAATCCAGGAACAAATCACAGGGACCTTTCATTATTTATACATCTAGGTGATCTAATCACAAATGATAAGAGTGCAATCTCCTTTGTCACATAGTTAATTTGTACAACAACACCGTGATCTGTACAAATAGTGACGCTATGGGTCATAATTGTCCAACACTCCTATCATTTATACATCTTGGTGATCTAATCACAAATGATAAGAGAGCAATCTCTTTTGTCACATAGTTAATTTGTACAACAACACCATGATCTGTACAAATAGTGACGCTATGGGTCATAATTGTCCAACAGTGCAGCTGGGAACCTCTTACATAGATATGGAATTCACTCCGTCTTATGAGAAGTAGAAGAATCTCTTTTAAGAGTTGATTCGGGACTTGAACAATTTGAGCGCTCAACTTTTCTATTACGAATAGAAAGTTTTATATTCATAATTGTTATGAATTAATTGTTCATTATAGAATCAATGGTGAGTAAGAGACAAAATATTTAGAGGGGTTTAATGGACTTATGACCAGGCTCTATTTATGAGATATTCGGGAAGGGCTATATACATATGTAATGAGTATATCGATAGACACCGAAGTTGTTCGACATATATTTTCCATCTACGGTAACAGGAGTTCAACTTCGAGTTTTTAGTGGAATAACGCAGAGTTAATAATTCGTAATATTTAATTAAAGAGTTTAATTAATATTTCAGAATTATTGGAGCTCGAAACTGTCGGTCCATTTGGTCCCCGTGCTAGCTCGATTAACTGTAGCAAACCTAATATAATTAGATTGTCTAATAATATGCTCACATTATATTTATATATTATTAATAAGATTAATAATATAGTTTGTCACAAATGAAAACTATGTTAAAATTAGTTTAACTTAATGTTTTCTAGAATTCTTTGATTATGAGATAATCAAATCTTGATTATGAGATAATCAAGTTAGTAATAATTATGAGATAATTATTACATCACAATTAAGCTTATGACATCATTATTAAGATAATGATTTTTAAATTATCTTGGAGACAAAACCCAATGGCTTGCCATGCTCTCCAACAATTTATGTCTAAGACTAGGTGTGACATAATTGCTTTTATTTTTCCATTTCACATGTCTTTGGATGGAACTCCATTCTTTTGTGTTGGCCATTACCATTCAATGGCATGTGAAGGATTTGTGATAAGAATAATTATTTTTGGAAGAGAATATTATCTCTACCATCTCCACTCTTTCATTAGATAAATCAATACATAATAGTTGTGTGAGAGTGAGAGAGAAATAATTATTTTCTCAAGTGTTGAGAAGAAAAAGAAAGAAGAGTGAATTAGATACTTGATCTTCTTCATCATATATTTCAAAGATCAAAAACCTTTTGTGCCAATACAACTTCATTCTTTAAATTGTTTAGAGTTTGATTTTATACTTCTCTAAAAAGTTTAGAGTTGATCTTTGTGAGTGAAGCCCACACTTCAGTTTGTTGGTTTCGAGTCATATTTCGGAAGATCGGTTGGTTGATCCAAGTGTTGGACATCAAAGGAAACTTATCTGCATCAAATGAGCAAAATCCATTCTTCAAGTGTTGGAGGAATTTGGCTACAACAAAAATGAGAAGGCAAATAAAATTTTAAAGGTCCATACCGGAGCCGGTTCCCACATTAGCAACTTCTGCTGCCTAAGGAAAGTTGTTTCCTATAGAAAGGGTAGCAGAAAGAGAAAGAACAATGAAGCTGATTCTTCCCAAGAAAATAAGAAGTTCAATGGGAAGTGCTATGTCTGTGGGAAAAGTAGTCACATGGAAAATGACTGCAGAAATAAAAAGTATCAAGACAAAGGCAAGAAAATGAAAAATGAGGTTCATGTCATTGAAGATGAGCAATCAAGTGATGATATCTCAGAGTTGAACCTCTCAGTAGTTGTAACTGAAGCCAACTTGATTGGAAATCCAAAAGAATGGTTGATAGACACTGGGTCTACTTGCTATATATGCGCAGATAGAAAGATATTTTATTCATATCAGAAGGTCGATGGTGGCGATCATTTAACCATGGAAAACTCATTTACCTCAAGAATAGTTAGACAAGGAACATTAGTTCTGAAGATGACATTGACCGGCGTAAACACACACGTATAACGCAAGCGCACGTATCGTTCAAGTAGTATAAAAATATCGATCCCACGAGGACTTAATTCCTACTGTTGTTATTAATTGTTGAATCTATTTATTTACAAATATCTAATTAAATGGAGAAGAGATAGATTGTTTGTTTGTTTGGTTGAAAGACTTTGCTAAATAAATAAATAAATAAAAAGACAAAAGAAAATACTAAGGAAAATAACAAAAGACACAAAGATCTAGGGTTGTGATTTATTCCAATATCATTTTAAAAGATGAAGTGGTTATTTTATGTTTGTGTAATAAATCAGTTTACTAACCTGGAACACTAAATTATGCAAAAGCCTCTGTCGATGGTCAGACGCAAATACCCAGTTTAACCCAATTGAACCATATGTCCATGTCAACCAAATTATCTGGATTCATTAAGTTTAAGTTCCAATTATGGCTACCCCCGCCCGACAGGTATATTCCTATCCTGTAAGGAAATCTATTAAAGGGTTATCTATCCTCAAGGAAGATCGTGGGCTATTAGTCTAAGGCTGAAACCTAAAATCCCTATGTCTAGTTCATTTTAGATTTACCACATCAATCTTATTGGTGATCAGACAACAAGAAGCATTAAGCTTAAGACTTAATAAGTAAACCTTTAAATTACCTCAAACTATAAAATAACCCCTTATAAACCGGTGATATTAGAATTCATCACAACCCCAGATAACTATTTAGTTACAACACATAACTAGGACTAATAACTGAAAGATAAAAGACATAAAGTAAAAATACTGAAAAGTAAAAGACATAAAGTAAAACTGAAAAGTAAAATAAAATAAAATGCTAAGGTAAAAGGAATTACTTTTACTACTAATATTAGATATCTCCCATAAAATAATATATAAACTTGTGATATTATTTTACCAACCGACCAATCTGGCGGTATCCTGATTAAGTCAAATTAGTCCAACCAGCCATATAGGCGGTACCAAAATAAATTTACCAACCGACCAATCTGGCGGTATCCTTGATTAGTCAGGTTTAAACCAGATTAAATTGAATTGCCAACCGACCAATATAGCGGTATCCTTATTATCAGTATTTTAAATAGTGAATATATTATTTTTAAGGGGGAGATTAATCTAAATAGTAATAGTAAAAGAATTACCTTTCACCCTAACTGGGGAAGTTACCTCCTCATTACTGAAAAGGAAAAACTGAAAAATTAAAGAAAGAAAAGTATTGTGCGTAAAAATAAATTGCGGAAAGTAAAAACTGAAAAGTAAAGAAAAGAAAGTGCGAAACTGAAAATTAATTACTGAAAACTAAAAATAAAAAACTAGATACAATCTTCTTATTTATTCATTAAGAATTTCAAAGAAGAAAGTATGAATTTTACAAATGAAATGGCTTGGTATTTATAGGCAAAATTTTGCCACCATCAAATCATCAATCAATTTCTCCACCAATTACATTATTAATTTCTCCACTAATTACTCCACCAAATCCATAATTGCTCCAATAATTTCTTATCTTGTGGTGGTGATTTGATATTTTATTAATTAATATTTTGCTTTGAAAATGATTGATAATGACTTTTAATAATTACACTCCACACACTTCTGGATGGTTCATCAATTTCGGTCATGAAATCATCAGAATTTGAAAATATGTCTCTTTCAAAGTTGTAGATCTTTGAGTCGTCTTTAATCTGGAACTTGAATCACCTCAATCGATATCATGAGTAAAATGTTATGCCCAAACTACGACAGATACGCAAAACTGGAATTTCCAAAACTGCACTTCGTCAAAAACGCCCTTTCAAGTTTCCAATCTCCAAAATTAATATATCAAGTCCAATAATTGCCCTTATTTGACCCATATTTCGTCCTAAATGATTTCATTGAGTCCCGATATTATTTTATCTGCAAAATAAAATAAAACATATCAAAACGTTCATCAAACCCGAGAAACTAAACAAAATATTAAGTTAAAGGGGCGGTAAATATTGATATATTTTCCGCTCATCACACCCCCAAACCTAACATTTTGCTAGTCCTCGAGCAAAACAACAAAATAAAATTAAAATTAAACTAAGCCACTTTCGTAGGGATCACGGTTGCATTTAGCGTATGCAACAAGCCTTTAAACCCCTAGGTGTCCCTAGTGGACGAGTTGTAGTCTCGTGAGGGTTTACAGCAATGATACCCACAAACATTTTACAAAAGTAAAAAGGTAGTAAAACTAATGCACACAAAAGCAAAAAGACAAGCGAAAAGAGAATAAAGATGTTAGTGACTAATCAGATGAAACTTCTACTCCAAGTTACTAGTTGTTTGTTTTATTCTAAATTACTGAATAAGTAAATTCTCCGATTATTTTTACCATTCTTCATATACACAGCCAACAAAAATATTAATCAACTCATTTTTGCCCACAACAGTCATAAGTGCAGTTGATAAGAGAGTAATATTTTTTTCCTAAAGTTCTATCAGAGATTTCACACCTTTTTGTAGCAATGGAATAATTTTTCTGATTTTTCTGATTTTTTCTTTGATTTTTTTTTTTCTCTATTTTATTTATATACAATATCTTCCATCTATGTAACGAGTGTTGGGTCGGTGGCTCCCAAACCAGTTGGCTTTAGGGCACCAGGTGTTAAGACACCCCTACAGACTTAATTACCCAGACTTCATATATATATATTTTTTGCAGCATCTTTGATCCATGTAACGAGCTTTGGGCCAGTGACTCCCAAACCAGTTGGCTTTAGGGCACTAGGTGTTAAAACACCCTTACAGACTTAATAACTCGGATCTCAGACGTTTTTTTTTTTTTTTTTTTTTTTTTTACTCCATTGCTTTTTGAGATGCTTCCTCCAATTAAACTAGAGCACTGAATATTACAAACTTTTCAATTTTAGCTCATGTTCGTATGTTACCATGTATGTTGATAATATCTGTCAACTGAGCATATGAAGATCCATTTTAGTCAGTTTTATGGAGAATATACAAATTAAATAATTCAAAAGGAAATAAACAAAAATTAACTTGTTTCAAAATAGGTTTGAGATACGTATCAGGAGTGGAAACTCGTTACTCAGCTATCTTTTACCAATTTCACCTTTTTAGTTAAAAATAAAAAACACAAAAACGCAAAATATTTTTGTAATTTTTGAAAAATTTCTAATTTTTTTGTATTTTTCGAAAAATTTTGGACTAAAAATAACAATACAAACAAGTACTATTAACTATACCTCACCCCCAAACCTAAATGAGACATTGTCCCAAATGTCTTAAACAGTAGAAGAAGAGCTTAGAAAATAATACCTGGTTAGCTGAAATTTACAGGAAAATTAAAGGTTAAGATCCAGATTTATTCGTCGCTTCTTACCACGATCGTCCTCGGACCAATTTATCTTTGATATGATAGGGTCAACTTTTGGTTCATAGGCTATGAGTTGGTCTAATTAGATCTGGAGCAGTTCTGGCAGTGTAAAGAGGAGTTCTTTTAAAGGTTTTGACACGAACCCATTTCTTCGAGCATCATCAAGAAACACACAAAGAAAATTATAAAACCCATCAACGTTGTACAGCCCAATTGGTTTCTGGTGTATGTTCAGGTTCGCCCAAGATAGTACTATAAAAATTTCCTCCAATGTGCCCAAGCCACCTGGCAAAGCAATAAAAGCATCAGAACGGTTAATCATTTCTACCAGTCGTTCAGACATACCTGGCACGATCAGTTCCTCTCCGTTTGATGAACCAATAAGATTTGCCTCTGCCAAAGGTTTTGGGATGATTCCCAAAACATGACTGCCTCCTTCCTGTACAGCCTTTGAAACGATCCCCATAAGTCCAAGATTTCCTCCGCCATATATTAAGTGCATATTCCTTGCTGCTAAGACTCGACCCAATTCCTGTGCTGCTTCTATGTATTGTGGCTTAGTACCAACACTACTACCACAAAACACACAGATGTTTTCAACTCGTCTCTTGAAGTGGCTTCCATTTTTTATGTATTTCTTTCTCAACTCCGGATGCCTTCAAAAGTGCAATGACGGGCTGAATTTATAGTACCTGAAAAGGGTGAGTAAAAATAGCACAAGTATCTTCCAGAGGACGATTAGTAACGAATTAATATCGTGATAGTCAAAAAAGTCTGGATCCTGTCGGAGAAAAATAAAAGAAAACATCAAAACAAATCACAATTATTAAGAAAAGACAAAGAGATATAATATTTACAAGAAAAGTAACGGCTTGATTGACGTCTATGCGTCAGGAACAAGTTTCCCATCCAATTTTCTTATAAATTGGCAAACATGGTCTTTTTGAGTCAGATTCCCGAGACTTAACAGTTGTCTTTCTTTTTGGAATTGTGTATATAATTTGCTAATGGCTATGTGAACATATCCACTGGGATGCGTCTCAAGAGTTGAAGATATATCATCTAAAGACTCCTTACTCAAGCCATCCCTAATGAAGTTAATTTTGTCTTCGCGATTATCAGACACCATTCCTAAAGAACGACAACGAGTGTTGCAATTAAATCGTGCACATTTGAAACAAACACCCATTTGCTTAGCTCTACGTTTCTTTGCATAGGTGCTTCTTCCAAAACCAGGCAGATGTGAAATAAAAGAATCAGAAGACTCACCTGCCAATCGGACTCGTGCTTCAATTACCCAACGAATATCATTAGGAATACCATGGATTGTAATAACCTCATCCGTTCCAAGCGAGCTTTGTATACTTTCATCAGAGATTTTGGGGGAGAGAAGGAAATTGCTTGTGAAGATTTGCGAAAGCTTCTTCCATCTTGAAATGACTAAACCTGCAAAAATAAAACACACAAAATTAATAACCACCAAATCACAATATATACAAAAATTGCATGGGTTGCCTCCCTGCTAGCGCTAAGTTTAAAGTCGTCAGCCAGACATGACTTCTCGAACGTTAAGCTGGATCTGAAAGTGTAACACTTTCTTTTTGTCGCTCAAATGATTCTCCCCAGTAGTGCTTGACACGCTTGTTTTTAACCTTGAAAGTTTTGTTAGCGTCAGGATCATGTATCTCAACGGCTCTATTTGGTAAAACTTTGGTGATCACAAATGGACCTGACCACCGTGATTTTGGCTTCCATGGGAAGAATTTCACCCTTGATTTGTTTAACAGTACCTTCTGCCCTGGTTCCAGTTGTATGCGCACTAACTTCTCATCATGTCTTTTCTTGCCTTTTCTTTGTACAATTTGGCATCTTCAAAAGGCTGATTGTGAAATTCCTCCAATTCGTTGAGCTGGTGGAACTTTTTCTCTTCTGTTGCTTGTAGAGCAAGAATTGGCTCTTTCAGTGCAAAAGATGTTTTATCTTTAGGCTCCACAGGCAATTGACATGTTTTAAGTTTGTCAGTAGAACTTTGTCTTTCATCAGAGTTCTGAATGGTACTGTGTATCACATCGAGTTTGAAACATTCCTCCTTCTTTTCATCATCTGGGAAATTCATGGCCTTGAAAACATTGAATTTTACTTCTTGGTCCTGTACCCTCATGGTTAGTTCTCCTTTTTGTACATCAATAATGGTTCGACCTGTAGCCAAGAATGGTCTCCCAAGGATGATTGGCACGTCTGCGTCTTCCTCCATATCAAGGACAATAAAATCTGCTGGGAAAATGAATTTGTCAACCTTGACCAGCACATCCTCAACTACACCTCTTGGAAATACGAGCGTTCTATCAGCAAGTTGCAGTGAGACTGAAGTTGGCATTGTTTCTCCAATCTGTAATTTCCTGAAAATAGAAAAAGGCATCAAGTTAACACTAGCACCTAAATCACATAAAGCCTTACCAAAGTTATGTTCTCCTATGACGCAAGGAACAGTGAAACTGCCAGGATCTTTCAACTTTGGGGGAAGTTTCCTCTGAATGATAGCACTGCATTCTTCTGTTAATGCTATTGTCTCGTAATCCCCCAATCTCCTTTCGTGAAAGAATATCTTTCATGAATTTGGCATAGGTGGGCATTTGTTCCAACGCTTCTGCAAATGGAATGTTGATATGCAGCTTTTTGAATATTTCCAGGAACCGGGAAAATGCTTGTCCAATTTGTTCTTCTGAAGACGTTGAGGAAAAGGTGGAGGTGGAGTGATCTGTTCTTTTTCCTTTGCTTCTTTTTCCTCCATTTGTTGCTTTGTTTCTTTTGGAACTTCCTCAGCAGTTGAATTGACTCCAACATCTTTGTTGATTTCAGTACCGCTCTTTAACATGATGGCATGACATTGCTCCTTCCCCATGTTCCTTGGATTTGGCTCTGTGTTGCTAGGAAGGGTACCTGGCGGTCTGTAACTTGAGCATTTGCCAGTTGTCCCATTTGATTCTCCAGTGCTTTAATAGAAGCAGATTGACTTTGAATTAATGTTGCTTGGGATTGAAACATAGCATCGTATTTGCTTCTTGCTTTTTGAACATCTCTGCAAACCATTCTTTCATTTCTGGTTCTTTTTCATGCTCCTGGCCTTTGTTCTGCTGGTGGAATCCAGGTGGTGGATAGTTTTGATGTTGGCCTGAATTGTTGCTCCATGCAAAATTAGGATGATTCCTCCACCCTGGGTTGTAGGTGTTGGAATATGGATTGTTCCCCTGTCTGTTGAAATTGTTGACATAATTCACCGTCTCTTCATGCTGAACTGGTTCTGGTGCTCCTTTATATGATGAATTTGTGGATCCACCATTAACCTCATGTTAAGAGTTTCCAGATTTTTGCAAATCATATCCAGCTTGACATTCAGTGCTGTGTTGGCTCCAACTTCATAAATTCCTGCAATTCTTTGGATCATGCTCCTTTCTGTTGGCCACAAAGAATTATTGTTGGCCATTTCTTCGATTAGGTCCCAGGCTTGATCTTCTCCTTTTGCCATCAAGGCTCCTCCAGCAGCAGCATCGATTGTGGTTCTCATTATTCCAGAAAGCCCATTATAGAATGTTTGGACTTGAAGCCATTTTGGAATCTCATGGTGATGACATTTCGAGAGTAAATCTTTGTACCTTTCCCAAGCTTCGCAGAGGGATTCTGAATCTTGTTGTACAAAGGATGTGATGTCATTCCTCAGTTTTCCGGTTCTGGCTGGTGGAAAGTATTTTTGCAAGAAATTTGGTGGCTAAAGTGTTCCAAGTTGTGATAGAACCTGCTGGTAGTGAATGTAGCCAAGCTTTAGCTCTGTCTTTCAAAGAGTATGGAAAAACCCGCAGTCTCATTGCTTCTTCTGATGCTCTGTTGTAGTTAAAAGTGCCGCAAACTTCCAGGAAGTTGCTGATGTGGGAATTCGGATCTTCAGTTGCATTCCCCCAAACTGAACTGAGTGCTGAATCATCTGAATGCATGTTTTGATGTCACATGCATTTGCTGGTAAGGGAGGAAGTACAATACAGGAAATGAGTCTGTCAACCATCGGAATGGTTCTGTCTCGAATGGGAATTGGTGGTGCAACGATCAAAGGTTCAGGTTCCATGTTGACTAAAGCTTCTTGGCCTTCTCGCCTTTCTCTTCTCAACTGTCTGATGGTTCTTTCAATTTCTAGGTCAAGTGGTCGGAGTTCAAAGCTTCTGGTTCGTCTCATTAAGTGTAAGAGAACCTGAAACACAAGAAAACGAAAACAATAAGTAAAAAGAAATTAAATACAAGTAACGAATCTAACCCCTAAACTAATAGTAAAAGATAAATAAGTCCCCGGCAACGGCGCCAAAAACTTGACCGGCGTAAACACACACGTATAACGCAAGCGCACGTATCGTTCAAGTAGTATAAAAATATCGATCCCACGAGGACTTAATTCCTACTGTGTTATTAATTGTTGAATCTATTATTTACAAATATCTAATTAAATGGAGAGAGAGAGAGATTTGTGTTGTTTGTTGAAAGACTTTGCTAAATAAATAAATAAATAAAAAGACAAAATAAATACTAGGAAATAACAAAAGACACAAAGATCTAGGGTTGTGATTTATTCCAATATCATTTTAAAAGATGAAGTGGTTATCTTATTTATGTTGGTGTAATAAATCAGTTTACTAACCTGGAACACTAAATTATGCAAAAGCCTCTGTCGATGGTCAGACGCAAATACCCAGTTTAACCCAATTGAACCATATGTCCATGTCAACCAAATTATCTGGATTCATTAAGTTTAAGTTCCAATTATGGCTACCCCCGCCCGACAGGTATATTCCTATCCTGTAAGGAAATCTATTAAAGGGTTATCTATCCTCAAGGAAGATCGTGGGCTATTAAGTCTAAGGCTGAAACCTAAAATCCCTATGTCTAGTTCATTTTAGATTTACCACATCAATCTTATTGGTGATCAGACAACAAGAAGCATTAAGCTTAAGACTTAATAAGTAAACCTTTAAATACTCAAACTATAAAATAACCCCTTATAAACCGGTGATATTAGAATTCATCACAACCCCAGATAACTATTTAGTTACAACACATAACTAGGAAATAACTGAAAGATAAAAGACATAAAGTAAAAATACTGAAAAGTAAAAGACATAAAGTAAAACTGAAAAGTAAAAAAATAAAATGCTAAGGTAAAAGGAATTACTTTTACTACTACTAATTTAGATATCTCCCATAAAATAATATATAAACTTGTGATATTATTTTACCAACCGACCAATCTGGCGGTATCCTGATTAAGTCAAATTAAGTCCAACCAGCCATATAGGCGGTACCAAAATAAATTTACCAACCGACCAATCTGGCGGTATCCTTGATTAGTCAGGTTTAAACCAGATTAAATTGAATTGCCAACCGACCAATATAGCGGTATCCTTTATTAATCAGTATTTTAAATAGTGAATATATTATTTTTAAGGGAGATTAATCTAAATAGTAATAGTAAAAGAATTACCTTTCACCCTAACTGGGGAAGTTACCTCCTCATTACTGAAAAGGAAAAACTGAAAAATTAAAGAAAGAAAAGTATTGTGCGTAAAAATAAATTGCGGAAAGTAAAAACTGAAAAGTAAAGAAAAGAAAGTGCGAAACTGAAAATTAATTACTGAAAACTAAAAATAAACAAACTAGATACAATCTTCTTATTTATTCATTAAGAATTTCAAAGAAGAAAGTATGAATTTTACAAATGAAATGGCTTGGTATTTATAGGCAAAATTTTGCCACCATCAAATCATCAATCAATTTCTCCACCAATTACATTATTAATCTCCACTAATTACTCCACCAAATCCATAATTGCTCCAATAATTTCTTATCTTGTTGGTGGTGATTTGATAATTTTTATTAATTAATATTTTGCTTTGAAAATGATTGATAATGACTTTTAATAATTACACTCACACACTTCTGGATGGTTCATCAATTTCGGTCATGAAATCATCAGAATTGAAAATATGTTCTCTTTCAAAGTTGTAGATCTTTGAGTCGTCTTTAATCTGGAACTTGAATCACCTCAATCCGATATCTGAGTAAAATGTTATGCCCAAACTACGACAGATACGCAAAACTGGAATTTCCAAAACTGCACTTCGTCAAAAACGCCCTTTCAAGTTTCCAATCTCCAAAATTAATATATCAAGTCCAATAATTGCCCTTATTTGACCCATATTTCATCCTAAATGATTTCATTGAGTCCCGATATTATTTTATCTGCAAAATAAAATAAAACATATCAAAACGTTCATCAAACCCGAGAAACTAAACAAAATATTAAGTTAAAGGGGCGGTAAATATTGATATATTTTCCGCTCATCAGACATCCGGGAAGAAGCTTACATTGAAGAATATTTGCATGTTCTTGATATTCGGAAGAACTTGGTTTCGGGTTCACTCCTTAGCAAGAATGGCTTTAAACTGTATTTGTTTCTGATAAGTTTGTTCTGTCTAAAAATGATGTCTATGTAGGAAAATGATACCTCACTGAGGGCCTTTTCAAGTTCAATGTAATGACTGCTAATCGATACAATGCTAATAATAATAAAGCTACATCTTCTGCTTATATTATTGAGTTATGGCATGGTAGGTTGGGGCATATTAATTATGATACAATACGTAAATTAATTAACATGAAACTTATACCTAAATTTACAATTGATAACCAACATAAATATGAAGCAGCATGTGTTGAAGCGAAAATGAATTAGAACATCGTTTCATTCCATAGAACGAAGTTCTGAACCCTTAGAACTTGTATACATCGATGTGTGTGATATAAATATTATACAAACAATAGGCGGTAAAAAAGTACTTTGTCACTTTTATCGATGATAGCACAAGATTCTGCTATATGTATTTACTGAAGAGCAAAGATGAAGATGTTGAGAGCTTTATACACTATAAGAACGAAGTTGAAAATCAACTTGGAAAGAAAATCAAAGGAATCATGAATGATAGGGGAGGTGAATATGTGTCATCATTCGGTGAATATTGTTCCAATCATAGAATTATTCACGAAATTACTACTCCTTATTCACCTCAATAAAATGGGATTACGGAACCCAAAAATCAAACATTGAAGGAAATGATGAATGTCATGTTGATAAGCTTTGGTTTACCCCAGAACTTATGGGGGGGAAGCTTTGCTTTCCGCCAAGTACTTTCTGAACAAATTACCTCACAAAAGAATGGATAAGACACCATATGAATTGTGGAAAGGTCACACACCTTCCTACAAATATATGAAAGTATGAGGGTGTCTCGCCATAGTGATGGTTACTAAACTTGAGAATGAGAGAATATGACCAAAGACTATTGATTGTACATTAATTGAATATGCTCACAACAATAATGTGTATCGATTATTGGTACATAAGCCTGAAATTTCTCACAACATTCTTTGAAGATACATTTCCTTGTAAAGAAAAACAAAGAACTAAGTCTCTTGAAAGAACCATTGATACTGCTGCAAGTAGTGCACAAGTTAACCAAGAATCATATTAATATGAAAATTTTGAGGAAAATGAACCTAGACGTAGCAAAAGAGAAAAAACGTCTAAGTCATTTGGACCTGGTTTTATAATATACCTGTTATAAAATGAGCCTCAAAGTTATAAAGAAATGATGTCTTCTTCGGAGGCACCTTTGTGGAAAGAGATTATCAATAGCGAGAATGATTTTATCTTTCAAAGCCATATTTTGGAGTTGGTTGATCTTCCTCCAGGTTGCAAGCCGCTGGGTTACAAATGGATTTTCAAATGGAAGATGAAATCAGATGGATCAATAGATAGATACAAGGCAAAACTTGTCATAAAAGGTTATAGAAAAAAAAGACCTTGATTACTTTGATATCTATTCACCAGTGACCCATATCACTTCAATAAGAATGCTTATAGCTATAGATGTTATATTTGGCCTTGAAATACATCAAATGGATGTAAAGACGACATTCTTAAATGGTAAATTAGATGAGGAGATTTACATGGAACAATCAGAAGGTTTTAATATTTTTGGATAAGAACACAAGGTGTGCAAACTTGTAAAATCCTTATACGGATTAAAACAAGCAACTAAAAAATGGCATGAGAAATTTGACAAAGAGATGTTGTCAAGTGGATTCAAAATCAATTACTGTGTGTCATTGTGTGTCTCTATGTAGACGATATGTTGATAATTGGTAGCAATCATGAGATGATTCAGTCTACCAAGAAAGTATTGACCATCAAATTTGACATGAAAGATTTAGGGGTAGCTGATATGATTATATGAATTAAGATTTCCAAAACATCAGAGGGATACATATTATCTCAAGCTCATTATATAGAGAAAATACTTGAGAAATATAATAAAAAATATCTAAATGTGGCTAGAACTTCTATGGACCTAACTCTTCATTTATCAAAGAATACTAATTTGAGTGTATCACAATTAGTGTATTCGAGAATCATCAGAATTATGATGTATCTAAAAAATTACACCCGTCCAGATGTCTCGCTCTGTAAACAAGCTTAGTAGATATACGAGTAATCCATGACATAACCATTAGAATGCCATAGTAAAAGTTTCGAGATATCTGAGAGAAAATTCAAAATATGGTTTGCATTATACGAGATATCATGTTATTACAGTGATGTTAATTGGATATCTGATACAGTGGACTCCAAAGTGGATTTGTTTACACACTTGGTGGTGCAACCGTATCATGGAAATCCTCGAGGCAAACATATATTACCCGATCTACCATGGAGTCTATGTGTTGGGGCGATTGTGGAACCCCCAAATTCGGATCAGTGCCCTGTGCAGCGGAAATGGGTCTAACCCAATGATATCAGGGATAAGTGTATTTTAAAATATTTTTATGAAGACTATATTATGATACGAGTCCGTAGGAAAAAATGTGGACCAAATTGGAGTCCGGAAACTCCAAAACGGAGAAAATAAAATTTTAGTGTTCATCAGCTCTCGGTGTCGCGATGTAGAAGATTGGGAGTCGCGACGCCCGGATGTCTGATGCTCAGTGTCGCAACGCTAGAAGGTCAATATCGCGACGATCCCCTGGGCAGTGAGTAATTTCAACCTTCAAATCAATCCTAAACACTTCCAATTTTCTCATATCATTTCAATACACCTTAAAACTAATTTAACATCAAAACTAACTACAACACATGTTATACAACTAATATACACGTATTCTAAATATATATATGTATTTTTTGAATCAAAACACAAACCAATATAGAATCCCAATATGAAATGTCTCATGAATAATTATAGTTCACCCAAATGTGGTCAAGTGATTCTAGAATGGTAACCATAGCTCAAAGCTTTAATCTAGAGTTCCAAACTCTTATTAATTGTTTCATGTCCAACATGAACATATTTAACCTAATTACAAGCATATTGTGTTTATACTTCCAAAGCATCCTAACACAATTCATTAGCTTTATTTTAACTTTAAGCTATGTAATCATGCATCCAATACATAATTCATCACTATATGTCTCACTAATGAAGAACATAACTTAGGAGAAGATCAAACATTACATAGTAATCTTGATACAAAGATCCAATCTCATTCTCCTTTGTTGAAATGGTTGGAGAACTTCCAAGGTTTGCAAGCTTGACTCCAAGATCCAATCTTGATTCCAATGCTAGCAAGCTCCACTCCAAGATCCAATCTTGATTTCTCCTAGAGGAAATATTGTAGAGATCTCACAAAACTTCTCTAAACACTTCTCTAACTTATGTTAACTTCTCCGAGAATTGCTTGTATTTTTCTTTCTCAAGCTTAATTAAAACCTTTATAAAGCTTGCTATTTATAGCAAAACTTAGGCAATTTTGAATTATAAAAGTTCTTCAACTTTTATGTGGGCTTAATCTAATTTTTCCAAATATGTATAATTAGGTGTGACTAATCACATTTGTCTACCACTTTGATTTAATCCAATTAAATCAAGACAAAACTTAATTAATGGATTAGTTACATTTCTTCCACTTTGATTTAATCTAATTAAATCAAGCCAAAAACACCTACAATTACATATTTGGAATTACCAAAATATCCTCAAATGGTAGAGATATTTATGAATTTACAATTAAACCCTTGTGTAATTATTGAATTAATCCAATTAGGTCAAAGTAAATAATCAATGTTATCTAATAATACTTGATTATCTTAGTTGATAATTATAATATCGAATATTATCTTTTATCAAAATTAATCGACTACCCAAGTGCTCAACGAGTACACTTTATATTGGGACTCTCTAAGTTCAAACATGTTCGTCATATAAGCCTAACTAATATGTACACAATTCAGCCATCTCCGAATTCACGAAGAACACGAACAACCTTTTTGAACTATACAAGTCGAGGTCATCACATATGTTACTCAATCCCTCCGTCGTAGGCTATACAAGTTGTGCTTAGGAAACATAGAATATATCGTCAAGTTTTCGAGATGCACATCTCATGTCGACAGGTCCTCGATTCTTTACAACTAATCATAAACCATTTATGATATATGCGATCTACCCTAGGTGATTGGCTTTGAACAAAGTCTTAAGAATCATGACTTACTCACATGGTTACCTAAATCCCTTATGGTGCACATACGGGCCGGCGGATCCTATCTTAATTCGCACTTGATTAACGAGTGTATCGGTCCATACCTAACGAACATCTAGAGGCCATACCATGAAAGGTTTCTGACATACATGGCATCAAAGTGTGGAGGATCTCACACAAAATCAATGTTATCATATAGTCAAAGGATTACATATGCTACTCGACTCGAGGAGATTCCTATTGACAGTGGTGTGTACTTCCAACTATTAGGAATCACATGTGAGACATTCAATATTCGGTCAAACCAATACCCACACGTCTATACGAGCTTCCAAAGCTCGTGGTACATCGGGTTAAACCATTGGAACTCCAATTTCAATATACGACATGTGCTTGTCTTATAGGTTATAGGAATTCGACCGTATTCCAAAACCAACGATTATGAATATTTACTTTAAGAATAGTTTATAATAGTAATACTATCCCAATATCGGACCACATAGTGTATAGTATTACTACAAGACTATTCTAAGGTCGATGTCATTCTTAGCATATTTATACATCAATCTAATATGCATAATGACAATACCATTAATAAGGTATGAAATGGAAATGTAGTTATTTTATTAATAAATAATAAATATACAATTTATTATTCGGATTGACACTCCAAACACTAACTCCAACACAATGTTCATAGCATTGGATAAAGCAGCGAAAGAAGCGGAGTGGCTTCGAACTTTCTTAGAGGATATTCCGAATTGGCCAAAATCAGTGTTAGCTATAACTATATATTGTGATAGTCAATCGGCTATTAGGAGAGCCCAAAATACAATGTATAATAGTAAGTCTCGACACATACGTCGAAGACACAATACCATAAGGCAACTGCTCTCAAGCGGCATAATTTTAATAGATTATGTCAAGTCGAAGGAAAACCTAGCAAATCCACTTACTAAAAGTTTACGAATAGAGAAAGTTGAGAAGTCATCAATGGGAATAGGCTTGAAGCTTATAAATTAAGAATTATCACTGTCGAAACCCAACCTAGCTGACTGGAGATCCCAATATATAGGTTCAAAAAATGATAACTGAAACTTTGTGAAATTCAAAACAAGCACTGTAGAGTTATATACTTTTCCCATTCCTATAATGACACAAATTATTGTATGTCAAGGTTAGGATAAGCGAAGACTTTTAATGATCACTATATTAGGAGAAGAGTCCTAATGAGGGTAAAAACATATTACCTTTTTACAGTAGATCACCTATTTCAAGTAAGAAGTGAGACCGCTTCCATGAGAATTTTAAGGCTGGATTCCCTAAAGTACTTGATGAAGCCATGACCGATGTTCATGGCTGAGTAGAACAAACCCGTAGAACAAAAAATGGTCGAAGTGAAGGTGCGTGATGGCTATTGTCTTATTTTTACACCAACGGCGGAACAGTTTAAGACTATGAGTCACTGGTTTGCCAAGTAAATCCGATTGTCATTCACTAGGAAAGGTTCAAGGCGAAAGCTACCTATTCCAATGCAGTTTCATTTCAAGAAAACTATCTTAAGTATCTACATTGATAATTAGAAAATTGTGGGGGATTGTAGAAATTTTTTTTAATACTAAATATATTTATACAATGTTTAGTGGAAAGACATGCTTATAATATATGGCTTTTAGGAAAGTCACAAATTGAAGCGATGAGTCCTTTAGAGTGAAAAGTTATAATTCTTTGAATTGTAAGGGTGCATTGAAGAGATATAACCATTTAAAGGATTGCATCCTTAAGCCTAAATGTATCTTTTCAGTGGCATCCCTTCATCTCTATAAATAAAACCCTTAAGTTATTCATTTTGCATTCACTTTTTAAAAAAAATTAATTGTTAAAGTCTAGAAAAAGAGTTTATACCATTATTCCTAGTTCTTGATTCAAGGAGTGCCCCTAAATCAAGAAGTCACCACGAATCATGAGAGAACATTAGCCATAAAATTCATAGTACACCGAGGCGAGACTAATAAGTTCTTAAGGACAAAGAATTACTAGGCTTGGTATTCTTTTCTTCTTCATCCACAAATTAATTTCAGGTTTATCTAAGACATTTGATCCATATAGTGCATGCATAATAATTGTTGTTGATTATTTATTCTTTTATGAATTACGCATGTTTAAATAATAACAACACAACCCTCAAAATTTATAAGAACTAATAAAATTGCCTATATGAGATGGACTCTTAGCCTTGATCTGTTTGATCTAGCAAGCTCCCATCAGGACAAAACAAAACTCAAATTTTCTTTTAAGAAATGATTTTTTTATGAGTTTTGTTATTGGACACTCTATTTTTTTCTATCAACTTAAAAAACTGAATCCCGAAATAGAACGGAACAAAATATCACTCAAGAGATTTTGGGTTGTGATTTTTTTTTTATTGAAGGTTAATAAAAGTTGATTTGAATGAATTGAGAAAGGTACAAAAAAATGAATTCATTGAATTCAGAAAGACAAAAATTAAGGATTAATAAAAACTGAATTGATTGAATTGAGAAAAACACAAAAAACTGAATTTATTGAATTCAAAAAGTCACGTAATACAGAACACAAATTTATCAAGCAATTTTAAAAAGCCAATAATATTTAATATTTTCCTCAAATTAAGGAGAGTTTCATTTTTTTGAGGATGCATAGCAATTTTATCGCCTTTTATATATTATAATGGTTGATTCGCTTAAAACCATCATTGAAAACAGTACTCTTACATTAAATTAGACCCGGCCACGGTTCCGGTTCCAACCGGTTCCGGAACCGGAACCGTGAATGACCGGTTCGGTTGAGATTCCACCCCAATGTGAATCGGTTGGAATCGTAGGGTTCCAACAGGAAACCTACGGGCTCCCTGCCCTCATACAAAAAAAAAAAAAAAAAAACAGTACTCTTACATTAAATGATTAAATCTCTTGAAACTAACTTGATAATAATTGACTTAAAAGTCTCCAGATGTATGCTTTGATGGTGTATGGCTCATGATCTAATCTTAAAATCATGGGTTCGAATTCAGGGAGTGCGTTTCTTGTAAGAGTCTAAAACAGCCGGAAATTTTACCTACTCCGCTTAAGTATAAATGGATGATTTGACGGTGGGATTTCCAACCTTTTAAAAAAAATTTGACTTAAAAAACTAAACTGTCGTCTTTAGTTATACAACGAAATAGTAATATTGCCCTAAATGGGTCAATATAATCCAACCAATATCATTTTTATATTATTGGAGTAAAAGTACAAATTTGAAATTATCAAGAAATCTTTCATTCTCATCAAATTAAAAGAAACACAAACAATAAAAATAAAATGAAAAAACATATTTAAAACATAGGCGACCCAAGAAAAAAAAATAAAATAAAAATTGAAGAGAAGCAAATGTTGGAAATTTTCATAATTTCATAATGAACAATCGGTTAATCGATGGTTTTAATCATTTAATTGATTAGATTTTTAACCAATTATTATCCTGTAACTGTAGAAATTTAAAGTTTGAAAAGAAAAGGTACTTAGTGTGGGAAGAGACGCATTCCCTAATGAATGAATACATCATTTAAGGTGTATTTAATAGTAAAGATATGTTGTTTTATTAGAATTTATTGAATTCAAATTAAAAACATGAAAAGGTGTGTGTAAATTAATGTGAATTTGGTCACCATATAAGTTAATATTTAAACTTTATATTAAACATATATTTAAAGTTAATTTATAATTTCATAAAATTTTAATCTTACTACATAAAATTATTTTTCTACATTAATTTATACTCTATTTTTGTATTATAGTTTATAATCTATCTTATACACTAAATATAATACTCAATATCAAACTCACCATTAATGTTACAATCTTAAAGCTTCTAGTAACCTCTTGTAAAGACAGTTTCACATGTCTATATATAGGGGTGGCAAAACGAATCAACGAATCGAATTTGTATCGAATCATAAACGAATCGAATCAAAATATGACGGATTCGTATTCGATTCGTTTATTAAACGAATTCTAATATCAGGATTCGTATTCGATTCGTTTATTAAACGAATCGAATACGAATATTCGTTTATTCGTTTAGTCAATGATATTATTTAATAAAATAATTTACCACACTTGATTTACATTAATTCTTCATAAATATATACATATGAAATATGTAATTAATATATTTACTAAAGATACCTCACCAAATATCGAAAATATTACTTTTTCTATGATAATTAGCTATAATTTCTCGAATCTTAATTGAAAATTAACAAGAACTAGTAAATAAAAATAATAAAACGAATCATAAACGAATAAACGAATCAATGAGCTTAAATTCGTATTCGATTCGTTTAATAAACGAATCGAATCGAATTGACCCATTTATTAAACGAATCCATTTTTTCCAACCCGTATTCGCTTTAAAGCGAATCGAATCGAACGAATAAACGAATCCTGACCCAAATTGCCACCCCTATCTATATATACTCCAATTGTGCTGGAATTTTTTTTTTTTTTGAAATTCATTCATAACTAGAGCAAACAAGATACAAAAGGAGGGAAGAAATCCTTCCAAAAACCACAACAATCACTAGTTAAAGCAAGTCTAGCTAAATTATGCGCGATTTACAACACGAGGTCTGAATTGAACCAAGATCTGGTTCGAAAGAGCAATTGCTTCTTGGATATCACTAATTACCCAAGCAATTTCTTTGGTACTCTGAGCCTTATCGAGAACCAAATTAACCACATTTAACGCATCAGACTCAATTACAATAGGCAAAACTTTAGCCTCATTAGCAAGATTTATCCCCCGTAAGATGGCATCTGCTTCCACCTGCTCAATATCAGAACCCTCCGAACTCTGTTGGATAGTCACTGCCGTCACACTTCCCTCGTTGTTCTTAATAACCACCCCAATCCCACCCCGGATTTCATCCAGGGGCAGTGAGCCGTCGACCACTCCTCTAAATCCAAGGTCTGGGGCCTTAAGGTTTCCAGTGGATGCATCTCTGTCTCTTTCACCAACCAGGGCAATATCTTGCTGGCGCACTTTAATGAAGGAGGAAATGAGTCTTTCTGCAGTAGACAAGACGTTCACCTTACTAGACTTAATATTCTGAAAAAGAAAATTATTCCTAGCACCCCAACAACCTCACATGATAGCTGCGAACAAGCTCCTGTCGAACTTTGGCATCGATTTCCAGCCTATCTTCAGAAGTTCCCTAATGTCGTTTCCTGGGAAATTTTTGAGATTGATGAAAAATTCATCTTCTTTTACATAAAAAGAATTTTTTTTAGAGCGTGAAAATGTTTCACTCATTCAAGTGGGTTCATAAATTTTATTGTTTGGAGTGCAATTACATTAGAAAAAGATCAATATATATATGTAAGGAACCTAGGACATCACCTATCTCCACATTGGTATGATATTGTCCACTTTGGGCCTAAGCCTTCATGGATTTGCTATTGGGTTATACCCAAAAGGCCTCATACCAATGAAGATACATGTCCATCCTTATATACCCATGATCTTCCCCATATCTAACCAATGTGAGACTTTGGGACTTTGTTTGCACACCCAACAATATACAACAACCATCAACAATAAATACCGAGAACGGGATTGAAATTTTCTTAAAACCAGAAAATTAATTTCTGACATTCATCATATTCAAAGTATAAGAAAATACATTTCAGGTTCTACATTTCTATTTCTTATTTTCAAGATTTTTAGAATAACAACACAAGAGATCCCAGCTAAAAAATAATAATAATAATTAATTAAAATAAAAGTCGAACTTGAACAGAAGCAAATACAATCGCAATTGAAATAACAAGCCCAAAAAAAAAAAATTATATAAATAAGCTCTAAAAAAAAAAAGAAAAAAAAAAAGACCCCCGTTTCCCTGTTCCTTCACCACCGAACACACACCCCCCACCCACTCTAACCTACGCCAACCCTTATCCTGCGCACCCCAACTTGAAAATCTTTTTACTACTCAAAAACTTTGACAAAACATCACAAGCCCATTTGGCCTGCTGATTCAATTCAAAGGGTGTCAGTGTTCTGTGAGCGATGTGGGATGCTTCATGCATTGATGAACGTATTGACTTCGTGTTTCAAGCCTTTTGGGCAACATAGTAACGACCGATTTGACTCAGTCAACGGTAACGGGTTTGGTGGGAAGGAAGGGAATGATAGTCTGCTTTGGTTTAGAGATTTTGGAAAGTATGGGTCTGGTGAGTTTTCAATGGCGGTTGTGCAAGCAAATCAAGTTCTTGAAGATCAGAGCCAGATTGAAAGTGGCCCTTTTGGAACTTTTGTTGGTGTTTATGATGGCCATGGCGGGCCCGAGGCCGCCCGCTACGTTTTTGATCACTTGTTTAGACACTTTCAAGGTCAGCGTTTAGTTTTGAATTTTGTGGAATTTGATTTCTGAAATTAGTTACTGTCACAATATTTTTTTTTTTTTTAAAAAATTCTATTTTATGGATTTGGATTGGTCACGTTTGTAAAGTTTGGATTATTGAGTGAAAAGCCTCGACTTTGATTTGGGTGACTTGTGTGAGTTTTTGGATTGTGATGTTTTAAGTTTTTTCAAACATTTGAGATTTGAGGTGCTAGTAAGTTATTGCTTATTCACATTTGTTAGTTGTGTGATGAATATTGTTTCGTTGGTTCTCTTTATGGATTTGGATTGGCCACGTTTGTAAATTTGGTAACGTTTTGATATATGAGTGAAAAGTTATGGTTATGATTTTGATTTTGATTTGGGTGATGAGGCTTAGTCACATTTGTTGCTGGAGAGAGAAGCAGAAAAGTTGAGACTTGTAAGATGGTAGCCAATATGAAGCAAGTGTTTTGATATTGAAATCAAATTCTTGGTGTCAGAGATGCCATTTAGTATTTAGGAGGCTTCTGTGTTGGCTTGCTGGAGATCAAATCAACTTTAATTTTGTATTGAGAAAAACTAAGTGCTTCTCAAGTACTTAGCAAATGGTGCTGGAAAGAATTGGGTCTGTTGTAAAAACCAGAATTTGGTTGAGATTGAACACACATTGACTATATTGGGACGATTTTTCCATCTTTTGTTTTTAATTGATGTCTTGTTTTGAACTTCTAGGTTTTTATATTTGACTTTGGAGGAGGAACCCTTCTTATGTTGGCTTGCTTAGGCTTTGTGTTTATGCAGTAGTAGCTGCCGAGACCCAGGGAGTTGTAACAAGAGAGACCATTGAAAGAGCTTTTAGCTTAACAGAGGAAGGGTTTACTGCTCATGTGTCAGAATTATGGAGTACTCGACCCCAAATAGCAACGGTTGGGTCATGCTGTCTAGTTGGTGTGATAACTCAGCAGACATTGTTTGTGGCAAACCTTGGAGATTCACGTGTTGTGTTGGGCAAGAAAGTTGGAAACACCGGAGGAACTGCAGCCATACAGTTATCAAAGGAACATAATGCGAACATTGAGGAGATCAGGCAGGAACTTATGGAATTACACCCACATGATCCTCAGATTGTAATCCTCAAGCATGGAGTCTGGAGAGTAAAGGGCATTATTCAGGTTGCTTTGAATACCAATTTGATTGTGATTAGAGCATACATTACATGCTATATCTTCTTGATATAACTTTAGTTTCTTGTTTTCTCCAACGTATCCTTCTTGGCGTGTAGTTTTGGTGATGCTGAAATTTCAGAAACTACTGAGTTGGAAAGATCTTTAGGTACTTTATTTGTGATGACTTATGGTCAAAGCTTGATTGATTCAAAAGTTTCGAAGCTTGTGATATATCCAGCTTTGCAAAAAGCCAAAAACTTGAACTTGATGGTGTTTTAGAAATTTCAATTACTTCATGTTTTCTTTCATGAACGCATTCAGCATTGACCTCTTAAAACTCATAAGTATTTGGAATTAACATTGACGGATGGATACTATCTGCCATTTTGAAACTTAATGTTGTGTAGGGGCTAACTTTGCACTCATTTTGGCATTGAGGCTTGCCCTTCTCATTTCTCAATTTTAATGGACATGCTTATTAATAGCTTATCTCATTTCATAAACTTAATGATTGCAGGTTTCTAGGTCTATTGGCGATGTATATATGAAGCATGCACAGTATAACCGGGAACCAATAAATGGAAAATTCAGACTCCCTGAACCTATGAACATGCCTATATTGACTGCCAATCCATCTATAATTGCTCATCCTCTCCACCCAAATGATTCTTTCCTTATATTTGCATCTGATGGTATATGGGGAACACTTGAGTAATGAAAAGGCTGTGGATATTGTCTAAAGTCATCCTCATGCGGTAAGATCTTTTTTTCCTTTATTTTTGTTGCATCATTCGATGAGGTATGGTACAAGACCCTCCACTCTCTATTCGATGTGCTCTGCAACATTGATAATTCACAGAACTAGGCATAGCTTGAAAGCTGCATTAACAAAGCAGTTGCAGTGCTAGAATACTAATACTGAAAGACCACCTATTTGTACATTTTGTTGCAAGAAAGTAACCTCTATTACTACAGATTCAGTGTAATTTTGTGATATGATTTAATTAAATTCTTGTGTTATTCCAATCACATTGTTTGGCAAATCATAAGATATTGCCAATCATATATCTAAATGGTGAATGTTCCCAACACTTAATTGTATTTGGATTTGTAGGCATTTAAGATCCCTACAAAAGCACTTTCATTTTGGATTTTATAAAGTGCAGATCAACTAATCAAATATTATTCGCTTTATATGAACAGCCCGGGTAAATTAGAATGTTAAGGAATATTATTATGGAAATCTATATTATGGAATTAAGAAAAAATAATTTTTTGATAATTTTTTACTTAGAAAATTTTCCTGCCCGCATGACCCTTTTATAAAAACTTTTTAATTGTTTTCTGAAATTAATTTTTTTTATTTATATCCTGAGTATCAGACATAGCTTTCTAGGCTGCAATGTGCATCAAATTAGGCAGTTATTTAACCGCTCAGAGCCCAGTGCATACTCATCATCTACTCCCACCATTTCATTGTTTCCAAAAACAACTCAAAATTCATTAAATTGTACCTAAAATCAATCAATATTTCAAATTAAAAACTCTTGGGGGACCTCAGTGATAATGCTTATACTTGTCATCAAATAAAAGAATCAGGTCTCAAAGATTTCACGTCATCATCGGAACCCCAAATTAGAAATTAAAAAACATTTATAAAAAATAAAATTGCTAATTTTTTTTTTTTACAAAGAAAGATATTTATCAGTACTTCATTCAGTTTTAGTGCGCCGGTTAGAAAAAGGAGAAGCGTACACAATATAAGGCTCTTGATTTTGAAAAAAAAAACATATATATATATAAAAGAATCTAAAATCAATATAAAAAAGAATCTTAAATCAATCTCTACTAATAAGATAAACAAGGATCCTTCAAGAGGCGTCGCGTATTTATCAAATGGAAAAAAAAAATTTAAAAATAGACGAGAAATTGAGGAAGAGGTAGATGTAGATATATTACAAGCTTAGGCATTCTTATGAACGAAAGATAAGTTTAAAGAGTTTATAAATATATATATCACCGAAATCGGGAAAATTAGGGTTTTAAGGTACGGTGCTTGGTCAAATTACCAAAAGAACCTTAATCTTTGAGTGTTATGACGAAATAACCTATTCATATTGAATGAGCTGGAAGAACGGTACATTTTTTGCCCTTTCCGTTTATTGTCCGTAGATTTAGTTCCCAAAAAATATTATTTACTTGTCGGAAGAATGTGAGCTCGCAATGTTTGACTGAATAAGATGAAATCGCAATATTTAAAACTTCCATGATCTAAACGTAATTAAAAAAAAAATCAAAACTTTAAATTTTTAAGTTGCAGGATAAATTTCTTTTCACACAGAAATATTATTTAATTGCCTGAATAAGATGAGCTCATAATGTTTGCCCGAAGAAGATGAGCTCGTAATGTTTAAAACTTTCAGGATCCAACCGCAACTAAGAAAAAAAATCAAAACTTTTAACTTTTATATTGCATGATGAATATCTTTTCACACTGAAGATATTATTTACTTGCCTAAAGAAGATGAGCTCGCATTGTTTAAAACTTTCAGGATCCAACCGAAACTAAGAAAGAAAAAAAAATCAAAACCTTAAACTTTTATGTTGCGAATGACTCTCTTTTCACACATAAGATATTATCTACTTGTCTGAAGAAGATGAGCTCGCAATGTTTGCCTGAAGAAGATGAGATCACAATGTTTAAAACTTTTTGGATCCAACCACAACTAAGAAAGGAAAAAAAAATCAAAACTTTAAACTTTTATCTTGCAGAATGAATATCTTTTCACACGGAAGAAATTATTTACTCGCCTGAAGAAGATGAGCTCACAATATTTAAAACTTTTAGGATCCAACCGCAATTAAGAAAGGAAAAAAATCAAAACTTTAAACTTTTATATTGAATGATGAATATTTTTTCACACAGAAGATATTATTTACTTGTCTGAAGAAGATGAGCTCGCAATGTTTAAAACCTTCAGGATCCAACCGCAACTAAAAAGAAAAAAATCAAAACTTTAAACTTTTATGTTGCATGATGACTCTCTTTTCACACAGAATATATTATTTACTTCATTGAAGAAGATGAGCTCGCAATGTTTTCCGAAGAAGATGAGCTCGCAATGTTTGACTGAATAAGATGAAATTGCAATGTTTAAAACTTTCATGATCTAACCGCAATTAAAAAAAATCAAAACTTTAAACTTTTAAGTTGCAGGATGAATATCTTTTCACACAAAAGATATTATTTACTTGCCTGAAGAAGACGAGCTCATAATGTTTGCCTGGAGAAGATGAGCTCATAATGTTTAAAACTTTCAGGATCCAACCGCAACTAAGAAAAAAATCAAAACCTTAATCTTTTATATTGCATGATGAATATCTTTTCACACTGAAGATATTATTTACTTGCCTGAAGAAGATGAGCTCGCAATGTTTGCCTGAAGAAGATGAGCTCGCAATGTTTAAAACTTTCAGGATCTAACCGCAACTAAGAAAGAAAAAAATCAAAACATTAAACTTTTATGTTGCGGATGACTATCTTTTCACACATAAGATATTTTTTACTTGTCTGAAGAAAATGAGCTCGCAATGTTTGCCTGAAGAAGATGAGATCACAATGTTTAAAACTTTTTGGATCCAACCACAACTAAGAAAGGAAAAAAAAATCAAAACTTTAAACTTTTATGTTGCGGGATGAATATCTTTTCACACAGAAGAAATTATTTACTTGCCTGAAGAAGATGAGTTCGCAATATTTAAAACTTTTAGTATCCAACTGCAATTAACAAAGTAAAAAAATCATAACTTTAAACTTTTATATTGAATGATGAATATCTTTTCACACAGAAGATATTATTTACTTGTCTGAAGAAGATGAGCTCGCAATGTTTAAAACCTTTAGGATCCAACCGCAACTAAGAAAGAAAAAAAATCAAAACTTTAAACTTTTATGTTGCAGGATGACTCTCTTTTCACACAGAATATATTATTTACTTGACTGAAGAAGATGAGCTCGCAATGTTTGCCAGAAGAAGATGAGCTCACAATGTTTGACGGAATAAGATGAAATCGCAATGTTTGAAACTTTCATGATCTAACCGCAATTAAAAAAAAAAATCAAAACTTTAAACTTTAAAGTTTCAGGATGAATTTCTTTTCAAACAGAAGATATTATTTATTTATCTAAAGAAGACAAGCTCATAATGTTTGCCAGAATAAGATGAGCTCGTAATGTTTAAAACTTTCAGGATCCAACCGCAACTAAGAAAAAAAATCAAAACTTTAAACTTTTATAATGCATGATGAATATCTTTTCACACAGAAGATATTATTTACTTGTCTGAAGAAGATGAGCTTGCAATGTTTGCCTGAAGAAGATGAGCTCGCAATGTTTAAAACTTTCAGGATCCAACTGCAACTAAGAAAGAAAAAAAATCAAAACTTTAAACTTTTATGTTACGGATGACTCTCTTTTCACACAGAATATATTATTTACTTGACTGAAGAAGATGAGCCCGCAATGTTTGCCTGAAGAAGATGAGCTCGCAATGTTTGACCGAATAAGATGAAATCGCAATGTTTATAACTTTCATGATCTAACCGCAATTAAAAAAAATCAAAACTTTAAACTTTTAAGTTGCAGGATTAATTTCCTTCACACATAAGATATTATTTAATTGCCTGAAGAAGACAAGCTCATAGTGTTTGCCTGAAGAAGATGAGCTCGTAATGTTTAAAACTTTCAGAATCCAACCGCAACTAAGAAAAAAAATCAAAACTTTAAACTTTTATATTGCATGATGAATATCTTTTCACAAAGAAGATATTATTTACTTGACTGAAGAAGATGAGCTCGCAATGTTAGCCTGAAGAAGATTAGCTCGCAATGTTTAAAACTTTCAGGATCCAACCGCAACTAAGAAAGAAAAAAATCAAAACTTTAAACTTTTATGTTTCGGATGACTCTCTTTTCACATAAAAGATATTATTTACTTGTCTGAAGAAGATGACCACGCAATGTTTTCCTGAAGAAGATGAGATCACAATGTTTAAAACTTTTTGGATCCAACCACAACTAAGCAAGGAAAAAAATCAAAACTTTAAACTTTTATGTTGCAGGATAAATATCATTTCACACAGAAGAAATTATTTACTTCCCCGAATAAGATGAGCTCGCAATATTTAAAACTTTTAGGATCCAACCGCAATTAAGAAAGGAAAAAAATCAAAACTTTAAACTTTTATATTGAATGATGAATATCTTTTCACACAAAAGATATTATTTACTTGTCTGAAGAAGATGGCTCGCAATGTTTAAAACCTTCAGGATCCAACCGCAACTAAGAAAGAAAAAAAATCAAAACTTTAAACTTTTATGTTGCAGGATGACTCTCTTTTCACACATAATATATTATTTACTTGACTGAAGAAGATGAGCTCGAAATGTTTTCCTAAAGAAGATGAGCTCGTAAAGTTTGACTGAATAAGATGAAATCGCAATGTTTAAAACTTTCATGATCTAACCGCAATTAAAAAAAAAAATCAAAACTTTAAACTTTTAAGTTGCAGGATGAATTTCTTTTCACACAGAAGATATTATTTACTTGCCTGAAAATGTTTGCCTGAGAAGATGAGCTCGTAATGTTTAAAACTTTCAGGATCTAACCGCAACTAAGAAAAAAAATCAAAACTTTAAACTTTTATATTGCATGATGAATATCTTTTCACACTGAAGATATTATTTACTTGTCTGAAGAAGATGAGCTCGCAATGTTTGCCTGAATAAGATGAGCTCGCAATTTTTAATACTTTCAGGATCCAACTGCAACTAATAAAGAAAAAAATCAAAACTTTAAACTTTTATGTTGCGGATTACTTTCTTTTCACAAAGAATATATTATTTACTTGACTGAAGAAGATAAGCTCGCAATGTTTGACTGAATAAGATGAAATCGTAATGTTTAAAACTTTCATGATCTAACCGCAATTAAAAAAAAAAAATCTTTAAGCTTAATGCTTCTTGTTAACTGGCCACTAATAAGATTGATCGGGTAAACTTAAAATAAACTTGACGAAGGAATTTTAGGTTTAAGACTCTAGACTTAATAGCCCACGATCTTCCTTGAGGATAGATAACCCTTTAATAGATATCCTTACAGGATAGATATATACCTGTCGGGCGGGGGTAACCACAATTGGAACTTAGTCTTAATGAATACAGGTAATTTGATTGACATAGACATATGATTTAATTGGGTTACACTGGGTATTTGCATCCGACCATCGACAAAGGCTTTTGCAGAATTTTGTGTTCCAGGTTAGTAAACCAATATATTACACAAACATGAAATAACTGCTTCATCTTTAAAAAGATATTGGAAGAAATCACAACCCTAGATAGTTTTATAAATTTGAATTTTCCTCAACCTACTTTCGCACCATTTTCATTTACTTGTTTTAATTTTAAAGTCACCATCCAATCAAAACAATCAATCGGTTAGGTACTCGTAATTATTTGGCTTTATAAATTAATAGTTTAAATATTAAGTCCTCGTGTGATCGATATTTTTTATACTACTTGAACGATACGTGCGCTTGCGTTATACGCGTGTGATTACGCACCGGTCATCCACTCCCCTAAGCCATGCTTGAAGATTTTCACTAAGTTGAATCCACAATTTACACCGAGTTTTTTGTGGCTCACTCGCAACCAAGAATTTTATCCCTTAGGTTCACTCCAAACATTTACACAAGAGTTTTATCCCTAAGTTCACTCTTAAACCTTTACAATGAGTTTTGTTCATAGGCTCACTCACAACCTTTACACAAATTGCCCTTTTGAGAATACTCACTCAACAAGGGACTTCTCAACCACAAGTGTATGAATATGAAGATTTTACAAGTCACTTAGACACTCACAAAAGATAGGAAGATTCGAGTATGAGAGTGTATGATGATGAAGGTTTTGTTTACTCTCTGTTTTTGCCTTAAAAGAAATTGTGTCAATAAGTAGGCAAAAATAAAATAGGGACTCAATATGTAGAGAAAATGAAAGCAGTCCCTTATGTTTACGCTAGGGCCGGTATACCTGTCTGTAGAGGCCAGTATGCCAGTCTACCAATACAACGGCTATAAAATATTATTGTTTGATACCGGTAAGCGTAAACAAGATCAGATAACTTACCGGTATGGATCATGTCGGTTTCCGAGAGCATGCAAAAATATGAAGGTTGACCGGTATAAATTTCGATACGCTCTAGACCGATTCCAGTAACTGTACAAACTCCACATTGACCGGTATGGAGTAGTTTGATTCCAGAGGCGATGCAAAAATGCTAATAACAAAGAAGAGACACTGATATGCTGGTGTGGGGGACCTATATGCCGATATCAGTGCCAAAATGCAGGTTTTGAAGATTTAAAAATATTTTACACATTAGCCTAATGCATATAAATAAATGTGCATATGTCCTACGAGCTTAGATACTTAAATTAACAACTCACTTTACAAATAGAACCCTAAGCTAAGACCAAGCAAAAATATATTTCAATAGGCGCTGGTCTTCACATTCATTGCTCTTCATCACCAATGTGCTTCGACATTTTTTTGTAATGTCCGCTAATAAGCGTCAAAGTCTTCTAGTGTTGCATCATCAAAATCCATCTTGAGAATATGTCGCTAACATTTGTTACCCTTGGTTGTTTTTTTTTTTTTTTTTTTGCAAGAATTGGAGTTGCCCTCTAGACATTGTTGTACTAAATTGAAAATGAAAATGAGAATTAGTTTGTATGAGAATATGGAAAGATGAAATAAAATAAATTCTTGGATTGTGAAAAATGAATTGAGATATGAAGTATTTATAGAATAAAAAAAATTGGCATGACCTTGACTGTTACAATTGCAAAGATTCCGCATGAATCGAATCGTGGTTCGGTTTTGCAATTCGATCCGGTGGTTTAGTTCTTATAGTTTGGGTTCGGTTCGGTTCAACCGTCAGTTCGAGGTTCGATTTTTCAATTTTCAAGAACCGAAACCGAATATGTTCTTCGACGGTTCTGGTTCGGTTCAAAATCGCTGGACCGTTGACCAGTTCGGTTCTAGTCTTGATCTGATTTGGTTTGCGGTTCGGAATCGAACCGCGGTCAGGCCTAAATAATTGAGGTGATAAATAGTATAATTAAGTTTAATTTAGACTATAGAAAATGAAAGTTAGAAATTTTACTCGACATAGCATTCCAAGTAACTAATTGGATAGTCATACCCACTATTTTAAAAAGCGGATCGAAGATTAAATTGTTAATTTAAAAGATTCAATGGTTCATTGGATCAACTGGTGAACCCGACAGAACTGATTCACGTCATAAATAATTTAATTAATTAATTTGTTGAGAAACGATATTTACAAAGAGATGGGATGTTGCAGCTGTAGAAATGTTGAAAGGTTTTCTTTTTTGGGTTCAGAGAAATAGATGACACTAAAGTTATATGTACAGGAGCCAATTATCAAATACTTTTTTTTTCCCTATCGAACTCTTTCATGTAACCTGAGGGAGAAGTTAGAATCACCCAGCGGAGCAAGCCACTCACCAAAAATCTAAACACAGAAAACAAAAATATGGTTATTTCATTTTAGGTTCCAATACAAATATTAGAACCTATTTCAATTTGAACTTGTGTATGCATTCCATTGTCTATTACAAGAAAGATTAAGAATCCGCACTACAAATTGCTGAACTGTAGCAAATACAGTTCATATATTTAGCTTAGAATTTGAACTGCAAGTTCTTCTCTCTTCTTCTGAAACTTCCAAACAGAGAGAGAAAGATATGGTGTTCCTTTCCATCCAATTATCAAGCATTCTCCATTCCTATCAAATGTGCAAGAACTCCCACAAGCAAAATTCTTGAGTATCAATTCTGCTTGAAACAAGGACCACGAGCTAAGCTCTGCTTCTAGCAAACCAAACTTGTTGAAAAAATCCCTCCAACCATCAATCTTCATGTGCCCGAAAATCCTCTCCTCACCTTCATTTGCAATGATGTTTCTGATATTCTGACCTAAGTACATTTCTTCGAATATCATCCGGTTAGGATCACAGCTATTCATACAAACTTCCAGGCAATCGAAAATAGCACCAAAATGAAAGAGTGCTTCAAAAAACCGGTCTTCAAAAGTCTGCAAGTTATCATCTGCTTCAACTTCAATGATTACCATGACACATGGATTGATCTTTCTAAGCACTGTTAGGAAAGTTTCCAAACAATCGGGCTGTCTTATCATACGACTTAGATGAATAGGTGAGTAGACAGCAACGACTTCACCTTCGTTTATCTCAAAATCTTTGATATCTGTTAACGTAGAAATGTGAAAGGGTAAACTCAAGGTTTCAGCAAAGTAGGTCAGCCTTTTTTCTATCTCCTCAAATTTCTGCTTTGATGATGTTGTTCCAACCACCATTGTTATCTTGAGAAGCTCAAGTGGACATTCTTTTCGAGTTGCAAGAGCTTGCATGAACACGGTACAGTGTGATCCAGTTCTGATTGCAAGGTCAACAATATGAATTCTTTTTGCTGAGGCCACATTTTCTACAACTGCTTGGATTCCTGCAAGGATAGTAACTTGATAAAAGGGGACTTCATGGTAACAAGCAATAAGAGCTTCTATGGCACTTGCCATTATCTCTTCTGGATATAATAACATTATTTCTTCTGTTTTCACTCCCTTTGATGTGATCCTCCCAGTTTCTAAGTTGGATCTCTCTCGAAGAGCTTTACTGAAGTAATGAACCATTCTTTGAACTGAGTTACCTGCTGTGGAAGAAAACTTATCACAATGGTCTAGGAATATGCTAGCGCAATCAAATTGTTGGCTGCCAATATTCTCAGCAGAAAGTAATAGAAAATGCACAAGTTCCACATATTTGATATCCTCTTCAGATATACTGACAGAAGAATCATTGCCGTAGGAATGGTCAAGAGAGAAGAGATCAGAACAAGCATGGGGAGAAGATTGAAGGTATCTTGTTATTGCAGCTCTTATGATATCTACTAATGATAATGCTCTGAAACCAGCCATGGTTAAATGGGCTAAATCTTCCTCACTTCCTGCTCCTTTTGGAAAATAATACAACTCCCCATGATATTTGCCTTCTAAAACTCAAATATGTCCTTTGGATTCACCGAACTTAAACCCCTAGGATAGATGGGACAAATTTCTTATGCTTTCTCTGAAGTTACATAGATACTTGATGGAGTAATGGTGACTCTGTCTCTACACAATACAAAGACAAAAGAAGACGTGTATGTCTTTGATTTTAACGACTATAGCTTAAAGTTATATTTAATATAATGACAGGGTTTGAAATAAACTATAAGTTCTTGTGAACTTACAATGTTTTTGTTCGCTTGCTGTTGAAAAGAGAAAGAGACTTGCATATGCCCTTGAGAAGTGCAAAAGCATAATGTTGATGTAGTTGTTGAGAGCTTGTAGTGCTTTTTGTTTAACAATATTGCCAAGAAATAGGGTGTTACAGATATGCTCAAGTACTTATCAAGTACTTAGCAAATGGTGCTGGAAAGAATTGGGTCTGTTGTAAAAACCAGAATTTGGTTGAGATTGAACACACATTGACTATATTGGGACGATTTTTCCATCTTTTGTTTTTAATTGATGTCTTGTTTTGAACTTCTAGGTTTTTATATTTGACTTTGGAGGAGGAACCCTTCTTATGTTGGCTTGCTTAGGCTTTGTGTTTATGCAGTAGTAGCTGCCGAGACCCAGGGAGTTGTAACAAGAGAGACCATTGAAAGAGCTTTTAGCTTAACAGAGGAAGGGTTTACTGCTCATGTGTCAGAAAGTTGGAAACACCGGAGGAACTGCAGCCATACAGTTATCAAAGGAACATAATGCGAACATTGAGGAGATCAGGCAGGAACTTAAGGAATTACACCCACATGATCCTCAGATTGTAATCCTCAAGCATGGAGTCTGGAGAGTAAAGGGCATTATTCAGGTTGCTTTGATTACCAATTTGATTGTGATTAGAGCATACATTACATGCTATATCTTCTTGACATAACTTTAGTTTCTTGTTTTCTCCAACGTATCCTTCTTGGCTTTTCGTTTTGGTGATGCTGAAATTTCAGAAACTACTGAGTTGGAAAGATCTTTAGGTACTTTATTTGTGATGACTTATGGTCAAAGCTTGATTGATTCAAAAGTTTCGAAGCTTGTGATATATCCAGCTTTGCAAAAAGCCAAAAACTTGAACTTGATGGTGTTTTAGAAATTTCAATTACTTCATGTTTTCTTTCATGAACGCATTCAGCATTGACCTCTTAAAACTCGTAAGTATTTGGAATTAACATTGATGGATGGATACTATCTGCCATTTTGAAACTTAATGTTGTGTAGAGGCTAACTTTGCACTCATTTTGGCATTGAGGCTTGCTCTTCTCATTTCTCAATTTTAATGGACATGCTTATTACTAGTACTAGATTTATTCACAAACTAATTGAAATAAACATAAGTTAATCACAACACAATTGCATACCTTTCTTCTTGTAGAGATGCTCTTAATCAAACTTAATTGATTGCTTAACTTAATAAGCAAATGCACTTATTTATAGGAGGGAAATCAAGTCACTATAACTTCACATGTAAGCATTTGGAAGCAAGCTTTGATTACTATGTAATCACAGACATTGATTTCTATGTAATCACATGTATTTGGATGCATAATGACTTTCTCTAACCCTTCCAAAAATGTTATCATCATGGGTGTACCATATGTTTCCCATTAACATTTTCTAATTTGTTGTTATTTAACAACATTTTCCAACATCTCCCACTCACACATGATGGGATCAACAGTTTTTATTGTCTTTACAAGAATAATTCATACTTAGCAATTGTGTCGTGCGACCAGCATACTTTGAGAGCTCACTTGCTATACATCTGTTAGGAATATATAGCTGCTCGAATAATGGATAGAACCATAGTGGATTAGGTATGCAGTATCCTCGATCATTTATCACATTATATCTCTCTTGATCTCTTTTCAAATGTAATATTTATTTTGTATTCACAATCATGTTTGATCACATAGAACAACATAATTGGTCGACCAGTGAATACAAGCTAATGTGATATTATTTATATAATGATATTTCTCTTTTCTCGAATCTCTAAACCTTGATTCAATTCGCTTTTCCAGATATGTCCTTTCGGATCGAATCTCTCATGATCCTTCAGCAACACTCCAAGATAGCGATCATCAAATCTAAGTTTTGAGAAGCAGACAAGAGTCTAAATGGTACAATATGAGATTGAAATAATCTCAATGGTCTCGCACAATATCAAGACTGAGATATTTACTTGTATTACCCGCAATAGTCGTAAATGTACACATGGTATGAAAACATGTGCTACGATATTCTCTTCTTTCCCATGGAGCGTATGTCTCATAAAATACCGTACAAATTATAGTTCTGATAAACACAATGTCTAACTCATATCCGACATTAAGACAAGTAAGGTGAAACGAACTTATTCACCTGAGATCATATCACATAGAAAATGACCTCGCAATGATATTACTTAACTCTCAAGCTTGAGCTCCCTAAATTATCACTCAGATAATTAGCTTAAAATTTATCTCATCTCCCATTACACAAGTAATGGAGGCGATTTCCCGTGTAAGATGACCAATCATTCACTTGTCTGACATACTTCTCATACAAACTAATATTATATTTGTTTAAATATGTATCAATATAATAACATGTAAGCATTGAATACAAATATCAATGAGTATTAACATTAGTAAACATCATTGGGAAAAATAACACATAACAATATGTAAGCACATTAACATCTACGTAATCCATGAGCTTTTACATGTCTAACAAAGACATCTCTAGGAACAGGCTTGGTCAATGGATCACCTACTATCTCTTGCGTAGAAATGCATTTCATTTTTACCTCTTCTCGTGCAACTATGTCTTTTACAAAGTTATATTTGGTATCTATATGTTTCGTTTTATAATGGAATTTTGGGTCTTTTGTGTAAGCTATCGCTGCTTCACTATCACAGTTAACTAATACTGGACCAGAAGCTTCATTTGACATACCCAAATGATCCAAGAACCTTTTTAACCACACACTCTCTTGTACTGCTGATGAAAATGCCACAAATTCAGACTCCATTGTGGATAAGGCTATACAAGATTGTTTCTTACTGCTCCATGATATGACACCATTGTTTAGCAAGAAAACAAAACCAGAGGTAGATTTTCTTTCATCTAAATCTCCTCCCCAATCAGCATCAGTATAGCCTCGCAATTGCAGATCATTTCCTTGATAACACAATGAGTAATCAAATGTCCCTTTCAGATACGTAAATATTCTTTTAACTTCTTTCCAATGTGCTATCCTTAGATTGGATTGGTATCTACTTACCATTCCAACAGCGAAACATATATCAGGTCTCATACACAACATTGTGTACATTAAACTTCCAACTGCATTTGTATAAGGAACTTTCTTCATTTGTTCCTTTTCCCATGGAATTTCAGGACACAATCTACGACTCAAAGCTTCAGTTCTTGTGATAGGAGTATCAATGGGTTTGCAAGCCTACATTTGAAAGCGTTCAAGAATTTTCTTTATGTATGACTCTTGTGAAAGAGATGATCAATTCTTTGAATGATTTCTTGAGATCTTAACCCCAAGAATATATGCAGCTTCACTCATATCTTTCATTTCGAATTTAGATGATGACCATTCTTTGATGTGTTTTACAAACTCCTTATCATTTCTAGCTATAAGTATATCATCCACGTACAAGGATAAGATAATGGACTTATCTTTGTCTCTCTTGGTGAACACATAATGATCATCATCTATCATTGTGAAATCATTCGAAATGATTATATTATCGAATCGTATATACCATTGTCTAGACGATTGCTTGAGACCATATATAGACTTTAAAAGTCTACATACTTTCTCATTTTCATTTTTTTTTATTAAACCTATTGGTTGTTCCATGTAGATTTCTTTGTCAAGTTCTCTATTGAGAAAAACAGTCTTTACATCCATTTGATGTAATTCTAGATCCATGCTTACTACTATAGCCAAAATCAAGCGAAATGAGGTAAACCTTACAACAGGTGAAAAAGTCTCTTCGTAGTCAATTCCTTCATGTTGCGTATACCCTTTTGCTACAAGTTGCGCTTTATATCTTTCGATATTGCCATCGGCATTACGCTTTATTTTAAGAACTCATTTGTTCTTGATAGCTTTACGTCCTTTGGGTAGATCAACCAATTCCTAAAATTGGTTAGACTTCATTGACTCAATTTCTTCTTCCATTACTTTCAACCATTTTTCCTTAGCAGGACACTGAAGAGCTTTTTTTATGTTTCTAGGTTCTTCATCCTCTTGAGGTAGAATCATAAAAGTTTCTCCTTCAATATCGAAACTATAGGGTAAGGCGTTTAACGCCTATATGACCTAGCCGCATATGCCAAAGTTCAGTATTATTAACAATAGGTAAACTACGTTTATTAACTCCAGTATTTAAAATATCTTTAGAAGTTTGCAATGTGTAATGACCATGCTGGTTTGGACAACAAATGATCTGAATATTACGTTTAGATGCTCTTTCATTCCTTAGTTGGGCAATGTAGTCAGGACAGTTCCTTTTCCAGTGCCCGATTTTGCTACAGTGATAGCATTTGTCGTCAGAAGCCCTCTTGGGCTTTGTTATCTTACTTTGCGGTTGAGAACCGAAACCCTTCTTCTTCTTCACTTTCGTCTTTTTTCCCTTTGACCAGGTTTGGGAAGAAGCAGAAAGTGAAGAAAGTTTCGGATGGCGAGTTGGTACTCACTTCCTTAAGTCATTTTCCGTCGTGAGTAGCATCCTATGCAGCTCATGGTAGGTACAGATAATCTCGTTCATGTTGAAGTACATCACGAATTGGCGATATGAAGCTGGGAGCGAACCAAGAATGACACTCATTCCGAGAATGTCATTCAGAGGGAGATTATGTTGCCTCAATTGATCAATCAAATCGATCATGTGAAGAACATGCGAGCTCACAGCTTGCCCCTCGTCCAGTCGCGCATGGAACAGTTCCATTGCAACTTTGTGAAAAACGATTTGTTCCTGGTTCATAAACAATTCTCTTAATCACATCATCATACTATACGCATCTGACATGCCATAGTATTGTTTCTTGAGTCCCGGTGTCAGCGAACTTAAGATTTATTATTTAACTTTTAAATCATCATCTTTCCAAGATTGGAAAACTTGGCGTTCCTCCAGTGTTGCGTCCTCAGACACAACAAAGGGCAGCGGACCCTCAAGAACATATCCCAACTTCTCGGAATCAAGGACAATCCCTAAATCCAAGTCCCAATCAGCGAAGTTCTCAGCGCCTTTGAGTTTGTTCGTATCCAGTATATGCGTAAACTGATTAGAAGATGGTGCCGCCATCGCAAATCTATCATATAGATCACGAAAAACGGTTAACAGGTATAAAGTAGTTTCATATAATATCAAAAGCATTAACTAGATCATGGATTTTTAATCTAAAAATGCCCCTCCCATTAAATCATGCAAAACTGTAATCCCCAAATAGAATACAAAGATTTAATAATTAAATTAAATACAAATAGTGAAAGGTGGATCCCTTGAATATATTTCAGCTCACAGCAGAGGCTTGGTCTCGCCTACGTATATTCATTAGGTAGACAACTCATTGTCAATCACTCAATAGTGACTCCTGGGTTTCCGGTCCTGGTCGTTTCTCGTTGTGACAGGTTGGGCACGTTCACAAGGAGACGTACCAAGGTTAAACTTGTCAATGATAAACTCAAGTTACTTGTGTAACCCTGACAGCTTGGGCATGTTCAGGATTGCGCTTTCGCTTGAATTTATCTAGTATCTAATATACATACGGCATAAATAAATCTCTATCGGCTACACCCTCACAGTAGAGGCACGGTCTCGAATGTAGTCACGGAAAAATATTCATAAACCGTATTGACAAGACGGACCATGTAATATGCATCAAATACATAATTAACATAAACCTTATTAATTAGAGATTTTCCGCAAAAGATGATTTTTAATTTATTTAATCAAATTAAATAAATACATGCATAACAAGTAAAGAATAAATTAAACATTGAATTTAAAAGGCATAATCATATTAGGGTGGCCAGAATCAAACTCGCTCTGATACCATTTTGTAGGGTTTTATATCGAAAATCCAGTAACGCAGCGGAATAGTGGAAAATCAAAATTTTCCGATTTCAAAATTTTTCTTGAATCAATTAAATAATTATTTATTTAATTATCCAATTATCAAATTCTGAAAAATTACACAAGAGATCAAATTTCTTGGTAATTACTGAATTGCCCCAAACTTTGTAAATTGATCATTTTAGTCCAAAAATTGTCAAATATAATTTTGGATGATTCTAAATCATTTCTAAAATATTTTTCAACATATCCAATACAGCAAAATCAGATTTCACACAAATCCCCAAATTTAAGCCTAATGCCGAGAGCACCCCAAAATGTTCAATTAATTGCAATTTGGTCCATTTTGTTCAAAACATGCCAAGATCAAATCCAATCAACCTAAAAATTTACATGCATCATATACACTCCATAACACATCACTTATATGAAAATCCCCAATTTTGGAATGGGTTATGAATCCTAATTTTTCAATTTCATCAAATTGACCAATTTTACCAAATCTTTAAAATCCAACACTTTAATCCATTCATTACTTCACCAAACAAGCCTCAAAACTTTTAAATAACTCTAGAACAATTCTAGCTCACCAAGGAATGGCTCAACAACTCTAGAATGGCAACTTGATTTCCAAAGAATCAAAAGTAAGCCTTTGAAACCATTTCAAGCTTACTTACATGCATAGATCTTTCATTCAAGTTCACAACCAAATAAACACAAACTATAAGAGAAGAGAGAAATCAAAGCAACACAAAATGATGCCAAGCATGTTAGAAACTATTTCCATGTTGAAGACTTTAAAGAAAAACTTACAAAAACAAGCTTTTTCAAGCTTTCTTCTTTAGGCTCCAAGCTTTTCTCTCAACTTATTTTATGTTTATTTTTTGTATAATGAACTTATGAAACCCTAAAATGAAACAAAATAATTTATACCTCCTCAAACTAGCCTTGGCCGAAATTGGTGTATAGGAAAATATCTAGATATTATTTTTTGTTTCATTAAAGTAAGCTTTATCAACTTGCAAGCTTAATCATCAAACCATTTAATGAATTTCTTAAAGTCAAATAAAGCAACTAAAAGCATTTCCTTAATCATCACAACTTTAAGATATTTATATTTTAATTAATTTAATCATTTAACAATTAAATAATTATTTAAATATAAATATATGTATTATATTTACATTAAATATCAAATACATATATATTTATGATATTAGTCAAATATCTCAATTTGACATTTAATTAATGTGTATTTGATAAAATCTATCATTAAATGCAAATACACAAAAATTAGGAAATGACTATTGGGTCCATTCACATGTATTTTACGTTTAACCTTTAAACGAATTATAAATAATCAGTATTATTTATAAATGTTGCCTAGTGCTCTACGATTATATTTCATTAGTGAGACTCTCTAGATTCAGGCATATCCGTCACGAAATCCAATTTCGTGTCCATAATTTACCCACCCGTAAATTATGACGACCAAAAATAAACTCGTTGAATCATACAGGTCGAGGTCATGACATATGTATAATTCATCCGTCACAGGTATCCGGATATATCCCAGAGATATAGATGTAAATGTCAAATCTCTATAAGGACTATCCCGTCGACGTCTCTATTAGCAATCTCACAAAGAGAACACTCAGAACTTATTTCTAAAGTGTACCACGGGCCCATGGTTTTTATCTGATTGTTAATCATAAATGGACTACCTATGCTCTGTACACAAAACTGACGGATCCTATCTCGACACACACATGACACCCTGAGGATCTATCCAGACCCAACGAACAGGCGGAGGTCTGATCTAAATAGATCGGTGACGTGACTTCCATCTAAGTGTGGAGGATGTCTCATGCGCCCACAGTGGTATCTCAAGTCGAAGAATCACAAGTGCTACTCAACCCGAGAAGATTCTTACTGACGTTGGTGTACCATCTATTAAGAATCTTCGGTGAGTCGTTCAGTGTTTATCCGCTATAAACACCTACTCGTCTATACGAGTCCCCAAGACTCATGGTTCATTGAGAAACCATTGGAATCATATATTCCAGTATACGACATGTACCGGTCTCAACGGGTTTACTTTACTGACCAAGTAGTGTAAACCTTGACCAGGAACTGTCTGATAATGCCAACGTCATGATACAACTCAATGTTAGTTGCGACGCTTTTGCAACAGTATCATGACTAATCATCCTAGGGTCTATTACATATTTACCATATTAAAAGATATATTATATTACAGAAATTGTTTGTATTATTCATAATAAAACGTTTTACAGTAGTATTCTCAAAGAAATACAACCGGGAATTGGCGCTCTGAGCACCACCCCAACAGAAACGACGTCGAGGAATGCTTATATGATTACTACGTCATAATTGGGATTCTAGTTGTGGAACGCATTCCTCACTTTCCATATTATTCCCATTTGGATCGTGTACATTACTCTCACTTGGATTATGTATATCACTCCCACTCGGATCATGTAGAGGAGACTTATGTGAAACTAATTCATCATTTTGAGATTCATGTGAAACTGATTCATCATGTTTTCTCAAATTTCTCTCATTACTCACACTTGAATTAGTTAAACACAAGTATTCACCAATCATGAGATCCATGTGATCCTAAGTTTCATATAGAGATAAATATTGACCTATCTCTCATTGCTTAGGAAAATCATTTCCTAAAAATGTAATATCTCGTGATTCAAATTCTGTCATGCCTCCACTTTCATGCTCACCTATGCAAACATACTCTTTTGAATATTCAGAATATCTTATGAAGATACATTTTTTTCCTATTGGGCCTAACTTTCCATGTTCATGAGAACGCACATGGACATAGACCGCACAACCCTAAGGTTTCAGAAAGTGAATATCAGGTTTGCGACCTGTCCATAACTCATATGGTATGGTGGCAACATATTTTGATGGCACTCGATTAAGTACATATGTGGCAGTTAATAATGCATTACCCAATAGGTTATAGGCAAATTTGCTTATGCCATCATAGACCTAACCATTTCAAGAAGAGTTATATTTCTTCTTTCCGGAACACCATTTTGTTGAGAAGTAGCAGGAGCAGTCAACTAATGACTAATTCTTTTTTCATCACATAATTCTCTGAACTGATCAGATAAATACTCACGACCACGGTTAGTGCGTAGCGCTTTAATTTTCTTGTCTAATTGATTTTCTATTAAATTCATAAATTTCTTAAAACATTCTAATGCTTCAGATTTATGAGCAATCAAATAGACATAACTAAAGCGTGTAAAATTATCTATGAATGTGATGAAATAAGATGCTCCATGTCTTGCTCTGAAATTCATTGGACCACGATATCTGAATGAATTAATTGCAATGAATATCCTGCTTTAATCCCCTTTTCCAAATGGTTTTCTCGTAGTTTTTCCAGCCAAACAATATTCACAGGTTGACAAATTTACCTTCTCAATATTTCCCAGAAAGCCTTCTTTGGCTAATCTGTTCATTCTTTGCTGGCCAATGTGGCCAAGCCTAGCATGCCACAATTTACATGCAAGATCATGCATTTTTGTGTAATCTAACTAGAATACATGTATTTAAGATACTGATACTTATGTTAGGAAACATCATCCCTAATATATTTCTATATTTGTCATCTTAGGATCTAACCAAATATGTATTACTAGTCCTAGATTTATTCACAAACTAATTGAAATAAACATAAGTTAACCACAACACAATTGCATACCTTTATTCTTGTAGAGATGTTCTTAATCAAACTTAATTGATTGTTTAACTCAATAAGCAAATGCTCTTATTTATAGGAGAGAAATCAAGACACTATAACTTTACATGTAAGCATTTGGAAGCAAGCCTTGATTACTGTAATCACATGTATTTGGATGCATAATGACTTTCTCTAATTCTTCCAAAAATGTTACCGTTATGGCTGTACTATTTGTTCTCCATTAACATTTTATAATTTGTTGTTATTTAACAATATTTTCCAACACCTATATTGCCAATCCATCTATAATTGCTCATCCTCTCCACCCAAATGATTCTTTCCTTATATTTGCATCTGATGGTATATGGGGAACACTTGAGTAATGAAAAGGCTGTGGATATTGTCTAAAGTCATCCTCATGCGGTAAGATCTTTTTTTCCTTTATTTTTGTTGCATCATTCGATGAGGTATGGTACAAGACCCTCCACTCTCTATTCGATGTGCTCTGCAACATTGATAATTCACAGAACTAGGCATATTATGTGCATGGCTTGAAAGCTGCATTAACAAAGCAGTTGCAGTGCTAGAATACTAATACTGAAAGACCACCTATTTGTACATTTTGTTGCAAGAAAGTAACCTCTATTACTACAGATTCAGTGTAATTTGTTGATATGATTTAATTAAATTCTTGTGTTATTCCAATCACATTGTTTGGCATATCATAAGATATTGCCAATCATATATCTAAATGGTGAATGTTCCCAACACTTGATTGTATTTGGATTTGTAGGCATTTAAGATCCCTACAAAACAGTTTATGCACTTTCATTTTGGATTTTGTAAGGTGCGGACCAACTAATCAAATATTATTCGCTTTATATGAACAGCCCGGGTAAATGAGAAATATTAAGGAATGTTAAGGAATATTATCATGAAAATCTATATTATGGAATCAAGAAAAAATGATTATTTGATAATTTTTTACTTAAAATTTTCCTGCCCGCATGACCCTTTTATAAAAACTTTTTAATTGTTTTCTGAAATTAATTTTTTTTATTTATATCCTGAGTATCAGACATAGCTTTCTAGGCTGCAATGTGCATCAAATTAGGCAGTTATTTAACCGCTCAGAGCCCAGTGCATACTCATCATCTACTCCCACCATTTCATTGCTTCCAAAAACAACTCAAAATTCATTAAATTGTAACTAAAATCAATCAATATTTCAAATTAAAAACACTTGGGGGACCTCAGTGATAATGCTTATACTTGTCATCAAATAAAGAATCAGGTCCCAAAGATTTCATGTCATCATCGGAACCCCAAATTAGAAATTAAAAAACATTATTAAAAAATAAAATTGCTAAATTTTTTTACAAGAAAGATATTTAGCAGTACTTCATTCAGTTTCAGTGCGCCGGTTAGAAAAAGGAGAGCGTACACAATATAAGGCTCTTGATTTTGAAAATATATATATATATATATATAGATATATAAGAATCTAAAATCAATATAAAAAAGAATCTAAAATCAATCTCTAGTAATAAGATAAACAAGGATCCTTCAAGAGGCGTTGCGTATTTATCAAAAGAAAAAAAATAAAATTTAAAAAATAGACGAGAAGTTGAGGAAGAGGTAGACGTAGATATTTTACAAGCTTAGGCATTCTTGTGAACGACAGATAAGTTTGAAGAGTTTATATATATACACACACACCGAAATCGGGAAAATTAGGGTTTTAAAGTTACGGTGCTTGGTCAAATTACCAAAAGAACCTTAATCTTTGAGTGTTATGACGAAATAACCTATTCATAGTTAATGGGTAAAAGCCCAAGGTCATTGTGAAGATAAGAGTTCATATAGAGGCGCTCGAGCCCAAGGTACATGTTCGATGTGGTCAGGTTCGAGGTGGTCAGGTCCAAGGTGGTCAGGCTCGAGGGCACTAGAGTTTGCGAAGATACACCCGAGGTGTTTAGGTCAGGTCCGACATCACACTCTCAGGACAGCCTCATCAGGCTCGAGGGCACTAGAGTACTTGCGAAGATTATCCGAGGTGTTCAGGTCAGGTCCGACATCAGACTCTCAGATTATCCCGAGGTGTTCAGGTCAGGCCCGGCATCAAACTCTCATGGCAGCCTCGACATTCAGAGCCCCGTGTCAGCCTCTAAAGTCAGAATCGACTCAGTAGATCAGACCCGATCGAGGAAAAGAGAGGAGGTCAGACAAAGCACCGTGAGTCTCAGCACAGCGATCCTACTTGTTAGTAGATGTAATGAAATGATGTTACTCGTTCCGACAGACCAACCCGACAAGGTCATATGACCCCTTCAACCCGACCTGATTAATAAGAGAGTAATAGGTCAGGACTGCTGAATCTTATACACATGTATGGATGACGTATGCCCTACATGAAACCTAGAGTTGTCAGACAGTTGGATGGGCGTAACGTACGAGTAATGGGCAATAACGTACGAGTAATGGGAAATAACGGTAAGGAAACGTGGCCAACGTCATGAATGGCCGTAAAGTGCGAGTAATTGGCAGTTCGCGTGGCTAACTTCATAAGCTAATGAAAGGTAGAATTTGTCCTCGTATATAAAGGAGTTGAGAACTCATTATAGGGGTGGGCTAATTTGTTTCTTCACTTGTAAAAGAGAGCAAAAAACTTAGTGTAAGTGAGAGATAGTAAGAGGTCGATCAGACATGTAAGCAAGAGATGAAGAGGTCGGTACGACCCGAGGTCATAATAAAAAATTTATTTTCTTGGATTCATTCCGCCAAATCATGTTAAACCCTATATTTTTTCTGTGTGTTTTCTTATCTTTTGCTAAGTTTGTATTTGGTCCCCAAACCAAATAAATTCACAGTTGAGAGATGATTGTTCGATGAGTGGTTTTCCTGAATTACCACTGGAACAAAAATCAGCAGTCAACAGTTGGCGCCGTCTGTGGGGAAAGTAAGAAAATCAAAAAGCACGTTAAGATGATGGCAAGAGACGAAAACCATAGAACTGCAGAGGCAGAGCATGGATGGAGAGAGAGGGATGAGGAAACCCTGAAAATGAAAGGGAGGACGCACGAAATGAGAGGGAAACAACTCAAGCCCTTATGAAGACTATGATGGAAAATATTGAAAAACTAGATGAGAATACCGAAGAACCTGTCGGAGTAGAACCTAGTAGAAAAAAAGGATGAAATAGCAAGAGGAAAGAGGATTGTCGGGGCAGACAGAGACCGCGGAAAAAGAAACAGAACCTCCCAAAGAAGCAAATCCGTAGGGAAAGACAAGAAAACCCTAGAATCATCTAGTAGCAGTTCACGTTTAGGGGGAGGTGACCTGGAATGATTTCTAGAGAGGGGGAGGTTCCCGGTAAAGAGAATATCATACCCGAAGAGGAAGACACGAAGAGGGCCATAGACAAAAGCATGACAGCTCCGAAAGTCATATGAAGAGTTGGTTCCGAAGAGAGATGAGGAAATGAGAGGATAGAACGAGGGGAAGAGCTCAGGATGATAGGGACACGAAGACAATGTCCTCATTCTCGAAGGAAATATTGGCGATGTAGTTCCCGATGAAGTTCACCATGCCCACTAAGACGTCTACAAGGGTAACACAGACCCCAAGCCCCACGTTGATAGGTTCTTCTTATTGATGGAGATCCAAGAGGTGGTAGGAGAAGTGATATGTAAAATATTTCCTTTAACTTTGGGAGGACCAACCGGTCTATAGTTCAAAAATTTGACCTCGGGAAGTATCGGTAATTTCTCGCATTCAAGGAAATTTTTTGTAAGTTACTACAAGGGAGCTTGCGTACGAAGGAAGATAGTAGGATCTTTGAGGATGATGAAACAGAGAGATGACGAGCCATTAAAGAGCTTCATTGAAAAATACCATAATTTAGTGCTCGAGGTCGGGGCGTATGAATCCCGAGAAGCATCGGAGTATTTTAAATGAGCCTTAAGGGTTGGGAAGTTATGGTCCCACATGATAATAAAGGAGATACTGGATTACGCTGCAGCTTTGGAACATGCAAGGAAGTTTGTGTTACTAGAAGAATATGAGAAGATAGCCCGGGGAGGATTCCCTCGGACATCGATCTGATAATACCCGACCAACCGTGCTGAAGTGGTCGGTAATTTATCACCAAGTGCCCGGCCTTTCCCGTTGGTACGTGTCACGTCATATGGTCGACAACACCCTTCAAGACGGGTCAACATTAAGGGTCTTGGTCAAAAAGAAGTTACCATTTCTACCCCTATCGTACTGTTCAATCATCATAGTACCAGAATTTACCTCCAACATCTGTACCCTAGTTCTCGGTTCCAACAAGTGTGCGAGTTGGTGCCGGGAACTATATAAAAAGAGTGGTACCACTGATACACTGGTGGCCGACCATTGGAGAAGAAACTCATCGGCCTATACTCACTTCGTCCTCGGTACGACTCAGATGATCGGTCTGATCTCTTTCCAGTCAAAGCGAAATCTCTTTATTGCCCTTCCGGAAACCGCCCCTCGAGACGCGCAAATGTCACATCCTCTTAAAAACACATCAAATCATTTCTAGGGTTTAACGTGAGTCTGCCACTTGTCAACCATCTGTTGTCCTCCCACCAAAAAGCAAGTAATCTGACCGTCATTGCCAACTCAAAAGACGTCTAAACCCAATCGTCCATCCAATTCAGTCAGATCACTCATGATCTAGACACGAGGCTTGCATCAGACGCTTTTGTTTCAATCCAACGGCCACAAATGCATTGAACCGACTACAAGAAAGTAGAATAAACACTGTTTCTCTCTTTTATGAACATTTTAATCTTTCCAACTGCGAAAATTCCTCGTTCCCAACCGTGATCACTATACTCAATGAACGACCAGACCGCACCGAGAAACCTTCAATCCTTCCAAAAGAAACAAGTAAGTCTTCTGAACGACCTCCTTGTTTTGTTAGGCATAATGATGACTTCAAACTATTCAGATTCTGGACTGACCACGTTCTTGCCTTTGCCTTTTACAGGAATGTCGAAACGCCCAAAATACCTTGAACAGTTGGCCGTGCGACAAAGAAAATCGGTCAATATGGAGCTGGGCTTTCTCGGAAACGACCGACAAGCTCCGAGGCCAAAAAGGTGAATGAAGAAGTGGCTCCGCCGACCATCCAAAGTTTGGCTCCCCCTTCCAGGGCATCACCACTAACTACCGCCCGACCTGCCAGCCCCCCAAAGCCTACAAGAAAAATGAGACATTTTATTGGGGCAGGGGAAGCCGAGCTCGCTCGGGAGATTGAAGAGGAACAAACCCTGAGCGGAAAGAAGGCTGCTCAGAAAGAAAAGAAAATGTCGGAGGGCTCCTCCAAAAAGTGGAAGGGCGCCGTGATACTCGGTGCCGAGTACCTCAACCAGGACATAAGAGAGGCCACTTCTCATTTAGTGCCGGTATTAAACGAACTGGCCGAAGCAGTCCCTCCGACAAAGATTCCGAAATACGAAGATCTCTCCCCCAAGGATGTGTTCTACGTGCTATGCTCCCAAATGGCCAAGGTAACGATCTTTTTCATTCCTATTCTGAATTTTTGACTTAGACTGAATTCTGATTTTCTACTTCTTCTCGGCAGGGAAACTATCTGGTGGCCAAGAATAAAGATCTTCTTCTGAGCCCTCTATATGAAGGAGGTCAAGCCCAGAGGCTCCAAAACAAGATTACTGAAATGGAGGCCGAGCTGGCTAAAAAAGACGAGGAGATAAAGAGTTTGAAGCTGGCCGCAGTCGAGGCTCACTCAACAAATAAATCTCTCAGATCTGCCGCCTCTTTGGAAAGGAAAAATATCGAGAGGGTCCTGAGAGTGGAAGTGTGCAGTCTTGAATCCAAGCTGAGGGCCAAGGACGAGGAGATGGCCCGAGTTTGTGAGGAGCTTAAAAAAATGAAACTGAGTTACAGACCGAGAGGGAGGCAATCAGACTTGAGGGGGTCGGGGACTGCACTGAAATTATCCCGATGGTGCTGCCTAACTTGGACATGGGGCCCATCCATGCGGCCATCCGATATTGCAAGGGGGAGATCTCCCAAGAAGAATTTCAAAAAAGGCTGCCCCTTATCCTAAAGAAGCATTGGATCCTGATCCCATTTCAGTCGTCCCGACGTCTCCAGCTCTTGAAGAAAGCCGACCAGAGGGTCCTGCTCCTACAGTTGTAATTTCCGAGGTCTCTGAAGCCGTTCATATGGAAGCCACTGCCCCTCCTTCTGAGGTCGAGCATAGCCATCTGCCACCCGAGCCTATTGAAGAAGAGCCAATTGCCCATATTTTACTCAGAATGTGTTCTTGTAGGTGACCACTCGAGGTCTAGCCGACCGAAGAGACTGACTCGGTGGGACGTAACCAGACCCCGAGCTGAGAGAAGCACTTGGCTCTGGGGAATATTACGTCCCTAGACCAAAAGGTAGACTCGTGGGACATAACCTGACCCCGAGCTGAGAGAAGCACTTGGCTTTGAGGGAATATTGTTGGAAAATAATGACCCATAGCGTCACTATTTGTAAAAGACATTGTTGTTTCTGTACAAATTAACTATGTGACAATGGAAATTGCATTTTATCATTTCGTAATTAGATTACTTATATATATAAAAGATAAATGTCCTTATGATTAGTTCCGGATTATAAGATATGAGACAATATCAATCCACAAAGGTTTAATCATTAAATATCTATAGTCGTAGTATTATCGAGAATGGACCTCGATAATGCAGAATAGACTAGTATTGCAGTTGTGCGTGTAATGGAACTGTAACAACATAGTTCTCATATATTTAAGTATTGGATACTTATGCAAGTGTGATAGGAGGTTGTGTTTACCGATGGTACGGAAACAGCTTCACTCTGGATAGACCCCGCGGAATCCCATTGGTAGTATGACTATGTGTATATGGGAATCCGCTTCAGGGTAGGTGTATTTGGTCTTAACCTGAGACTTGCATCGCTAGTACTTGCGACAATCAATACGCTTTGGTTTTGGTCGTCCAGGACTTTAACAGGTTCTGTGTACGCCTCTTATGAGTTTTTTGAGAATCGTAGTGTATTGGGTGTGATGTCAAGATGAAAGTATCACTTCAATCATATGGAGATGATGATCACGCATGGATACAGAACCGGTTCACTATTATGTTGTAACTATCGGGATAATATGACAAGGTCATGATTATCCGATTATAGAGACCAGTTGCTTGTGATCCGATATGTGCTTCGTACGGGGCAGACACTATTCCAGCCACAGGTCTTGCATGTGACATCAGATACTGGATTGCAATACGCAATACTATGTATACTACGCCTGTTATAGATTATATATTCCTTAAAAAATATTTCTGGAGAATTGGGTAGGCACAGCGCTTTGCTAGAAGCCAACCATGTCTCCTAAATCGGTAAAAATATAGTTCGGGGTACGCACGTGTTCGGATAGTTCGACGATCGGATTTACTGCCAATATATCCATGGATCTCATGGGTCGCTTCCCGAAGATTCACCGATGACGTATGACTCGAACATAATTAATCTGGGATTAATTCGAAGAGAGAGAAAATTAATCTATGATTAATTACGGCGAGAATTTATCTGGGATAAAATTCATATAAAAGAGAGAAAAATATTAATTTGGAATTAATCGATAAAATTATATATTCGATATATTAAATGAAATTAGATTTCATAACAGAATTAAAATTGGATTTTAATTCGGGCGAACGAATTAATTTAGAATTAATTCGCGAGCGATTTTAATAGTAATTTTGCTAGGCATAATTATTTAATTAAATTTGATTTAATTACGTCGCAACAGAAAAACTCGTTAATTCGGAATTAATGAACCCGAGCCCGGAATGTGTTTGCGGGCCCACTCGGATTTTGAATCAAGTGTGACCCACAAGTCACATCACAAGTCACATCACCTAGTCACTTTGATCAACTTTTTGGTGATGGAATTTGGTGGGTGGTTGATGGCTTGTTTTACACTCAAGTTGAGAGATGATTGACTTTTACCAAATATTAGATATTTGGTATATCTTATTTGCTTTTTGAAAATGAAATACACAAGTCAACAATTACACTTCTTCTCTCTCTCCCACAGCCGAATTCTCTCCTCTTCATTTTCTTCACATTGCCGTGAGTTACAAAGGGAAAATAGGAAATTTGTTGTAATTTTCAAGAGCTAGCACTTACAAGGATTCATAAAAAGGTGATAGGGAAACATCCATTGAGTTTGGAATTCTAAAAGTTCAAGCTTGGAGCTCATCAACTTCATTTCTACAAAGAGAAGCTTGGAGCATTTCAAAAGGAAAAGTTTTGTTATCAACACATCCTATAACCGTTCTTTGTAAGTATAATTCCACTATACTTTCTTTTAGTATTCACACTTTTATCATACTTTAAATGTTCTTGTGATGATCTTAGAGACCAACAATGGTATCATGAGCCAATTTTGAGCATGAAATGAACTTAGGGTTTATATATTTGAATTTGGGTATTTTTTATTTAAGCATGTTTTGATCAAATTGTTTGTTTGAGTATGCTTATATAATGATAACTAAGTGTTATGCATGATCAATTTGATGAAAAATTAATTGGATTAATTTTCCCAAAATTCTTAGGCTTGGCCGAATGGTGATGAACCCTAAAGTCATGGTGATTTTGATTTTTGGACCATTGGATGTGTTTAAAATGATGGATATATTGATTTGTGATTTAATTGGATTGAAATCAAAATCGGATATAAAAATCCCTCCATTGTCGTGACCAAAAGAGCGTGAAAATGAGTTGATTTTGTTTCAATAATGTTGGACATGTGTTGAATATAATAATGCATGATTAATTAATTAAATTGATGTTTTGGAAATGTTAATTTAAATAATTAATTAGTGCAATACACTTTAATTAATTAATTTTTGATTTTTGGAATATTAAAATTTAATTAGTTAGGCTTAATTTGGAATTGGGCTAAAATTGTTGTATTTGGGCCTAATGGGCTTGGTTGGGCCAAGTTGGTTTATGACATTGGATTAGATCCAAATTGGGCCTAAAATCATTCCATTAAGTCCAAATATAATAAATGGGCCTTTAAATAATTTAATTGGGCCTAATGGACCAAAATTAATTTTATGGCAAATGGTGATTTCTTATTTGGCTTTGGTTGCCAAAGTCCATGCCTTAAGAAATTAATTGAAAGTCCATTGGACTTTAATTAAATTAACATTGGATGTTAATTGGGCTTTGAGACCCATTAAGATTAGATTTAGAATCTAAGTCGTAAAGGCGCATTAAAAGTGTAATTATTTAATTTGGAATTAAATATTAAAAGTGTAATTATTTAATTTGGAATTAAATAAAAAATTAATATTGAATACAAAATAAATTGGATTTAAAATTGTAGTTCGATATAATTCAAGAATTCATACTTTGAGTACTTATTCTTAAACGAGTTGGACTCGCGCAAATCAAATCGTTGTTTGAACATTAAGGATCACTTTATTCAAAGATTAATTAATTGGATTAGATTTATTGAATAACATGCTTTGTGTGAATACATGGATGTGTTGTATGAATAATGTATATCAGATGGATATTAGATGGGTGAGGGAAATTCTGGAAATTGTTGTAATAAATTTAGAATTTATTAAATTGGACCTGCGTATCCAGCCTTTATCTCTCGATTCTTTGTAATTCTCTTCTCACCAATTCCCCTCAATGTAATGAGGTTTCTTTATTGTATTATGTAATTGGGTAGAAGTTAGAATAGTGCTAGCCGGGGAGAGGAAATGGAGTGATTTGTTCTAGGAACAATTTGTGAGATATCCATCCGCATATCATTATTAATTTATTTACCGCGCCTTATTATGCTTTTAGAATGCATGCTTAAAGATGTATGATGAGACCTAATCAAAGATAATTAATTGGTTGCCAATTACGCGAAAAACCCTCAACAAATATTAAGCGTTTTCCTTCCATTGAATGATTCATTCTCAAGATCCAAGATTGGCACTGGTTTGTTGGCCAAAGTCAAGACTTTTGTCCATCGCGGATGTGTTTGAATTATGAAGGCTTTGTTCCATATCGCATGTCTTGCCCAAGTTGTGATTTGTTGGCCAAAGTCAATATCACTTCTTGTTCATCGACATCGATTACGAAGCTTTCCAAGGTCAATGGGTCCCGCTTAACTGGAATCATTAAGCTTGTTGAGCCAAAGCCAAGGCTTAGTTGATTCAGAGGAAAAAAAGGTTAGGAAAATATATTGGATATATTGGCATATATATTGTATATATGTTTCAGACTTGGAGGTTCCACCTACCGGATCTAGGAATTGGATGAGATCCAATTGATCTTAGAGATCTACCTAGTTAAATATCATACAGCTTGTTGGCCAAAGTCAAGGTTATGTGTTAGTTAACGAGATCCTAGCCCACTAGGAAACTAGGTTTCCCGAGTACTCAATAGAGGGTTAGAGGCTCGCCGAAAAATAATGGGAGGCCAGTATTGAATTTGCAATTTCGTTCAAATACTTGGCATTACGCGCTTTCAAATTATTTCGTCAATTATATATTTATTAGTTTGACTAATATTATATTATTTTTCTTGTAACAGTTGGACTGTACCCAAATATCGTTAATTGAATAGTTTGACTATTGCAATTAAGATGACTGGAAAGATCGGAGTTAGAGACATTATCATGGGCGAAAATGTCTTTAATGGCGCGAACTTTCCTGACTGGGATATGAACCTCAGGATTGACTTGGGGGCTGAGAGGATGCTCTATACGATAGAGAGACCCCTCGGGCCTAAGCCCGGAAATGAGCAGCCGCTTGAGCTTGAGCTTTGGAAGACTCATAGCGATGACAACTCAACTGCTCAGTCCCTCATGCTCGCTGCGATGACCACTCAATTTCGTCGCCAAAACAAGGGATTGCATCCCTATACTATGATGGCAAAATTGAAGGACCTTCATCGATCTAATCTTAGATCGCAAAGGTATGAATTGCAGAAGAAGCTCTTTCGCTCATGAATGTCAGAGGGTACGTCTGTTGAGCACCATGTGTCATAGATGATTGCTGACATTTAACAGCTAGGTCAGCTAGGCATAACCTTTGAGGCTGAGACTTCTATAGATTTGATCTTGCAGTCTATTACTGATAGCTGGAGCGGGTTCATCATGAACTACAATATGATGAACCAAGACCATACTCTTGGAGAGCCGATGGCAATGCTGCATGAAGCAGAAAAAGAGTTGTTGAAGAGCAAAAAGCGCGAGGCGCACTTCGCTTCAACATCTCAGTCTCCGAGGGCTTAGCCCAAGGCAACTAAAGGTGTAAAGAAGAAGTAGAAGAAGAAGGGCAAGGCCAAATCGTCAAAGTCTTCTAGGAAGGCTATGGACAAATCCCAAGATGTATGCCTGCCGTGTGGAAAATGGGGTCACTGGAAGCGTGACTGCCGTGAGTAAAAGGTGCACATGAAGGAAATAAAAGCGGGCAAGGCACCGGCTTCAGGTATATTTGTTATAGAAATAAACATGTCTACTTCTAGTTTTAAAAATTAGATTTTTTATTCTGGTTGTGGTACTCATATATGTACTGATGTGCAAGATCTGAGGATTTGCAGGAGACTAGCCTCAGGAGAGATTGACCTCCGCGTTGGAAATGGGACTAGAGTCGCCATTTTGACCTTTGGGACTTATATTTTGGAACTGCCATCGGGGCATGTACTTAATCTTTCAGACTGTTATTATGTACCTAGTTTGACTATGAATATTATATATGTATATTTATTGGCCCAATGAGGCTATACTTTTATTTTTAGAAACACTAGGTGTTTTATGTATAAAAATGATATGGAGATATGCAATGCTGATGTGAATAATGGTCTTTATATTTTGAATATAAATCAATCTCAAACATATAATGTAACAAACAAAAGGCTTAAACTAAGTAACAAAGATGAAACTTGTATGTGACATTGTCGTCTGGGACACATTAACAAGACTCGCATATCCACACTTTCGAAGAGTGGATACTTGGATGGATTTGATCCAAATTCATATGACGTCTGTGAATCTTGTTTATTAGGCAAAATGCCTAAAACACCTTTTAGCGGTAAAGGTGCACGTGCCACCGAACCGTTAGCCCTCGTTCATACTGATGTATGTGGGCCCATGTCTAGCCAGGCTAGAGGTGGATATGAATACTTCGTAACCTTTACGGATGCTACATCGCGTTATAGTTATGTGTATCTTATGAGACACAAGTCGGAAACCTTTGAGAAATTCAAAGAGTTTCGACACGAAGTTGAAAAACAGACCGACAAAAGTATTAAAACATTACGGTCGGATTGTGGTGGAGAATACTTGAGCAATGAGTTTCTTGATTACTTGAAATAGTATTGCATTCTTTCACAGTGGACTCCTCCCGGAACACCGCAATTAAACAGTGTGTTGAATGGAGAAACCGAACTTTGTTAGACATGGTAAGGTCGATGATAAGTCACACAGAGCTACCTATTTCCTTCTGGGGATATCCATTGAACAATACAATACTTATTTTGAATAAGGTTTTGTCAAAGTCTGTTCAACAGACTCCGTATGAAATATGGACAGGAAAGAAGCCGGGTTTCTCATTCCTGAAGATTTGGGGTTGCTGGGCATACGTCAAACGTTTTGGAAGGTACCAAACTAGAACCCAAATCGGATAAATGCCTATTTGTAGGATATCCTAGGGAAACCAAAGGATATTACTTCTATCACCCACAAGAGAACAAAGTATTTGTTGCTCTACATGTGGTTTTCCATGAGAAGGAATTCCTAAATGCAGTGGTTAGTGGGAGGAATGTAGAACTCGATGAAAATCGGAGTGATACTATTCCTGGCACAGAATCCTTAACGGAACATGAACTGTTCATCAAGGATGAGACTGTACCACCATCTTCGAATACACAAGAACCACGTAGGTCGGAGAGAGTCAGAAAACAACTTGAGAGGTATAGGTTTCTGATATCACCTCATGTAGATATTAATCTTATTGAGGAAGACGAGCCGGCTACGTATAAGGAAGTGATACAAGGTATCAATTCCGCTTTATGGCAAGAAGCCATGATGTCCGAAATGGATTCCATGTACACCAACCATGTTTGGACACTGGTTGATACACCCGAAGGCGTAAAGCCTATTGGTTACAAATGAGTCTTCAAGAAGAAGACTGACATGGATGGCAACATACAAACGTACAAATCTAGGCTTGTAGCGAAGGAGTATCGTCAACGACATGGTGTCGATTACGAAGAAACTTTTTCACCTGTTGCCATGATTAAATTCATTCGGATTGTGCTTGCTATTGCTACATATTTCGATTACGAGATATGGCAGATGGACGTCAAAACCGCTTTCTTTAACGAAAACCTTTTGGAGGATGTTTATATACAACAGCCTGGCGGTTTTGTCGTACCAAAACATGCGAACAAGGTTTGCAAGTTAAATCGATCCATTTATGGATTGAAGCAAACATCGCGTTCTTGGAACCAACGTTTTGATGAGATCATAAAAGAATATGATTTCGTTCAAAACGAGGATGATCCTTGTGTATATAAGAAGGTTAGTGGGAGCGCACTGACATTCATTGTCCTTTATGTCGATGATGTATTGCTTATTGGCAATGACATTCCCATGCTATAATCGGTGAAAGCTTGGCTTTCATTAAAATTCTCCATGAAGGATCTAGGAGAAGCAGACTTTATTCTGGGAATAAAGATCTACCGGGATAGATCTAGAAAGCTACTTGGACTCTCCCAGAGCACGTACATTGACAAAGTGCTGAAGAGATTTAACATGGAACAGTCTAAGAACAGACTTTTGCCAGTGTCACATGGCGTCACTATATCTAAGGACATGTGTCCTAAAACTCAAGATGAGAGAGACAACATGAGTCGGATCCTGTTCGCTTCGGTGGTCAGATCGATCATGTATGCCATGATATGTACGCGACCTGATATCTCCTATGCTTTGAGCATGTGTAGTCGCTATCAGTCTGATCCAGGTGATGGTCACTGGAAGGCGGTTAAGAATATCCTTACGTATCTTAGACGAACTAAGGATGCTTTCTTAATCTATGGAGATGGAGAACTTGAGGTAACTGGGTATACCGATGAAAGTTTCCAAACCGATAAAGATGACTGTAAGTCGCAATCTGGGTATATATTTTATTTAAACAACGGAGCAGTAAGCTGGAAATCTTCCAAGCAAGAGATTGTTGCCGATTCAACAACAGAAGCGGAATACATTGCTGTAGCTGAAGCAGCAAAAGAGCCAGTTTGGATCCGTAAATTCCTAAATTGATTTGGAGTAGTTTCGTTAGCAGCTGAGCCCGTTCCATTGTATTGTGACAATAACGGGGCTATAGCGCAGGCTAAGGAACCGCGGTCTCATCAATGATCCAAGCATGTTCTTCGACATTTCCATCTGATTCGTGAGATTATACATCGTGGCGATGTGAAGATCGAGAAGGTCACATCAGAGGACAACATTGCAGATCCGCTGACGAAAGCTATTCCTCAGCAAAATTTTGAGCGAAATGTACATAGTTCAGGTGTTAGATGCTTGAGTGACTGGCTATAGGCCAAGTGGAAGATTGTTGGATAATTATGACCCATAGCGTCACTATTTGTAAAAGACATTGTTGTTTTTGTACAAATTAACTATGTGACAATGGAAATTGCATTTTATCATTTTGTAATTAGATTACTTATATATATAAATGATAAAAGTCCTTATGATTAGTTTCGGATTATAAGATATGAGACAATATCAATCCACAAAGGTTTAATCATTAAATATCCATAGTCATAGTATTATCGAGACTGGACATCGATAATGCGGAATAGACTAGTATTGCACTTGTGCATGTTATGGAAGCGTAACAGCATAGTTCTCATATATTTAAGTATTGGATACTTATGCAAGTGTGATAGGAGGTTGTGTTTACCGATGGTACGGAAACAGCTTTGCTCTGGATAGACCCCGCAGAATCCCATTGGTAGTATGACTATGTGTCTATGGGAATCCGCTTCAGGGTAGGTGTATTTGGTCTTAACCTGAGACTTGCATCGCTAGTACTTGCGACAATCAATACACTTTGGTTGTGGTCGTCTAGGACTTTAACAGGTTCTGTGTACGCCTCTTCTGGGTTTATTGAGAATCGTAGTGTATTGGGTGTGATGTCAAGATGGAAGTATCACTTCAGTCATATGGAGATGATGATCACGCATGGATACAGAACCGGTTCTCTATTATGTTGCAACTATCGGGATAATATGACAAGTTCATGATTATCCGATTATAGAGACCAGTTGCTTGTGATTCGATATGTGCTTCGTACGGGGCAGACACTATTACAGCCTCAGGTCTTGCATGTGACTGATGTGTGGTAAATCTATCATTATTTCCCACTCATTTAACCTAATATTTTGTACAGTTTCTTAAGCTTTGTGAATATTTTGATGTGTTTTGTGTTATTTTGTAGATAAATAAAGTTTCAGGACATTCTGGGGGTGATTTGGACCAAAAGAGTGAAAATTGGAAAAAGGGCATTTTGGTAATTTTGGCGCGTCGCAACACGCAAGCCTTTGGCGTCGCGACGCCTAATGTGCACCGGGTCCATGCTAACGTGCGCCGGGTCAATGTGTCAGAATCAGAGAAGTTTGACTTTGCTAACATGCGCCGTGCCACGTGTCACCATCACAGTCGATCTGCTAACGTGCGCAGTGCCACGTGTCATCATCCTACGTTGCCGACAATCACCATTGCCACGTGTGCCACATGTCACTCCACGTCACCGCCACGTCATCATCCACATCACTAGTTGACCGAGTCAAAGTACCACGTCATCACCACATCATCATCAACCAATCACAGCGTGCCACAGGTCGCAATCTTACGGTGCCGACACTCCCTTTCGCCACGTGTCTCCACGTCAGTGCCACGTTAGCATAATAATTAAGCTCTCAGCCGTCTTGCCACGTGTCGCCTTATCTCCTTATCCAGAATTGCTATGTGTCAAGCCCTCAACATGCCACACCAAAAGTTACTAGCATCGCGACGCCAAAGGCTTTGGCGTCGCGACGCTGGAGGCCTATCCGCGCCTATAAATTGAGCTCGAGATTTCAGTTTTAGATATACCATTCTCTCTGAATTCTCTGATGTAAATAGGGAGTTCTCTTCTTAGTTTCTTTAAATTTTAGTTTTGTAATTAATTTTTATTACGTTCTGTAATCATAGTAATTTACTTTCTTTACTTTTTAGAGTTTTTACTATTCAACCATTAGGAGGTAACTTCCCCCTGCTAGGGTGAAAGGTAATTCTTTTACTATTACTATTTAGATTATTCTCCCTTAAAAATAATATATTCACTATTTAAAATTTGACTTAAAAGGATACCGCCAGATTGGTCGGTTGGTAATTCATTTTAATCTGGTTTAAACCTGACTAATCAAGGATACCGCTAGATTGGTAGGTTGGTAATTAAATTTTCTTACCGCCTATATGGCAGGTTTATTTTAGTTCTGTCTTTATGGCTGGTTGGACTTAATTTGACTTAATCAGGTTACCGCTTATATGGCTGGTTGGTAAAATAATCACAAGTTAATATATTATATTAAGGGAGATATCTAAATAGTAAATAGTAAAATTTGATCCTTTTATCTTAGCATTTTATTTTATTGTAATTTACTTTTCAGCTTTTACTTTACCGAAATTACTTTTCAGTATTTTTACTCTATGTCTTTTAAGCCCTAGTTATGTGTCGTAACTAAGTTAGTTATCTGGGGTTGTGATGACTTTTAATATCACCGATTTATAAGGGGTTATTTTATAGTTTGGGTAATTTAAAGGTTTACTTATTAAATCTTAAACTTAATGCGTCTTGTTAATTGGCCACTTATAAGATTGATCTGGTAAATCTAAAATGAACTAGACATAGGGGTTTTAGGTTTCAGCCTTAGACTTAATAGCCCACGATCTTCTATGAGGATAGATAACCCTTTAATATATTTCCTTACAGGATAGACATATACCTGTCGGGCGGGGGTAGCCATAATTGGAACTTAAACTTAATAAATCCAGATAATTTGGTTGACATAGACATATGGTTCAATTGGGTTAAACTGGGTATTTGCGTCTGACCATCGACAAAGGCTTTCGCATAATTTAGTGTTCCAGGTTAGTAAACCGATTTAGTACACAAACATGAAATAACCACTTCATCTTTTAAAAGATATTTGAATGATTCACAACCCTAGATAGTTTTTAATATTGAATTTTTCTTAAACCTATATTCGTGAAATTTTATTTACTTGTTTTTAAATTTAAAATCTTCACCATTTCAAATCAATCAATCAACCTGTTAGATACTAGTAATCATTTGACCTCATAAAATTAATAGATTAGGTATTAAGTCCTCGTGGGATCGATACTTTTTATACTACTTGAACGATATGTACGCTTGCGTTATACGTGTGTGTGGCGAGAAGGCCAAGAAGCTTTAGTCAACATGGAACCTGAACCTTTGGAGGTTGCACTACCAATTCCCATTGGAGACAGAACCATTCCGGTGGTTGACAGACTCATTTCATGTATTGTACTTCCTCCCTTACCAGCAAATGCGGGTGACATCAAAATATGCATTCAGATGATTCAGCAGTCAGTTCAGTTTGGGAGGAATGCAACTGAAGATCTTAATGCCCACATCAGCAACTTCCTAGAAGTTTGCGGCACTTTCAATTACAACCGAGAAGCTGAAGAAGTAATGAGACTGCGTGTTTCCCATACTCCTTGAAGGACAGAGCTAAAGCTTGGCTACATTCACTACTAGCAGGTTCCATCACAACTTGGAACACTTTAGCCATCAAATTTCTTGCAAAGTACTTTCCACCAGCCAGAACTGGAAAGTTGAGGAATGACATCACATCATTTGTACAAAAAGATTCAGAAACTCTCTACGAAGCTTGGGAAAGATACAAATATTTGCTCCGGAAATGTCATCACCATGAGATTCCAAAATGGCTTCTAGTCCAAACATTCTATAATGGACTTTCTGGAATAATGAGAACCACAATCGATGCTGCTGCTGGAGGAGCTGTAATGGCGAAAGGAGAAGATCAAGCCTGGGACCTAATCGAAGAAATGGCCAACAACAATTCCTTATGGCCAACAGAAAGGAGCATGATCCAAAGAATTGCAGGAATTTATGAAAGTGGAGCCAATACAGCAGTCAACGCTAAGCTGGATTAGATATGCAAATTCATGGAGACTCTTACCACTGGATCCACAAGTTCACCATATGGAGAGTACCAGAGCCGAACCAACTTGAAGAAAATAGTGAATTATGTCAACAATTTCAACAGACAGTGGAACAATCCATATTCCAACACCTACAACCCATGGTGGAGGAATCATCCCAATTTTTCATTGAGCAACAATTCAGGGCAAAAGAATTTTCCACCACCTGGATTCCAGCAACAGAATAAAAGCCAGGAGTTTAAAAGAGAACCATAAATGAAAGAATGGATTGCAGAGATGTTCAAAAAACAACAAGTAGTATATGATGCTATATTTCAAAGACAATCTGCTTCCATCAAAACACTGGAGAATCAAATTGGACAACTGGCCAATGTTCAGAGTTACAGATCGCCAGATAATCTCCCCAGCAACACAGAACCCAATCCAAGGAACCGATGGAAGGAGAAATGTCAAGCCATTACTTTGAAAAGCGGTATTGAGATCAACAAAGATATCGGAATCAAGGCAACAATTGAAGAACCTCCAAAAGATATAGTTACACAGATGGAGGAAAAAGAAGCAAAGGAAAAAGAACCATAAAGAATTACTCCACCTCCACATTTTCCACAGCGACTTCAGAAAAACAAATTGGACAAGCAGTTTGCTCGATTCCTGGAGGTATTCAAAAAGCTGCATATCAACATCCTATTCGCAGAAGCGTTGGAAGAAATGTCCAGCTATGCTATATTCATGAAAGATATTATTTCACGAAAACGGAGATTGGGAGACTACGAGACAGTAGCATTAACGGAAGAATGCAGCGCCATCATTCAGAGGAAACTTCCCCCGAAGTTGAAAGATCCTGGCAGCTTCAAAGTCTCATGCACCATTGGAGAACATTATATCGGTAAGGCTTTATGTGATTTAGGTGCTAGTGTTAACTTGATGCCTTTTTCTATTTACAGGAAACTGTAGATTGGAGAAGCAATGCCTACCTCAGTCTCGTTGCAACTTGCTGATCGAACACTAGCATTTCCAAGAGGTGTTGTTGAAGATGTGCTGGTCAAAGTCGACAAACTCATTCTCCCAGCAGATTTCATCATCCTTGACATGGAAGGAGACAAAGAAGTACCTATCATTCTTGGGAGACCATTCTTGGCTACAGGTAAAACTGTGATTGATGTGCAAAAAGGAGAACTGACCATAAAAGTACAGGACCAAGAAGTTACCTTTAATGTTTTCAAAGCCATGAAATTCCCGAGTGATGAAAATGAAGAAGAATGTTTCAGAGTTGATGTTGTTGACACTATCGTTCAGGATACTGAGCCAAAACCCATAGATACACTCGAAGCTTGCATCACCAACATGACTGACAGCGAGCTAGATGCTGAAATCCTGGAATGTATCAACTACCTTGACAAACCATTCTGATTCAAATCAACACAGCTAGTTGAGAGCTTGGAAATGCCAAAGAAAGATCGAATCAAGCCTTCGATTGAAGAACCACCACAGCTGCAGCTGAAGTTACTTTTGAGCCATCTCAGGTATGCATTTCTTGGAAACTCTTCTGAATTACCTGTTATTATTTCTTCTTCACTAACATTGGAGCATGAAGAAAAGTTACTGAGAGTATTACGAGAGCACAAAAGAGCCATTGGCTGGACTATAGCAGATATTCGAGGCATTAGTCCATCATTTTGCATGCACAAGATTCTGATGAATGATGAGTACAAACCCACAGTGGAGCATCAACAGAGACTCAATCCAATCATGAAGGAAGTCGTAAGGAAAGAATAATCAAATAGTTGGATGCTGGCATCATTTACCCCATCTCAAATAGCATTTGGGTGAGTCATATGCAGTGTGTACCAAAGAAATAAGGAATTACTGTGGTTACCAATGAAAAGAACGAGCTAATCCCAACGAGAACGGTGACTGGATAGAGAGTATGCATGGACTACAAGAAGCTGAACAAAGCCATGAGAAAGGACCATTTTCCGCTACCATTCATTGACCAGATGTTAGACAGACTGGCAGGACATGAGTTTTATTGCTTTCTGGACGGATATTCAGGATACAATCAGATTTCCATCGCACCAAAAGACCAGGAGAAAACTACTTTTACATGTCCCTATGGTACTTTTGCTTTCCGCAGGATGCCATTTAGATTATGTAATGGCCCTGCTACATTTCAGCGTTGCATGATGGCCATCTTCTCAAACATGTTGGAGCAGAGTATGAAGGTTTTTATGAATGAATTTTCTGTGTTTGGAGCTTTTTTTGACCACTGCGTGCAAAATTTGGAACAGGTGTTACAAATGTGAGAAGATACAAACCTGGTGCTCAATTGAGAGAAATGTCATTTCATGGTACATGAGGGCATTGTTTTTGGACACCGGATCTCACAAAAAGGAATCAAGGTAGACAAAGCAAAGATTGAAACAATTGAAAAACTACCTCCGCCGACATCTGTCAAAGGGATTCGGAGCTTTCTCGGACATGCATGTTTTTACAGGACATATATCAAAGACTTTTCCAAGATTGTTAAACCTCTTTGCAATCTTCTGGAGAAGGATGTGCCTTTCAACTTCACCAAAGAATGCCAGGAAGCTTTTGAGATCTTAAAACAGAAGCTGATTTCTACCCCCATCATTGTAGCACCAGACTGGACCCTTCCATTTGAAGTAATTTGTTATGCTAGTGATTTTGTTGTAGGTGCAGTTTTGGGACAACGCAAAGAAAAAATTTTCCACACCATTTACTACTCCAGCAGAACTCTGAATGAAGCTCAACTCAATTACACAACCACTGAAAAAGAGTTGCTCGCAGGTTGTGTACGCTTTTGACAAACTCTGCTCCTATCTGCTGGGTCCCAAAGTGGTGGTCTACACAGATCATTCAGCAATCAAATACTTGATCACGAAGAAAGATGCCAAACCCAGATTGATCCGTTGCATACTTCTTCTGCAAGAATTTGACGTGGAGTGACACGTGGCAATGGTGATTGTCAGCACCGTAGGATGATGACACGTGGCACGGCGCACGTTAGCAGATCGACTGTGATGGTGACACGTGGCACAACGCACGTTAGCAAAGTCAAACTTCTCTGATTCTGACATGTTGACCCGGCGCACGTTAGCATGGACCCGGTGCACGTTAGGTGTCGCGACGCCAAAGGCTTGCGCATCGCGACGCGCCAAAAGTACCAAAATGCCTTTTTTTCTAATTTTCACTATTTTGGTCCAAATCACCTCCAGAATGTCCTGAAACTTTATTTATCTATAAAATAACACAAAACACATCAAAATATTCACAAAGCTCAAGAAACTATACAAAATATTAGGTTAAATGAGTGGGAAATAGTGATAGATTTATCACTCATCACACCCCCAAACCTAACATTTTGCTAGTCCTCGAGCAAAACATAGAATAAAATAACATAAACATCTTTAAAATAAAATTTAACTAAGCCACTTTCATAGGGATCTCGTTTGCATTTAGCGTATGCAACAAGCCTTTAAACCCCTAGGTGTCCCTAGTGGACGAGTTGTAGTCTCGTGAGGGTTTACAACAATGATACCTACAAACATTTTACAAAAGTAAAAAGGTAGTGAAACTAATGCACACAAAAGCAAAAAGACAAGCGAAAAGAGAATAAAGAAGTTAGTGACTAATCATGTGAAACTTCTACTCCAAGTTATTAGTTATTTTCTTTCTTTCTAAATTACTGAATGAGTAAATTCTCCGATTATATTTACCATTCTCCATATACACAGCCAACAAATTATTAAACAACTCATTTTTTGCCCACAACAATCATAAGTGCAGTTGATAAGAGAGTAATATTTTTGTCCTAAAGTTTTATCAGAATTCACACATTTTTGTAACAATGGAATAATTTTTCTGATTTTTCTGATTTTTCTTTGATTTTTGATTTTTTTATATACAATACATTCCGTCTATGTAGCGAGTGTTGGGTCGGTGGCTCCCAAACAAGTTGGCTTTAGGGCACCAGGTGTTAAGACACCCCTACGGACTTTATTACTCATACTTCAGATATATATATTTTTACAGCATCTTTGATCCATGTAGCGAGCTTTGGGCCAGTGGCTCCCAAACTAGTTGGCTTTAGGGCACTAGGTGTTAAAACACCCTTACAGTTTTTGGCGCCGTTGCCGGGGACTTATTTATCTTTCACTATTAGTTTTAAGGTTAGATACATTTACTTGTATCTAATTTCTTTTTACTTACTGTTTTTGTTTTCTTGTGTTTCAGGTTCTCAGAAACTTCATGAGACGAACCAGAAGCTTTGAACTTCGACCGCTTGACCCGGAGATTGAAAGAACCATCAGACAGTTGAGAAGGGAAAGGCGAGAAGGCCAAGAAGCTTTAGTCAACAAGGAACCTGAACCTTTGGAGGTTGCACCACCAATTCCCATTCGAGACAGAACCATTCCGGTGGTTGACAGACTCATTTCATGTATTGTACTTCCTCCCTTACCAGCAAATGCGGGTGACATCAAAACATGCATTCAGATGATTCAGCAGTCAGTTCAGTTTGGGGGGAATGCAACTGAAGATCCTAATGCCCACATCAGCAACTTCCTAGATAGTTTTTAATATTGAATTTTTCTTAAACCTATATTCATGAAATTTTATTTACTTGTTTTTAAATTTAAAATCTTCACCAATTCAAATCAATCAATCAACTTGTTGGATATTAGTAATCATTTGACCTCATAAAATTAATAGATTAGGTATTAAGTCCCTCGTGGGATCGATACTTTTTATACTACTTGAACGACACGTACGCTTGCGTTATACGTGTGTGTTTACGCCGATCAAGTTTTTGGCAAAAACTTGACCGGTGCTTACACACGTGTATAACGCAAGCGCACGTATCGTTCAAGTAGTATAAAAAGTATCGATCCAACGAGGACTTAATACCTAAGCTATTAATTTTATGAGGTCAAATGATTACTAGTATCTAAAATTGTTGGACAATTATGACCCATAGCGTCACTATTTATACAGATCATGGTGTTGTTGTACAAATTAACTATGTGAAAAAGGAGATTGCACTCTTATCATTTGTGATTAGATCACCTGGATATATAAATGATATGAGGTCTCTATGAGTTGTTTCTAGATTGAGAATGATATGAGACAGTATCAGTCCACAAAGGATAAATCATTAAATATCCCTAGTCAGAGTATTATCGAGATTGGACATCGATAAATACGTAAAAGACTAGTATTACACTTGTGCGCGTTGTGAGGGCAAAACGGTATAGTTCTCATATATTTGGGTATAGGATACTCATGCAAGTGTAATAGGAGGTTATGTTTTACCGATGGTACGGGAAACAGCTTCGCTCTGGATAGACCCCCTCGGAATTCAATTGGTAGTATGACTATGTGTCTATGGAAATCCGACATCAGGGTAGGTGTATTTGGTCTTAACCTGAGACTTGCACCGCTAATACTTGCGACAATCAATATACTTTGGTTGTGGTCGCAGGGCTTTAACAGGTTATGTGTACGCCTATGCTGGGTATATTGAGAATCGTAGTGTGTTGGGTGTGATGTCAAGACGGAAGTATCACTCCAGTCATATGGAGATGATGGTCACGTAGGATACGGGACTAGTTCTCTTAAATGCTGCAGCTATCAGGATATTATGACTAGGTCATGTATATCCGATTATAGAGACTAGTTACCAGTGATCTGATATGTGTTTCGTACGGGGCAGACACAATTCCAGCCTCAGGCCTAGCACGTGATCATCTGATACTGGATCGAAATACGCAATACTATATATACTACGCCTGATATAGATCTTATATTCATGTAAGGATATTTCTGGAAAATTGGGTAGGCATGGCGCTTTGCTAGAAGCCAATCTTGTCTTGTAAATCGGTATAAACGTAGTACTAGGTACTTACGTGTTCGGATAGTCCGACGACCGAATTTACTACCAACATATCCGGGGATCTCATGGGTCGCTTCCCGAAGATTCACCGATGACATATGACTCGCACTTTAATTAATTTGGGATTAATTAGAAGAGAGAGAAAATTAATCTGGGATTAATTGCGGAGATATTTTATCTGGGATAAAATATCAATTAAAGAGAGAGAACGATTGATTTGGAATTAATCGATAAAATTAATATATTCGATATATTAAACGAAATTGGATTTCGACGCGGAATTAAAATCTGATTTTAATTCGGGCGATCGAATTAATTTAGAATTAATTCTTTAGGGACGTGAATAGTGATTTTGCTAGGCATAATCATTTAATTACGTCGCAACGGAAAATTCGTTAATTTGGAATTAACGAACCCGAGCCCGGGATTGTTTGCGAGCGCATTCGCATTTCGAATTCGAGTGCGACACGCAATTCAAATCAAGTGTCAAATCACTAGTCGCATCAAGTGTAAAATCATTAGTCACTTTGAGTGATGTGACAACTTGTCACTTGATTTGATTGATTGATGTGAGTTGATGGAAATCATTTAATGGATTTGAAAGACATTTATCATTATTTTATTAATGATTTTTTACTTTCAAATTAAGTGTATTAGATACACTTTTCTTCTAACAACTCACACAACTCTTCTCTCTCTCAATTCCTCTCCTCTCTCACGCCCATGGAGGGGCTGTTTTTCTACTGGTTTTGGCAGCCCACTGCCGAGAGCCAAGAAGAAAAATGGAAGCAAAAGTCACGATTTTGTGGCAAAATCGGGAGTGCTAGCACACTACGAAGTCATGCGAAGGTGATAGGGAAGTCCACCCATGAGCAAGGAATCACCAAATCAAGCTTGGAGCTCAAAAACTTGATGATTGCCGAGCACACCAAGGAGTAAAAACAGAAACTGCCGTGAGCTGCAGTGAGCAAAAAAGAAATTTTTTTTCATTGCCGCGTCGCTCAACCGATCGATGTGAGTATTCCGAAACTCCCTCGTTGTATTCGCACTTGTGTTTTATACTTTGTATTTGATCCTCAGGGCCGTAGAACTCCAACAATGGTATCAGAGCGATTGAAAAGCATGAAATTTGATTAAGGCTTAAAATTTGGGTAAATTGATTTTGAGCATGAATAATGAAATTGGATGATTTAATATGCTTAATTGATGTTTAATTGAGGATTGATTGGATCAATTTGATGAAATTGTGATTGGATCATTTTTTCCCCAAAATCTTAGCTTGGCCGAGAGATATAGCCTTAAATATCTTGGTGATTTTTTTATTTTTGATTCATTGGATGTGTTGGAAATCAATTGGGAATATTGATTTAATGTTGAATTGAATTTAATTGGATTGAATTGATTTGGGCATAAAATTCCCCTTTGGCCGAGACTTATATAGCATGTATATGATTTTTGTTAAATTGTGTTGGACATAATTTAATGATGATAAGCATGATTAATTAGGCTAATTGATGTTTTAGAAATGTTAATTGGGTAATTAATTGTGTAATACACTTTGTGTAATTAAATTGGGAATTGGAATTTGGTAATTTAATTATTTGGGCCTATTTTGTTAAATTGGGCTTGTTATGTTGTTATTGGGCTTATTGGCTTGGTTGTACCAAATAGATTTAGGCTAAATTGGTTGGATCCAATTGGGCCCAAAAACGCTTCCATAAAGCCCAAATGCGACTAATGGACCTTTATAATTTAATTGGGCCTAATGTGCCAAAATTGATTTCTGGGCTTATGGGGTAATTCCCGGATTGGACTTTGGTTATCGGTTTGACCCGAGTTGACCAAAAGTCCATGCCTTAAGAAAATAATTAAAAGCCCATTGGACTTTAATTAAATTGACGTTGGACGTTAATCGGGCTTTGATACCCGTAACGATTAAATTTGGAATTTAAGTCGTAAAAGTTCATTAATAAAGTGTGATATTTAATTTGGAATTAAATAGCGAATTAATATTAAATAAAAATTGAATTGGATTTAATTTTGTAATTTAATTAAATTCGAGAATTCGTACTTTGAGTACTTATTCGCAAAACGAGTTTGACTCGAACAAAATCAAATCGTTGTTTGAACATTAGATGGTCACTAATTATCAGATTAATTAATTTGATTAGATTGATTGATAACATGCTTGTGTGAATACATGGTTGCGATGCATGAATAATGTATATCAGATGTATATTAGTTGGGTGGGGCAATTTTAGAAATTGTTGTAATAAATTTGGAATTTATTAATTGGACCTGCGTGTCCAGCCTTATTACCTCCTTTCTCATTGTATTTCTCTTCTCACCTATTCACCTCAATGTAAATGAGGTTTCTTTAGAAGTGTAGTGTAATGGGTAGAAGTAAATACTTGTGCTAGCGGGAGAGAGGAAAGGGAGAGATTTGATCTAGGATCATTGTGTAAAGTATTCATTCGCATATCATTATTATTTTATTATACGCGCTTTATTATGTATTTAGAATGCATGTTTAAGGGTGTATGATGATGATACCTTAATAAAGATAATAAATTGGTTGCCAATTTGCACTCGAAAAACCCTCACAAAATATTAAGCGTTTTTCCTTCCATTGAGTGATTCTTACTCAAGATCCGAGACTGGCATTGGTTTGTTGGCCAAAGTCAAGGCCTTTGTCCGTCGAGGATGTGTTTGAATCACGAAGGCTTTGTTCCATATTGGTGTCTTGTCCAAGTTGTGGTTTGTTGGCCAAAGTCAAGACCACTTCTTGTCCATCGACATTGATTACGAAGCTTTCCATGGTCAATGGGTCGCGCTTAACTAGGATCACTAAGTGCCAAAGCCAAGGCTTAGTTGATTCAGAGAAAAAAGGTTAGGTAATATATTGGATTTATTGGCATATATAAGATATATGTTTCGGACTTGGATGTCCCCCTACTGGATCTAGGAATTGGATTTGATCCAATTGATATTAGAGATCTACCTAGTTAATTATCATACAATTTGTTGGCCAAATTCAAGATTGTGTGATATTTAACGGGATCCTAGCCCGCTAGGAAACACGGTTTCCCGAGTACTCGACAGAGGGTTATAGGCTCACCGAAAAATAGTGGGAGGCAAGAATTGAATTTGCAATATTCGTTTAATTACTTGCCATACGCGATCAACAAATATCATTCGTTAAATAAATTAAATGTTAGTTGGACTAATATTTAAATGTTGTTTTAATAAATAGTTGGACTATATTCAAACAATTAAGTATTGTTGATTAATATAGTTGGACTATAATAATCATTATATTAATAGTACCGAAATCATTGATTAAATAGTTGGACTATTAAAATCAAGATAAAATTGAAAGATTGACATTTAAAACATAATCCTAGGGAAAATGTATTTAAATGGCTTAATTTTCAAATTGGGAATAAAGTTTCAGGATGGTCCTGCAAAAATAATAAGTTACTTTATTTGATAAAATAACATATTATGCCTAAGCTCGGAGTTAAGCAAATAGTAGAGCATAATCTTTGGAAGATTTATGTGATGATAACTTTAGTACTTAATCCATCATATTTGCCAAATAGACTCCTTAATTTCTTTGTCAGAACTAAGGGTTAGATCCTTAAAGTATGATAATGAAATTGAAGGATTTTCATAAATCTATACTTAGATTTTAGAAGTACTATAATTGCAATAATTAACTCTTGGAGAGTTAATGACTATTCTCATGGAGATAAAGTCAAACTTTGCAATAAGGCAAGTAGCGCAAGGCGCACCTTACTTCGATATTCTAGTCAGCCGAGGCTAGGCCAAAGGCTTCTGGAATATGAAAAGGGCAAATGAGAAATCATTATAATCTTCTAGGAAGATAAAGGACAAATCCCAAAATGTATGCCTAAATTGTGGCAAACGGGATCGCGGAAGCGTGACTGCCGTTTGGACAAAGCAGACATGAAGGAATTGAAGACGAGCAAGGCTCTAACTTCAAATATGTTTGTCATAATTATGTTCAGCACTAGTATTGAAATTGGATTTTAAATACTTAGTATGGTTCATAAATATGTACTGATGTTCAGAATCTGCTATGAGCATAATACTGACTTCGATAGAGATTTAATCTGCGAATTGGAAATGGGACGAAAGTCGCTATTTTAACCGTAGATACCTAAATTTAGGAACTGCCCTCGGGTGTGTACCTAAATTTGGAAATTGTTATAATGTAACTAGTTTGACTAGATACATTATCTCCATACAGTGTTTAACCCGTTACGGGTGAACCTTTATATTCTAGAACACTAAAGTGTTTTATTTTATAAGATGATATTGAGATAAACACACTAGATGTGAATAACAGAATTATATTTTGAATATAAATAAATCTCATATATATGAACATGACAAACAATAGCTCAAACTGATTTGATCAGATGAAACATATTGTGGCATTGATGTCTGGGACACAATTAAACAAGAATCGTATATCCACACTTCGAAGAGTGGGTACTATGACTGTTTTGATTATATTCAAATAAAGTCTACGAATCTAGTTTATTGGGCAAAGTGCATAAAACACTATTTACTTGGTAAAAAGTGCAAATGCCACCGATCTGTTAGCCCTAGTTCATAGTGAAGCAAGTGGGCCATGTCTAGCTAGGCTAGAGGTGGATATGAATATTTCGTGACCTTTACGGATGTGGCATCGCGTTATGGTTATGTGTTTCTTTTGAAACACGAATCGGAAACTTTTAGAAGTTTCGACACGAAATAGACAAACAGATCAGCTATAGTATTAAACCGTCACGGTAAGACCGTAATGGAAAATACTTAAAGCAATAAGTTTCTCATATACTTGAAAGAGTATAGTATTCTTTCAATGAGGACTCCTCCTGGAACACGTCAATGTGACATTGTGTCCGAAATGAGTAACCGGATTTTGTTGGACATGATAAGGTTAATCATGAGTCGCTCTGAGCTACCATTTCCTTCAAAGGATAAGCACTTAACAGTGCAGAACTTATTTTGAATAAGGTTCCATAAAAATCTGTTAGACAGAATTCATATTAGATATGAACGGGAAAGAAACCAGGTTTCTCATTCCTGAATATTTGGGTATGCTGGGCATATGATTGGATGATACCAAACTAGAACCCAAATCGGATAAGTGCCAATTGTAGGTTATCCTAGGGATACCAAAGTATGTACTTAAACAACTCACATGAGAACAATTTAATTGTTGCTCACCATGCGGTTTTCCTAAGAGGAATACCTATATGCAGTGGTAAGTGGGAGGGAGTATGTAACTCGATGAAAATCAGAGTAATACTGTTCAAGGCACCGATTCCTAATGGAACAAAAATAGTTCATCAAGGATGAAACTATTACCATTAATCTTCGAATACACAAGAACCGCGTATGTCAGAAGAGTCAGAAAACAACTTGGGGTATGGGTTTCTGATCTCACCTCATAAAGATGTCTATCTTATTGCGGTAGACCAACTGACTACATATGAGGAAGTAATACAAGGTATTGACTCCCTATTATGGCAAAGTGCCATGAATCCGAAATGGACTCCATGTATACCAACTATGTTTAGACATTAGTTGTTGTACCGCAAGGCATTGTGCCTATTGGTACTTTATGAGTCTTCAAGGAAGACATACATGGATGGCAACATACTAACGTTCTAAGCTAGGCTTGTAGCGAAAAGGTATCGTTATCAATATTGTGTTGATTACGATTCAACCTTTTACTTGTTGCCATGGTAAATCCATTTGGATGATGCTTGCTAATGTTGCATGTTTCATTTTTGAAATATGGCAGCTGAACGAGAAAATCGCTTTCCTGAAAAATAAACCAGTATAAGGATGTTTACAACATCCTGTCGGTTTTGTCGTACTAAAACTAGCAAACAAGGTTTGTGGGTTATTCGATCCATGTTTGGATTGAAGCAAGCATAAGTTCTTGGAATTATCGTTTTGATGTAATCATAATAGTTTATGATTTAATTCAAAACGAAATGATTCTTGTGTATATAAGGAGGTTAGTGGGAGCGCACTGACAGTGGTTGTCCTATAAATAATGATTATATGTCATTTCTTGGAAATGAAATTCCCATAAACAATCAGTGAAAGCTTGGCTTTCAGAAAACTCTCTGAGAAAACTGTACTTTGAAAAATGTACGTGACCTGGTGTTTCATACGCTTTGAGCATATGGATTCACAAACAGGACAATCCAAGTGATAGTCACTGGATTGATATTAAGAACATCCTTGAGTATCTTAGAGAACTAATGATGTTGTCTTATATTATGGAGAAGGAGAACTTGGAGTGACTGGGATCATTACTGCAAGTTCCCAAACCGATAAAACGACTACAAGTCGTAATAACGGTACTATACAATTTGAATATCGGAACAGTGAGCTGGAAATCTTCCAAGCAAGATATTGTTACCGAATAAACAACAAATACCAATTATTGCTGCAGCTAAGGCAGCAATAGAAGCCATTTGGGTCGATAATAAATATAATTAGATTTGATATAGTTCTGTTAGCAGCTGAGCTAGGCTACAGCACAGGCTAAAGAATAACGGTATCATCAACGATCCAGATATATACTTCGATATTCATCTGATTCGTTCGGATCATACATCGTGGCGATGTAAGGATCGTATAAATCGCATCGGACGATAATCATGCAAATCCGCTGACAAAAGCCTTTTCTCAGCAGTTTAAGCCAACCGTACATAGTTTCGGTGTAAGACACTCGAGTGACTTGCTATAGGCCAAGTGGGAGATTGTTGGACAATTATGACCCATAGCGTCACTATTTGTACAGATCATGGTGTTGTTGTACAAATTAACTATGTGACAAATGAGATTGCACTCTTATCATTTGTGATTAGATCACCTAGATATATAAATGATAGGAGGTCCCTATGATTTGTTCATGGATTGAGAATGATATGAGACAGTATCAGTCAATGGAGGATAACTCATTAAATATCCCTAGTCAGAGCATTATCGAGATTGGACATCGATAAATGCTAAAAGACTAGTATTACACTTGTGCACGTTGTAAGGGCACAACGACATAGTTCTCATATATTTGGGTATAGGATACTCATGCAAGTGTAATAGGAGGTGTGTTTTACCGATAGTACGGGAAACATCTTCGCTCTGGATAGACCCCCTCAGAATTCCATTGGTAGTATGACTATGTGTATATGGAAGTCCGACATCAGGGTAGGTGTATTTGGTCTTAACTTGAGACTTGCACCGCTAATACTTGCGACAATCAATATACTTTGGTTGTGGTCGTCCAGGGCTTTAACAGGTTTTGTGTACGCCTCTGCTGGGTATATTGAGAATCTTAGTGTGTTGGGTGTGATGTCAAGACGGAAATATCACTCCAGTCATATGGAGATGATGGTCACGTAGGATACGGGACTGGTTCTCTTAAATGCTGCAGCTATCGGGATATTATGACTAGGTCATGTATATCTGATTATAAAGACTAGTTACCAGTGATCCAATATATGCTTCGTACGGAGCAGACACAATTCCAGCCCCAGGCCTAGCACGTGATCATCCGATACTGGATCGAAATACGCAATACTACGTATACTACGCCTGATATAGATCTTATATTCATGTAAGGATATTTCTGGAGAATTGGGTAGGCATGGCGCTTTGCTAGAAGCCAACCTTGTCTTGTAAATCAGTATAAACGTAGTACTAGGTACTTATGTGTTCGGATAGTCCGACGACCGAATTTACTGCCAACATATCCGGGGATCTCATGGGTCGCTTCCCGAAGATTCACCGATGACGTATGACTCGCACTTTAATTAATCTGGGATTAATTAGAAGAGAGAAAATTAATCTGTGATTAATTGCAGAGATATTTTATCTGGGATAAAATATCAATTAAAGAGAGAGAACAATTGATTTGGAATTGATCAATAAAATTAATATATTCGATATATTAAACGAAATTGGATTTCGACGCAGAATTAGAATCGGATTTTATTCGGGCGAACGAATTAATTTAGAATTAATTCGTTAGCGACGTGAATAGTGATTTCGCTAGGCATAATCATTTAATTACGTCGCAACGGAAAATTCAATAATTTGGAATTAACGAACCCGAGCCCGGGATTGTTTGCGAGCGCATTCGCATTTCGAATTCGAGTGCGGCACGGAAGTCAAATCAAGTGTCAAATCACTAGTCGCATCAAACGTCAAATCATTAGTCACTTTGAGTGATGTGACAACTTGTCACTTGATTTGATTGATTGATGTGAGTTGATGGAAGTTGATGGAAAGCATTTGATGGATTTGAAAGACATTTATCATTATTTTAATAATGATTTTTGACTTTCAAATTAAGTGTATTAGATACACTTTTCTTCTAACAACTCACACAACTCTTCTCTCTCTCAATTCCTCTCCTCTCTCACGCCCATGGAGGGGCTGTTTTTCTACTAGTTTTGGCAGCCCACTACCGAGAGCCAAGAAGAAAAAGTGAAGCAAAAGTCGTGATTTTGTGGCAAAATCGGGAGTGCTAGCACACTACGAAGTCATGCAAAGGTGATAGGGAAGTCCACCTATGAGCAAGGAATCACCAAATCAAGCTTGGAGCTCAAAAACTTGATGATTGTCGAGCACACCAAGGAGCAAAAATAGAAACTGCCGTGAGCTGCAGTGAGCAGAAAAGAAATTTTTGTTCGTTGCCGCGTCGCTCAACCGATCGATGTGAGTATTCCGCAACTCCCTCGTTGTATTCGCACTTGTGTTTTATGCTTTGTATTCGATCCTCGGGACCGTAGAACTCCAACAAAAATGTTGTTTGATTTATTTGAAATGGTGATGATTCTAAATTTAAAAACAAGTAAATAAATTTGTTCAAAAGTAGGTTTAAGAAAATTCAATATTTCTAGGGTTGTGAATCTTTCTAATATCTTTTAAAAAATGAAGTGGTTATTTCATGTTTGTGTAATAAATCGGTTTACTAACCTGGAACACTAAATTATGCGAAAGCCTCTGTCGATGGTAAGACGCAAATACCCAGTTTTACCCAATTGAACCATATGTCTATGTCAACCAAATTATATGGATTCATTAAGTTTAAGTTCCATTTATGGCTACCCCCACCCGACAGGTATATGTCTATCCTGTAAGGAAATCTATTAAAGGGTTATCTATCCTCAAGGAAGATCATGGGCTATTAAATCTAAGGCTGAAACCTAAAATCCCTATGTCTAGTTCATTTTAGATTTACCAGATCAATCTTATTAGTGGCCAATTAACAAGACGCATTAAGCTTAAGATTTAATAAGTAAACCTTTTAATTACCCAAACTATAAAATAACACATTATAAACCAGTGATATTAAAAGTCATCACAACCCCAGATAACTAATTTAGTTACAACACATAACTAGGGCTAGTAAGAACTTGAAAGTAAAAGACATAAAGTAAAAATGTTGAAAAGTATTTGCGGTAAAGTAAAAGTTGAAAAGTAAATTACAATAAAATAAAATGCTAAGGTAAAATGATCAACTTTTACTAATTACTATTTAGATATCTCTCTTAATATAATATATTAACTTGTGATTATTTTACCAACCGGCCATATAGACAGTAACCTGATTAAGTCAAATTAAGTCCAACCAACCATAAAGGCGGAACCAAAATAAACCTGCCATATAGGCGGTAAGAAAATTTAATTACCAACCGACCAATCTGGCGGTAACATTGATTAGTCCGGTTTAAACCAGATTAAAATGAATTACCAACCGACCAATCTGGCGGTATCATTTTTAAGTCAAATTTTAAATAGTGAATATATTATATTTAAGGGAGATTAATCTAAATAGCAATAGTAAAAGAATTACATTTCACCCTAGCAGGGGGAAGTTACCTCCTCATGGTGAATAGTAAAAACTGTAAAAAATAAAGAAAGTAAATTACTATTATTACAGAACGTAATTAAAATTTAATTACAAAACTGAAATTAAACGAAACTAAGAAGAGAACTCCATATTTACATCAGAGAATTCAGAGAGAATGGTACATCTAAAACTGAAATCTCGAGCTCAATTTATAGACCCCGATAAGCCTCCAGCGTCGCGACGCCAAAGCCTTTGGCGTCGCGACGCCAGCACTTTTTGGTGTGGCATGATGAGGGCATGACACGCGGCGATTCTGGATAAGGAGATAAGGCGACACGTGGTGAAGCGGCTAACAACTCAACTATTATGCTGACGTGGCGCTGATGTGGCGACGGCGACTGTCGGCACCATAGGATTCCGACACGTGGCACTTCGTGATTGGCTGATGATGACGTGGAATGTTGATTCGGTCAACTTGTGATGTGGATGATGATGTGGCGGAGACGTGGAGTGACACGTGGCACACATGGGAATGGTGATTGTCGGCACCGTAGGATGATGACACGTGGCACGACGTATGTTAGCAGATTGGCTGTGATGGTGACACGTGGCACGGCGCACGTTAGCAAAGTCAAACTTCTCTGATTCTGACACGTTGACCCGACGCATGTCAGCATGGACCCGGTGCACGTTAGGCGTCGCGAAACTATACAAAATATTAGGTTAAATATTACCAAAATGCCCTTTTTCCAATTTTCACTGTTTTGTCCCAAATCACCTCCAAAATGTCGTAAAACTTTATTTATCTACAAAATATCAAAAAACACATCAAAATATTCACAAAGCTCAAGAAACTATACAAAATATTAGGTTAAATGAGTGGAAAATAGTGATAGATTTACCACACATCACACCCCCAAACCTAATATTTTGCTAGTCCTCGAGCAAAACATAGAATAAAATAACATAAACATCATTAAAATAAAATTTAACTAAGCCACTTTCGTAGGGATCACGGTTGCATTTAGCGTATGCAACAAGCCTTTAAACCCCTAGGTGTCCCTAATGGACGAGTTGTAGTCTCGTGAGGGTTTACAGCAATGATACCCACAAACATTTTACAAAAGTAAAAAGGTAGTGAAACTAATGCACACAAAAGCAAAAAGACAAGCGAAAATAGAATAAAGAAGTTAGTGACTAATCAGGTGAAATTTCTACTCCAAGTTATTAGTTGTTTTCTTTCTTTCTAAATTACTGAATGAGTAAATTCTCCGATTATATTTACCATTCTGTCAATGCTATTGTCTCGTAATCTCCCAATCTCTGTTTTCGTGAAAGAATGTCTTTCATGAATTTCACATAGCTGGGCATTTGTTCCAAGGCTTCTGCAAATGGAATGTTGATGTGCAGCTTTTTGAACACCTCCAGGAAACGAACAAACTGCTTGTCCAGTTTGTTTTTCTGAAGACGCTGAGGAAAAGGTGGAGGTGGAGTGATCTGTTCTTTTTCCTTTGCTTCTTTTTCCTCCATCTGTTGCTTTGTTTCTTTTGGAACTTCCTCAGCAGTTGTTTTGGCTCCAACTCTTTGTTGATTTCAGTACCGTTTTTTAACATGATGGCATGACACTGCTCATTCCCTATGTTCCTTGGATTTGGTTCTGTGTTGCTGGGAAGATTACCTGGCGGTCTATAACTCTGAGCATTGGCCAGTTGTCCGATTTGATTCTCCAGTGCTTAGATGGAAGCAAATTGGCTCTGAAAGATAGCATCATATACTTCTTGTTGCTTTTTGAACATCTCTGCAATCCATTCTTTCATTTCCGGTTATTTTTCATGTTTCTGGCCTTTGTTCTGTTGTTGAAATCCTGGTGGTGGATAGTTCTGTTGTTGGAATCCAGGTGGTGGATTGTTCTTTTGTCCTGAATCGTTGCTCCATGAAAAATTGGGATGATTCCTCCACTCTGGTTTGTAGGTGTTGGAATATGGATTGTTCTCCTGTCTGTTGAAATTGTTGACATAATTCACCGTCTCTTCAAGTTAGTGACAGAACCCTCGTATTTCCAAGAGGCGTAGTTGAGGATGTGCTGGTCAAGGTTGACAAATTCATTTTCCCAGCAGATTTTATTGTCCTTGATTTGGAGGAAGACGCAGACGTGCCAATCATCCTCGGGAGACCATTCTTGGCTACAGGTCGAACCATTATTGATGTACAAAAAGGAGAATTAACCATGAGGGTACAGGACCAATAGGTAACATTCAATGTTTTCAAGGCCATGAATTTCCCAAATGATGGAAAGAATGAGGAATATTTCAGACTTGATGTGATACACAATACCATTCAGAACTCCAATGCAATGGAAAGTTCTACTAACAAACTTAAAACATGTCAATTCCCTGTGGAGCCTAAAGATAAAGAGTCTTTTGCACTAAAAAAGCCAATTATTGCACTACAAGCAACATAAGAAAAAAAGTTCCACCAGCTCAACGAATTGGAGGAATTTCACAATCAACCTTTTGAGGATGCCAAATTGTACAAAGAAATGGCAATAAGAGACATGATGAGAAGTTAGTGCGCATACAACTGGAACTATGGCAGAAAGTACTGTTAAACAAATCAAGGGTGAAATTCTTCCCATGGAAGCCAAAATCACGGTGGTCTGGTCCATTTGTGATCACCAAAGTTTTACCAGATAGAGCCGTTGAGATACACGATACTGACTCCAACAAAACTTTCAAGGTTAAAAACAAGCGTGTTAAGCACTGCTGGGGAGAATCATTTGAGCGACAAAAAGAAAGTGTCACACTTTCAGATCCAACCTAACGTTCGAGAAGTCATGTCTAGATGTCGACGTTAAACTTAGTGCTCACAGGGAGGCAACCCATGCAATTTGTGTATATAATGTGATCTTGTGTGTTTTATTTTTGTGTGTTTAATTTTTGCAGGTAAAGTCATTTCACGATGGAAGAAGCTCTCGCAAAACTTCACAAGCAATTTCCTTCTCTCCCTAAAAAATCTCTGATGAAAGTCTACAAAGCTCGTTTGGAATGGATAAGACTACTGATGATCAAAGGTATTCCTAATGATATTCGTTGGGTAATTGAAGCACGGGTCCGATTGGCAGGTGAGTCTTCTGAATCTTTTATTTCACATCTGCCTGGTTTTGGAAGAAGCACTTATGCAAAGAAACGTAGAGCTAAGCAAATGGGTGTTTGTTACAAATATGCACGCTGGAATTGCAATACTCGTTGTCGTTCTTTAGGAATGGTGTCTGATAATCGCGAAGATAGAATTAAATTCATTAGGGATGGCTTGAGTAAGGAGTCTTTAGATAATATATCTTTGACTCTTGAGACGCATCCCAGTGGATATGTTCATATAGCCATTCGCAATTACATACACAATTTCAAAAAGAAAGACAACAGTTAAGTCTCGGGAATCTGACTCAAAAAGATATTGTTTGCCAATTTATAAGAAAATTGGATGGGAAGCTTGTCCCTGGCGCATAGACGTCAATCAAGCCGCTACTTTTCTTGTACATATTATATCTCTTTGTCTTTTCCTGATAATTGTGATTTGTTTTGTTGTTTTCTTTTATTTTCTCCGACAGGATCCAGATTTTTTTTACTATCAGAATTTATTTTACTATTTAACTAATATTTGTCATTTGGCAGGTACTAGTACTATTATTTTACTCACCATTTTCAGGTGTTATAAATTCAACTCATTATTGCACTTTTGAAGACATCCAGAGTAAAACATGGAAGCCACTTCAAGAAGACGAGTTGAAAACATATGTGTGTTTTGCGGTACTAGTGTTGGTGTTAAGCCACAATACGTAGAAGCAGCACATGAATTGGGTCGGGTCTTAGCTGCAAGGAATATGCACTTAATATATGGCAGAGGCAATCTTGGACTTATGGGGATCGTTTCAAAGGCTGTACAGGAAGGAGGCAGTCACGTTTTGGGAATCATCCCAAAACACTTAGCGGAGGCAAATCTTATTGGACCATCAAACAGAGAGGAACTGATCGTGCCAGGTATGTCTAAACAATTTGTAGAAATGATTAACCGTGCTGATGCTTTTATTGCTTTGCAAGGTGGCTTAGGCACATTAGAGGAAATTTTTATAGTGATATCTTGGGCGAACCTGAACATACACCAGAAACCAATTGAGCTGTTTAACGTTGATGGATCTTATGATTTTCTTTGTGTGTTTCTTGATGATGCCCGGAGAAATGGGTTCGTGTCAAAACCTTTAAAAGAACTCCTCTTCACTGCCAGAACTGCTCCGGATCTAATAGACCAACTCTTAGCCTATGAACCATAAATTGACCCTATTGACCGGCGTAAACACACACGTATAACGCAAGCGCATGTATCGTTCAAGTAGTATAAAAATATTGATCCCACGAGGACTTAATTCCTATTGTTGTTATTAATTGTTGAATCTATTTATTTACAAATATCTAATTGAGGGAGAAGTGATTGATTGCTTGAAATGATCTGCTTTGTAGATTTGCTAAATAAATAAATAAAAAGACAAAAGATAATACTAGGAAAATAAAAGACTCAAAGATCTATGGCTGTGAATCTTTCTAATATCTTTAAAAAGATGAAGTGATTATTTTATATTTGTGTAATAAATTAGTTTACTAACCTAGAACACGAATTTATACGAAAGCATCTGTCGATGGTCAGACACAAATACCCAGTTTAATCCAATTGAATCATATGTCTATGTCAATTAAATTACCTGAATTCATTAAGGTTAAGTTCCAATTATGGTTACCCCCGCCCGACAGGTATATGTCTATCATGTAAGGAAATCTATTAAAGGGTTATCCATCCTCAAGGAAGATCGTGGGCTATTAAGTCAAAGGTTGAAACCTAAAATCCTTATGTCTAGTTCATTTTAGATTTACCACATCAATCTTATTGGTGATCAAACAACAAGAAGCATTTAAGACTTAATAAGTAAACCTTTAAATTACTCAAATTATAAAATAACCTCTTATAAACCGGTGATATTAGATTTCATCACAACCCTAGAAAACTAACTTAGTTACAATACATAGTTAGGACAAGTAAAAAGACATAAAAATTACTAAAAAGTAAATGCAGAAAAATAAATAAAATGCTAAGGTAAAAGGAATTAACTTCTACTATTTACTATTTAGATATCTCCCATAATATAATATATATCCTTGTGATATTTTAAACCAACCGTCCAGTATAGCGGTATCCTCATTAAGTCAAATTAAAATAAACCAGCCATAAAGGCGGAACAAAAATTAAACCAACCGTCCAGTATGGCGGTATCCTCATTAAGTCAGGTTTAACCAGATAAATTGAATAACCAACCATCCAGAATGGCGGTATCCTTTATTAAGTCAGGTTTTAAATAGTTTATATATATTATATTTTAAGGGAGATTAATCTAAATAGCAAAAGTAAAAGTATTACCTCAGCATAGAGAAGTTACCCCCTCATAGATGGATAGAATTACTATTACAAAGCGTAAATAAAACTGAATATAAGAAGAAAATAAGAAGAACTCTCTTTTATTTATAAGGATTTCAGAGGATGAGGTACATTTGAAACTAAAAATTCAAAATCTATTTATAGGTAAAAAAATCCAATTTTTTATTATTATTTTTCTGATTTTTTTATTATTAATTTTTTTTTTGGATCGCTGAATTTTCGACACGTGGCATAGTGGCTACAAAAAACGGTTCGTTGAATTTTTAACACGTGGCATGCGGTGCAATTACCAAAATACCCTCGGTGTCGGGACGCCCAAAATTACCAAAATACCATTTTTGCCAAATTTCACAGTTTTGCTCCAAATCACCTCCAGAATGTCCTGAAACTTTATTCTGGTGTCGGGATGCCCAAAATTACCAAAATACCCTTTTTGTCGGGACGCCCAAAATTACCAAAATACCATTTTTGCCTAATTTCACCAAATTTCACAGTTTTGCTTCAAATCACCTCCAGAATGTCCTGAAACTTTATTTATCTACAAAATAACACAAAACACATCAAAATATTCACAAAACTCAAGAAACTATACAAAATATTAAGTTAAATGAGTGGGAAATAGTGATAGTCTTACCACTCATCACACCCTCAAACCTAACATTTTGCTAGTCCTCGAGCAAAATAAAATAACATAATAAAATTTTAACTAAGCCACTTTCGTAGGGATCACGATTGCATTTAGCATATGCAACAAGCCTTTAAACCCCTAGGTGTCCCTAGTGGACGAGTTGTAGTCTCGTGAGGGTTTACATCAATGATACCCACAAATATTTTATAAAAGTAAAAAAGTAGTGAAACTAATGCACACAAAAGCAAAAAGACAAGAGAAAATATAATAAAGAAGTTAGTGACTTAATCAGGTGAAACTTCTACTCCAAGTTATTAGTTGTTTTGTTTCATTTTTAAATTACTGAATAAGTAAATTCTCCGATTATATTTATCATTCTCCATATACACAACTAACAAAGTACTATTCAACTCATTTTTGCCCACAACAGTCATAAGTGCATTTGATAAGAGAGTAATATTTTTGTCCTAAAGCTTTATTAGATTTCACATCTTTTGTAGTAATGGAATAGATTTTCTGATTTTTCTGATTTTTTCTTTGATTTTTTCTCTATTTTTTATTTATATACAATACCTTCCATCTATGTAGCGAGCTTTAGGTCGGTGGCTCCCAAACCAGTTGGCTTTAGGGCACCAGGTGTTAAGACACCCATACGGACTTAATTACTCAGACTTCAGATATATATATATTTATTTTCTATCATCTTTTTGATCCATGTAGCGACGCTTTGGGTCAGTGACTCCCAAACCAGTTGGTTTTAGGGCACTAGGTATTAAAATACCCTTACATACTTATAACTCGGATCTCAGATGTTTTTTTTTTTTCTTATTCCATCACTTTTTTGAGATGCTTCTCCAATTAAACTATAACACTAAATATTACAATCTTTTCAATTTTATCCTATGTCCGTATGTTACCATGTATGTTGATAATATCTGTCACTAAGTATATGAGATCCATTTTAGTCAGTTTTATGGAAATTTACAAATTAAATAATTCAAAAGGAAATAAACAAAAATTAACTTGTTTTGAAATAGGTTTAAAATACTTATCAGGAGTGAGAATTCTTACACACTATTTCTTACCAATTCCACATTTTTTAGTCAACATAAAGAAATAACTTCTACAGGTCATATAACTATGGTTCACATGTGGGTTTTAAGAATGTAAACAAAGGGTCTTGCTGACGAAGGATTGTTCACAACTAGGACTCCCCACTTAAGGGTTCAAGCGACCAAATGAACGCACATTTTTTATACCTATGGTACGTGTCAATGAGTTATGGTGTGACTAACTGACGAATGGACTTCCCGTTGTAGATTCCCCAGAGGGAGAGTGGAGCGAGGCTCACTTAAGTACCCAAGCCCCTTAGGCTCTTATCGCTTGGTGTCAGGAATAAACAAGTCCTCCAAACTAGTCTATCACAACAAGCTACATGTGAATGATTATCTAGGTGTCTTCACAGCTTTTCCTTATAGAGAGGTAGTGAGTGAAGGAAGACACCAAACCATCACCTAGCTTTAAATATGCCTTTGATAAAAATGCAAAATATTTTTGTAATTTTGAAAATTTTTTAATTTTTTTGTATTTTTCGAAAAATTTTGGACTAAAAATAAAAACACATACAAACAAGTACTATTAACTATTCCTCACCCCCAAACCTAAATGAGATATTGTCCCCAATGTCTTTAAACGGTAGAAGAAGAGTTTAGAAGATAGTACCTGGTTAGCTGAATTACTACAAGAAAATTAAAGGTTAAGATCCATATTTATTCGACGCTTCTTACCACGATCATCATCGGACCATTTTATCTTTGAAAGGATAGGGTCAACTTGTGGTTCATAGGCTAAGAATTGGTCTATTAGATCCGGAGCAGACCTAGCAGTAAAAAGTTTCTTTCATATGTTTTGACACGAACCCATTTCTCCGGGCATCATCAAGAAACACATAAAGAAAATCATAAAATCCATCAACGTTGAGCAGTCCAAGTGGTTTCTGGTGTATGTTCAGGTTCGCCTAAGATAATACTATAAAAATTTCCTCCAATGTACCCAAGCCACCTGGCAAAGCAATAAAAGCATCAGAACGATTAATCATTTCCACTAGTCGTTCAGACATACCTGACACGATCAGTTCCTCTCTGTTTATGGTTCAATCAGATTTGCCTCTGCCAAGGGTTTTGGGATGATTCCCAAAACATGACTGCCTCCTTCTTGTACGACCTTTGAAACGATCCCCATTGGTCCAAGATTTCCTCCGCCATATATTAAGTGCATATTCCTTGCAGCCATGACTCGACCCAATTCTTGTGCTGCTCTATGTATTGTGGATTACTACCACACTACTACCACAAAACACACAGATGTTTTCAACTCGTCTTCTTGAAGTGGCTTCCATTTTTTATGTATTTCTTTCTTAACTCTGGATGCCTCCAAAGGTGCAATGACGGGCTGATTTATGTACCACCTGAAAAAGGGTGAGTAATAATAGCACTAGTATCTTCCAAAGGAAGCTTGTTAGCAAAATAAAACAAAAGAAATCGTGAAAGGTCAAAAAGTCTGGATCCTGTTTACGAAAATAAAGATAATTACAACAAAAAGCGAATCAAAGCAATAATTAAGGCAACAGAATTGTGTACGCAATACGCCACTCGTTGGTATATAAATCCATTATGATGTGTCTCAAGATTTCATTCCTTACTCAGCCATTGCTAATGAATTGGTTCTCATCTTTATGATTGCCAAACATCATTCCTTCTGTTTTAAAATTCCCCGTTTGTGCTTTTCCCTACAAAACAACACACAAAATTAAAAATTCTACAACATGAAATATGAAAACAAAAATTACAACAATTGCATGGGTTGCCTCCCTGCTAGCGCTAAATTTTTCATCTTCAGCCAGACGTGACTGAAATCTATCTGTCAAGGAGGTTCAGCGTCATTTTGGATGTCCGATTAAAGACATTCCCATGTGCATTGCTTTTGAAAGGTCTTTTCCAAACGTAAGGTGGTAAAAAGAATTTTGTCTCATTCAGTGCTTGTGCCACCTTTTTAACTTTTGTTGCTCCAGTGATTCCTGAAAATAAAGAAAGAAAATTAGGAGGTCTTGTATGGTGATTGACTTGGAATGGGATTTCCATTCTGTCAAGCTTCTGAGTAATATCACTAAATTGTACTCCCCAAAACAGTGATGGTTCGCCTGAATTCACTGTATCTTTAATTTTGTCTGACAATTGATCCTCTATTTGCTCTGCTTCTTGCTCCACCTTTTCTTTACAGATGAATTTTAGGATCTCAGCATTCAGTTCTTCATCTGTCATCTGTGAAATGCATGCTCCTGAAATATCAATGTGAGAATGTAAAGAAATGACAGATTTTAGGTCTTCATCCTCTAATCTGAGTGAACTGATTGGCTTAGGTAGATCGTCTTCAAACATTAGTGCAAAGCATTCTCCAAGATCTGCATTCTGAGGATGGAAAGTTTCATCCTTCCTTGTTGGTGCAGTTGGTACAAGTAACTCAGCTTCTTCATCCTCGTCAGAGTCAGAATAATAAAAATCAAATTGAGACTTTGTTGGTGCAGGTTCCTGAACTGATACCTCTGATTCTTGATACTGCTCAGCCTCGTCATCTGTTATGATGTCATGATGAATCTCAGGATATTCGAAGGCTTCTTCAGTATTATTTGAATTTGCTCTGTGAGATATGTGATTCAGGTTGTCTGTTAATTGTCTAACTTGATTTGTCATCCTTTGTATAGACGCCGCTTGACTCTGAATTTGTAAATCAAATTGAGCTTCTCGTTTCTCGAGCCAATCTTTTAGCATGTCATTCAACTGATCTCTCTGATGGATCTGGTTCTTGATGAAGATCGTAGATAGATGGTGGATAAGATGGAAAATGTGATATTCTACGTACCTTGAATGATTCCAATAATTCTGCCACTCTGAAAGGTATAAACATTGATCGCTCTGGTGGTTACCGTCACATATTACACATCTCCCCATTTCATCTGATGAGCAAAGGTAGTGTTTCTTGATTCTGAAATCCAGTGATAATTGTTGGGCTGGACAACAGGCCTCAGAAAACTAGACTGTTGCCCATGGAATTGGGGTGTATCTTTTTCTGGTAAAGCTCGTAATGTTTCAAAATGTTCCATTTTTTCAATCACCTGAACACAAAAGAAAGAAATAAAAAGTACAGATAAAAAACAAAGAAAATTAGATACAAGTAAATTAGATAGCTTCAAAATTAATAACTCAAGAAAAATAAGTCCCCGGCAACGGCGCCAAAAACTTGACCGGCGTAAACACACACGTATAACGCAAGCGCACGTATCGTTCAAGTAGTATAAAAATATCGATCCCACGAGGACTTAATTCCTACTGTTGTTATTAATTGTTGAATCTATTTATTTACAAATATCTAATTGAGGAGAAGAAGTGATTGATTGCTTGAAATGATCTGCTTTGTAGATTTTTTAAATAAATAAAAATAAAAAGACAAAAGATAATACTAGGAAAATAAAAGACTCAAAGATCTAGGGTTGTGAATCTTTCTAATATCTTTTAAAAGATGAAGTGATTATTTTATATTTGTGTAATAAATTAGTTTACTAACCTAGAACACAAATTTATGCGAAAGCATCTGTCGATGGTCAGACACAAATACCCAGTTTAATCCAATTGAATCATATGTCTATGTCAATTAAATTACCTGAATTCATTAAGGTTAAGTTCCAATTATGGTTACCCCGGCCCGACAGGTATATGTCTATCCTGTAAGGAAATCTATTAAAGGGTTATCTATCCTCAAGGAAGATCGTGGGCTATTAAGTCAAAGGTTGAAACCTAAAATCCTTATGTCTAGTTCATTTTAGATTTACCACATCAATCTTATTGGTGATCAAACAACAAGAAGCATTTAAGACTTAATAAGTAAACCTTTAAATTACTCAAATTATAAAATAACCTCTTATAAACCGGTGATATTAGATTTCATCACAACCCTAGAAACTAACTTAGTTACAATACATAGTTAGGACAAGTAAAAAGACATAAAAATTACTAAAATAAATGCGGAAAAATAAATAAAATGCTAAGGTAAAAGGAATTAACTTCTAATATTTACTATTTAGATATCTCTCATAATATAATATAATCCTTGTGATATTTTAAACCAACCGTCCCGTATGGCGGTATCCTCATTAAGTCAAATTAAAATAAACCAGCCATAAGGCGGAACAAAAATTAAACCAACCGTCCAGTATGGCGGTATCCTCATTAAGTCAGGTTTAACCAGATTAATTGAATAACCAACCGTCCGGAATGGATGTATCTTTTATTAAGTCAGGTTTTAAATAGTTTATATATTATATTTTAGGGAGATTAATCTAAATAGCAAAAGTAAAAGTATTACCTTATTACCTCAGCATAGAGAAGTTACCCCCTCATAGATGGATAGAATTACTACTACAAAGCGTAAATAAAACTGAATATAAGAAGAAAATAAGAAGAACTCTCTTTTATTTATAAGGATTTCAGAGGATGAGGTACATTTGAAACTAAAAATTCAAAATCTATTTATAGGCAAAAAAATCCAATTTTTTATTATTATTTTTCTGATTTTTTTATTATTTTATTAATTTTTTTGGATCGCTGAATTTTCGACACGTGGCATGGTGGCTAAAAAAAACGGTTCGTTGAATTTTTAACACGTGGCATGCGGTGCAATTACCAAAATACCCTCGGTGTCGGGACGCCCAAAATTACCAAAATACTCTTTTTGCCAAATTTCACAGTTTTGCTCCAAATCACCTCCATAATGTCCTGGAACTTTATTCTGGTGTCGGGATGCCCAAAATTACCAAAATACCCTTTGTGTCGGGATGCCCAAAATTACAAAAATACCCTTTTTGCCTAATTTCACCAAATTTCACAGTTTTGCTTCAAATCACCTCCAGAATGTCCTGAAACTTTATTTATCTACAAAATAACACAAAACACATCAAAATATTCACAAAACTCAAGAAACTATACAAAATATTAAGTTAAATGAGTGGGAAATAGTGATAGTTTTACCACTCATCAGTACCTTGTTTTTAGTTTGTGTGTTGTTTTTATTTTTAGTTCAAATTTTTTTGAAAAATACAAAAAAAAAATTGAAAAAGTTTCAAAAATTACAAAAATATTTTGCGTTTTGTGTTTTTATTTTGACTAAAATTGTGAAATTGGTAAGAGATAGCTGAGTAAAGAGTTTTCACTCCTGAGACGTATCTCAAACCTATTTCGGAACAAGTTAATTTTTGTTTGTTTCCTTTTGAATTATTTAATTTGTGAATTCTCCATAAAACTGATTAAAATGGATCTTCATATGCTAAGTTGACAGGTATTATCAACATAAATGGAAACATACGGACATGAGCTATAATTGAAAATTTTTGTAATATTTAGTGCTCTAGTTTAATTGGAGGAAGCATATAAAAAAGGCAATGGAGTAAAAAAAAAAACTTCTGAGATCCGAGTTATTAAGTCTGTAAGTGTGTTTTAACACCTAGTGCCCTAAAACCAACTGGTTTGGGAGTCACTGGCCCAAAGTTCACTACATGGATCAAAGATGCTGCAAAAATATATATATCTGAAGTCTGAGTAATTAAGTCTGTAGGGGTGTCTTAACATCTGGTGCCCTAAAGCCAACTGGTTTGGGAGCCACCGACCCAACACTCGTTACATAGACAAAAGACATATATATAAATAAAAAAATCAAAAAATTAAAGAAAAAAATCAGAAAAATCAGAAAAATTATTTCATTGCTACAAAAAGGTGTGAATTCTGATAAAACTTTAGGACAAAAATATTACTCTCTTATCAACTGCACTTATGACTATTGTGGGCAAAAATGAGTTGTTTAATATTTTGTTGGCTGTGTATATGGAAAATGGTAAATATAATCGGAGAATTTACTTATTCAGTAATTTAGAAAGAAAGAAAACAACTAGTAACTTGGAGTAGAAGTTTCACCTGATTAGTCACTAACTTCTTTATTCTCTTTTCGCTTGTCTTTTTGCTTTTGTGTGCATTAGTTGCACTACCTTTTTACTTTTGTAAAATGTTTGTGGGTATCATTGATGTAACCCTCACGAGACTACAACTCGTCCACTAGGGACACCTAAGGGTTTACAGGCTTGTTGCAAACGCTAAGTGCAACCGTGATCCCTACGAAAGTGGCTTAGTTAAATTTTATTTGAAGATGTTTATGTTATTTTATTCTATGTTTTGCTCGAGGACTAGCAAAATATTAGGTTTTGGGGTGTGATTAGTGGTAATTATATCACTATTTCCCACTCATTTAACCTAATATTTTGTATAGTTTCTTAAGTTTTGTGAATATTTTGATGTGTTTTATGTTATTTTGTAGATAAATAAAGTTTCAGGACATTCTGGAGGTGATGTGGGGCCAAAACAGTGAAAAATGACGAAAATGGCAAAATGGCCATTCTGCGCGTCGCGACGCGCAAGCCTTTGGCGTCGCGACGCCTAACGTGCACCGGGTCCATGCTAACATGCGTCGGGTCAACGATTCAGAATCAGAGAATTTTAACTTTGCTAACGTGTGTCGTGCCACGTGTCACCATCACAACCGATCTACTAACGTGCTCCGTGCCACGTGTCATCATCCTACGGTGCCGATGATCACCATTGCCACGTGTCATTCCACATCACCGCCATGTCATCATCCACATCACCAGTTGACCGAGTCAACGTTCCACGTCACCGCCACGTCATCATCAACCAATCACGAAGTGCCACGTATCGCAATCCTATGGTGCCGACAGTCGCCGTTGCCACATCACTGCCACGTCAGCATAATAATTCAGTTGTTAGCCGCCTCGCCACGTGTCGCCTTATCTCCTTATCCAGAATCGCCACGTGTCAAGCCCTCAGCATGCCACGCCAAAAAGTGTTGGCGTCGCGACGACAAAGGCTTTGGCGTCGCGACTCTGGAGGCTTATCGAGGTCTATAAATTGAGCTCGAGATTTCAGTTTTAGATGTACCACTCTCTCTGAATTCTCTGATGTAAATATGGACTTCTCTTCTTAGTTTCTTTTAATTTCAGTTTTGTAATTAAATTTTAATTACATTCTGTAATAATAGTAATTTACTTTCTTTACTTTTTACAGTTTTTACTATTTACCATGAGGAGGTAACTTCCCCCTGTTAGGGTGAAAGGTAATTCTTTTACTATTTCTATTTGGATTAATCTCCCTTAAATATAATATATTCACTATTTAAAATTTGACTTAAAAATCATATCGCCAGATTGGTCGGTTAGTAATTCATTTTAATCTGGTTTAAACCGGACTAATCAAGGATACCGCTAGATTGTTCGGTTGGTAATTAAATTTTCTTACCGCCTATATGGCAAGTTTATTTTGGTTCCGCCTTTATGGCTGGTTGGACTTAATTTGACTTAATCAGGTTACCGCCTATATTACCGGTTGGTAAAATAATCACAAGTTAATATATTATAGTAAGGGAGATATCTAAATAGTAATTATTAAAAGTTGATCATTTTACCTTAGCATTTTATTTTATTGTAATTTACTTTTCAGCTTTTTCTTTACCGCAAATACTTTTCAGCATTTTTACTTTATGTCTTTTACTTTCAAGTTTTTACTAGCCCTAGTTATGTGTTGTAACTAAATTAGTTTTTTGGGGTTGTGATGACTTTTAATATCACCGGTTTATAATGGGTTATTTTATAGTTAGGGTAATTTAAAGGTTTACTTATTAATCTTAAGCTTAATTTGTCTTGTTAATGGGCCACTAATAAGATTGATCTTGTAAATCTAAAATGAACTAGACATAGGGATTTTAGGTTTCAGCCTTAGATTTAATAGCCCACGATATTCCTTGAGGATAAATAACCCTTTAATAGATTTCCTTACAGGATAGACATATATCTGTCGGGCAGAGGTAGCCATAATTGGAACTTAAACTTAATGAATCCAGATAATTTGGTTGACATAGACATATGGTTCAATTGGGTAAAACTGGGTATTTGCGTCTGACCATCGACAGAGGCTTTCGCATAATTTAGTGTTCCAGGTTAGTAAACCGATTTATTCCACAAACATGAAATAACCACTTCATCTTTTAAAAGATATTAGAAAGATTCACAACCCTAGATAGTTTTTAATATTGAATTTTCTTAAACCTACTTTTGAACAAATTTATTTACTTGTTTTTAAATTTAGAATCATCACCATTTCAAATCAATCACACAACATGTTAGATATTAGTAATCATTTGACCTCATAAAATTAATAGCTTAGACATTATTCTTGGACACCGGATCTCACAAAAAGGAATCGAGGTAGACAAAGCAAAGATTGAAACAATTGAAAAACTACCTCTGCCGACATCTGTCAAATGGATTCGGAGCTTTCTCGGACATGCAGGTTTTTACAGGAGATTTATCAAAGACTTTTCCAAGATTGCTAAACCTCTTTGAAATCTTCTGGAGAAGGATGTGCCTTTCAACATCACCAAAGAATGCCATGAATCTTTTGAGATCTTAAAATAGAAGCTGATTTATGCCTACATCATTGTAGCACCAGACTGGACCCTTCTATTTGAAGTAATGTGTGATGCTAGTGATTTTGCTGTAGGTGCAGTTTTGGGTCAACGCAAAGCAAAGATTTTCCACACCATTTACTACTCCAGCAGAACTCTGAATGAAGCTTAACTCAACTACATAACCACTTTAAAAAAGTTGCTCGCAGTTGTGTACACTTTTGACAATTTCTGCTTCTATCTGCTGGGTCCCAAAGTGGTGGTCTACACAGATCATTCAGCAATCAAATACTTGATCATGAAGAAAGATGCCAAACCCAGATTGATTCGTTGGATACTTCTTCTGCAAGAATTTGACGTAGAGATTCGAGAGAGGAAAGGGATAGAGAATCAGGTGGCAGATCATCTATCGAGGCTCGAGAATGGAGAAATAGCTGACAAAGATCTGTCAATCAAAGAAAATTTTCCAGATGAACAGCTGTTTACCATGAAACAGCAAGATGCCCCCTGGTATGCTGACTATGTCAACTACATTGTGTCAGGAAAATGGCCATTGGAATGGATAACTCAGCAACGGAAGAAATTCTTCAAATAAGTCAAGCACTATGTCTGGGATGAGCCGTACCTATTCAAACGGTGAGCTGATCAATTATTGAGAGGGTGTTTTCCACAGGAGGAAGTCAACAGTGTTTTGCAGAACTGTCATTCATCACCATATGGCGGACACTTCAGCGGAAACAAAACTGCAGCCAAAGTCCTACAATCAGGTTTTTTCTGGCTCACTCTTTTTAAAGATGCTTATCTTTTTGCTCTTCAATGTGACAGGTACCAGAAAATGGGGATTATTTCAAGGAGAAATTAAGGACCGTTGCAAAATATTCTAGAAGTAGAAATATTCGATGTGTGGGGTATTGATTTCATGGGACCCTTTGTTCCACATGTAAATACTGTTTGTTGTAGACTACGTCTCCAAATGGGTCGAAGCAATTGCACTGACATCCAATGATTCAAAAGTAGTGATCAAATTCCTGAAAAAGAACATTTTCACTCGGTTCGGAACACCTCGTGCAATCATCAGCAATGGTGGCACACATTTCCGTAACAGATACTTTGATGCACTCCTATCCAAATATGGAGTTACTCACAAGTTGCCACTGCTTATCATCCACAGTCAAATGGACAGGTATAAGTTTCAAAAAGGGAAATCAAAAGAATCTTGGAGAGAACTGTTGGATCAACAAGGAAAGATTGGTCTACAAAACTAGATGATGCATTATGGGCCTACCGAACAGCTTATAAGACACCCATTGGTATGTCCTCATATCGATTGGTGTTTGGGAAAGTGTGTCATCTGCCAATTAAGCTTGAACACAAGGCGTACTGGGCACTGAAGAAGTTCAATCTTGATTCACAAGCTGCAGGAGAGAAAAGACTTCACCAACTCAACGAATGGAGGAATTTTGCCTACAGGCTTATGAGAATGCCAGATTGTACAAAGAAAATACCAAGAAATGGCATGACTGAAAAATAGTGCACAGACAGTTGGAACCAAGGCAGCAGGTGTTGTTGTACAACTCAAGATTGAAACTTTTCCCTGGAAAGTTGAAATGAAGGTGGTCAGGTCCATTTGTGATCACTCAGGTTTTTTCATATGGAGCTGTTGAGTTACTAGATCCCAACACCAACGAAACATTCAAGGTTAACAGTCAGCGTGTCAAACACTACTGGGGAGAATCATTTGAGTGACAAAAATAAAGTGTCACACTTTGAGATCCAGCCTAACGTTCGAGATGTCACGTCTAGCTGACGACTTTAAACTTAGCGCTCGCAGGGAGGCAACCCATGCAATTTGTGTATATATTGTGATTTGGTGTGATTTAATTTTGTGTGTTTAGTTTTTGTAGATTAAGTCATTTTAAGATGGAATAAGCTCTTGCAAATCTTCACAAGCAATTCCTTCTCTCCCTCAAAAATCTCTGATGAAAGTTTACAAAGCTCACTTGGAACGGATGAGATTACTAACGATCCATGGTATTCCTAATGATATTCGTTGGGTAATTGAAGCACGAGTTCGATTGGCATGTGAGTCTTCTGAATCTTTTATTTCACATCTGCCTGGTTTTGGAAGAAGCATCTATGCAAAGAAACGTAGAGCTAAGTAAATGGGTGTTTGTTACAAATGTGCACGCTGGAATTGCAATACTCGTTGTCGTTCTTTAGGAATGGTGTCTGATAATCGCGAAGATAAAATTAAATTCATTAGGGATGGCTTGAGTAAGGAGTCTGTAGATAATATATCTTCGACTATTGAGACGCATCCCAGTGGATATGTACACATAGCCATTCGCAAATTACATACACAATTTCAAAAAGAAAGACAACAGTTAAGTCTTGGGAATCTGACTCAAAAAGACCATGTTTTCCAATTTATAAGAAATTGGATGGGAAGCTTGTCCCTGACGCATATACGTTAATCAAGCCGCTACTTTTCTTGTAAATATTATATCTCTTTGTCTTTTCCTAATAATTATGATTTGTTTTGTTGTTTTCTTTTATTTTCTCCGACAGGATCCAGACCTTTTTGACTATCACGATTTATTTTACTGTTAACTAATAATTGTCATTTGGCAGGTACTAGTGCTATTATTTTACTCACCCTTTTTCAGGTATTATAAATTCAACTCATCATTGCACTTATGAAGACATCCAGAGTAAAACATGGAAGCCACTTAAAGAAGACGAGTTGAAAACATCTGTGTGTTTTGCGGTACTAGTATTGGTGTTAAGCCACAATACGTAGAAGCAGCACTGGAATTGGGTCGAGTCTTAGCTGCAAGGAATATGCACTTAGTATAAGGCGGAGGCAATCTTGGACTAATGGGGATCATTTCAAAAGCTGTACAGGAGGGAGGCAGTCACGTTTTGGGAATCATCCCAAAACCTTTGGCAGAGGCAAATCTTATTGAACCATCAAACGGAGAGGAACTGATCGTGCCAGGTATGCCTGAACGATTGGTTGAAATGATTAACCGTGCTGATGCTTTTATTGCTTTGCCAGGTGGCTTAGGTACATTGGAGGAAATTTTTATAGTGTTATCTTGGGCGAACCTGAACATACACCAGAAACCGCTTGGACTGTACAACGTTGAAGGATTTTATGATTTTCTTTGTGTGTTTCTTGATGATGCCCGAGAAATGGGTTCGTGTCAAAACCTATGAAAGAACTCCTCTTTACTGCCAGAACTGCTCCAGATCTAATTGACCAATCTTAGCCTATGAACCACAAGTATACCCTATCCTTTCAAAGATAAATTGGTCTGAAGACGATCGTGGTAAGAGGCGTCGGATTAATCTGGATCTTAACATTTAATTTCCTGTAGTTCAGTTATCCAGGTATTATCTTCTTAACTCTTCTTCTACTGTTTAAGACATTGGGGACAATGTCTCATTTAGGTTTGGGGGAGGGAATTAGTTTATCAGTACCTTGTTTTTAATCTGTGTGTTGTTTTTATCTTTTAGTCCAAAATTTTTCGAAAAATACAAAAAAATTGAAAAAGTTTCAAAAATTACAAAAATATTTTGTGTTTTTATTTTGACTAAAAATGTGAAATTGGTAAGAGATAACTGAGTAAGGAGTTTCCACTCTTGAGACGTATCTCAAACCTATTTCGGAACAAGTTAATTTTTGTTTATTTCCTTTTAAATTATTTAATTTTTAAACTCTCCATAAAACTGATTAAAATAGATCTTCATATGCTCAGTTGGCATGTATTAACAATACGCATGGTAACATACGGACATGAGGTAAAATTGAAAATTTTGTAATATTCAGTGCTCTAGTTTAATTGGAGGAAGCATCTCAAAAAACAATGGAGTAAAAAAAAAAGATCTGAGATCCGAGTTATTAAGTCTGTAAGGGTGTTTTAACACCTAGTGCCCTAAAGCCAACTGGTTTGGGCGCCACTGGCCCAAAGCTCGCTACATGGATCAAAGATGCTGCAAAAATATATATATCTGAAGTCTGAGTAATTAAGTCCGTAGGGGTGTCTTAACACCTGGTGCCCTAAAGCCAACTGGTTTGGGAGCCACCGACCCAACACTCGCTACATAGACGGAATGTATTGTATATAAAAAAAAAATCAAAAATCAAATAAAAAATCAGAAAAATTATTTCATTGTTACAAAAAGGTGTGAATTCTGATAAAACTTTAGGACAAAAATATTACTCTCTTATCAACTGCACTTATGACTGTTGTAGGCAAAAAATGTGTTGTTTAATATTTTGGTGGCTGTGTATATGGAGAATGGTAAATATAATCCGAGAATATACTCATTCAGTAATTTAGAAAGAAAGAAAACAACTAATAACTTGGAGTAGAAGTTTCACCTGAATAGTCACTAACTTCTTTATTCTCTTTTCGTTTGTCTTTTTGCTTTTGTGTGCATTAGTTTCACTACTTTTTTACTTTTATAAAATGTTTGTGGGTATCATTGTTGTAAACCCTCACGAGACTACAACTCGTCCACTAGGGACACTTAGGGGTTTAAAGGCTTGTTGCATACGCTAAATGCAACCGTGATCCCTACGAAAGTGGTTTAGTTAAATTTTTTTTAAAGATGTTTATGTTATTTTATTCTATGTTTTGCTCGAGGACTAGCAAAATGTTAGGTTTGGGGGTGTGATGAGTGGTAAATCTATCACTATTTCCCACTCATTTAACATAATAATTTGTATAGTTTCTTGAGCTTTGTGAATATTTTGATGTGTTTTGTGTTATTTTGTAGATAAATAAAGTTTTAGGACATTCTGGAGGTGATTTGGACCAAAACAGTGAAAATTGGAAAAAGGGCATTTTGGTAATTTTGGCGCGTCGCGACCCGCAAGCCTTTGGCATCGCGACGCCTAATGTGCACCAGGTCCATGCTAACGTGCGCCAGGTCAACGTGTCAGAATCAGAGAATTTTGACTTTGCTAACGTGTGTCGTGCCACGTGTCACCATCACAGTCGATCTGCTAACGTGTGCCATGCCAAGTGTCATCATCCTACGGTGCCGACAATCACCATTGCCACGTGTGCCACGTGTCACTCCAAGTCACCGCCACATCATCATCGACATCACCAGTTGACCGAGTCAAAGTGCCACGTCATCATCAACCAATCACAGCGTGCCACGTGTCGCAATCTTACGGTGCCGACACTCCCTTTCGCCACGTGTCGCCACGTCAGGGCCACGTCATGCCATGTCAGTATAATAATTGAGCTCTCAGCCGCCTTGCCACATGCCGCCTTATCTCCTTATCCAGAATTGCTACGTGTCAAGCCCTCAGCATGCCACGCCAAAAGATACTGGCGTCGCGACGCCAAAGGCTTTGGCGTCGCGACGCTGGAGGCCTATCCGTGCCTATAAATTGAGCTCGAGATTTCAGTTTTAGATGTACCATTCTCTCTGAATTCTCTGATGTAAATAGGGAGTTCTCTTCTTACTTTCTTTAAATTTTAGTTTTGTAATTAATTTTAATTACGTTCTGTAATAATAGTAATTTACTTTCTTTACTTTTTATAGTTTTTACTATTCAACCATGAGGAGGTAACTTCCCCATGCTAGGGTGAAAGGTAATTCTTTTACTATTGCTATTTAGATTAGTCTCCCTTAAAAATAATATATTCACTATTTAAAATTTGACTTAAAAAGGATACCGCCAGATTGGTCGGTTGGTAATTCATTTTAATCTGGTTTAAACCTGACTAATCAAGGATACCGTCAGATTGGTCGGTTGGTAATTAAATTTTCTTACCGCCTATATGGCAGGTTTATTTTGGTTCCGCCTTTATGGCTGGTTGGACTTAATTTGACTTAATCAGGTTATCGCTTATATGGCTGGTTGGTAAATAATCACAAGTTAATGTATTATATTAAGGGGGATATCTAAATAGTAAATAGTAAAAGTTGATCATTTTACCTTAGCATTTTATTTTATTGCAATTTACTTTTCAGATTTTACTTTACCGCAATTACTTTTCAGTATTTTTACTTTATGTCTTTTTAAGCCCTAGTTATGTGTCGTAACTAAGTTAGTTATCTGGGGTTGTGATGACTTTTAATATCACCGGTTTATAATGGGTTATTTTATAGTTTGAGTAATTTAAAGGTTTACTTATTAAACCTTAAACTTAATGCGTCTTGTTAATTGGCCACTAATAAGATTGATCTGGTAAATCTAAAATGAACTAGACATAAGGATTTTCAGCCTTAGACTTAATAGCCCACGATCTTCATTGAGGATAGATAACCATTTAATAGAATTCCTTACAAGATAGACATATACCTGTCGGGCGGGGGTAGCCATAATTGGAACTTAAACTTAATGAATCCAGATAATTTGGTTAACATAGACATATGGTTCAATTGGTTTAAACTAGGTATTTGCGTCTGACCATCGACAGAGGTTTTCGCATAATTTAGTGTTCCAGGTTAGTAAACCGATTTAGTACACAAACATGAAATAACCACTTCATCTTTTAAAAGATATTAGAATGATTCACAACCCTAGATAGTTTTTAATATTGAATTTTTCTTAAACCAACATTCGTGAAATTTTATTTACTTGTTTTTAAATTTAAAATCTTCACCATTTCAAATCAATCAATCAACCTGTTAGATACTAGTAATCATTTGACCTCATAAAATTAATAGATTAGGTATTAAGTCCTCGTGGGATCGATACTTTTTATACTACTTGAACGATACGTACGCTTGCGTTATACGTATGTGTTTACGCCGGTCAGTGACATTAGATACTGGATCGCAATACGCAATACTACATATACTACGCCTGTTATAGATTATATATTCCTTAAAGAATATTTCTGGAGAATTGGGTAGGCATGACACTTTGGTAGAAGCCAACCATGTCTCGTAAATCGATAAAAATATGGTACGGGGTACGCACGTGTTCGGATATTCCGACGACCAGATTTACTGCCAACATATCCAGGGATCTCATGGGTCGCTTCCCGAAGATTCACCGATGACGTATGATTCGAACATAATTAATCTAGGATTAATTAGAAGAGAGAGAAAATTAATCTAGGATTAATTACGGTGAGAATTTATCTAGGATAAAATTCATATAAAATAGAGAAAACGATTAATTTGGAATTAATCGCTAAAATAATATATTCGATATATTAAATGAAATTAGATTTCATAACGAAATTAAAATTGGATTTTAATTCGGGCGAACGAATTAATTTAGAATTAATTCGCGAGCGACTTTAATAGTAATTTTGCTAGGCATAATTATTTAATTAAATTTGATTTAATTACGTCGCAACAAAAAAACTCGTTAATTCAGAATTAATGAACCCGAGCCCGGAATGTGTTTGCAGGCCCACTCGGATTTTGAATTTATTGGGGCCCATAAGTCACATCACAAGTCACATCACCTAGTCACTTTGATCAACTTTTTGGTGATGGAATTTGGTGGGTGATTGGTGGCTTGTTTTACACTCAAGTTGAGAGATGATTGACTTTTACCAAATATTAGATATTTGGTATATCTTATTTGTTTTTTGAAAATGAAATACACAAGTCAACAATTACACTTCTTTTCTCTCTCTCCCAACTGAATTCTCTCATCTTCCTTTTCTTCACATTGCCGTGAGTTACAAAGGGAAAATATGAAATTTGTTGCAAATTTTCAAGAGCTAGCACTTACAAGGATTCATACAAATGTGATAGGGAAACATCCTTTGAGTTTGGAATTCTAAAATTTCAAGCTTGGAGCTCATCAACTTCATTTCTACAACGAGAAGCTTGGAGCATTTCAAAGGGAAAAGTTTTGTTATCAACACATCCTATAACCGTTCTTTGTAAGTATAATTCTGCTATACTTCCTTTTAGTATTCACACTTTTATCATGCTTTAAATGTTCTTGGGATGATCTTAGAGACCAACAAATATTACGTCCCCAGACTAAAAGATAGACTCGGTGGGACATAACCCGACCCCGAGCTGAGAGAATCACTTTGCACTAGGGGAATATTACGTCCCCAGACCAAAAGGTAGACTCGGTGGGACATAACCCGACCCCGAGCTGAGAGAAACACTTGGCTCTGGGGGAATATTACTGTTGGACAATTATGACCCATAGCAGCACTATTTGTACAAAATATGGTGTTGTTGTAAAAATTAATTATGTGACAAAGGAAATTGCTTTTTCATCATTTGTAATTGGATTACTCGGATATATAAATAATAAAAGTCCTTATGATTAGTTCTGGATTAATAAGATATAAGACAGTATTAATCCACCAAGGTTTAATCATTAAATATCCATAGTCGTAGTATTATCGAGACTGGACATCGATAATACAGAATAGGCTATTATTACTATTGTGCGTGTTATGGAAACATAACGACATAGTTCTCATATATTTGGGTATTGGATACTCATGCAAGTGTAATAGGAGGTTCTGTTTACCGATGGTACGGAAATAGCTTCGCTCTGGATATACCCTTTGGAATCACATTGGTAGTATGACTATGTGTCTATGGGAATCTGAATCATGGTAGGTTTATTTGGTCTTAACCTGAGACTTGCATCGCTAATACTTGCGACAATCAGTATACTTTGGTTTTGGTCGTCCAGGGCTTTAACTGGTTTTGTGTACGCCTCTTCTAGGTATACTGAGAATCGTAGTGTATTGGGTGTGATGTCAAGAAGGAAGTATCACTTCAGTCATATGGAGATGATGATCACGCAGGGATACAGAACTGGTACTCTAAGTGTTATAGCCATCGGGGAAGTATGACTAGGTCATGACTTTCCTATCATAAAGAGACTAGTTGCTAGTGATTCGATATATGCTTCGTACGGGGCAGACACAACTCCAGCCCCAGGCCTAGCATGTGACATCCGATACTGGATCGTAATACGCAATACTACGTATACTACGCCTGACAAAGATCTTGTATTTTGTAGAAGCATATTTCTGGAGAATTGGGTAGGCACGATGTTTTGCTAGAAACCAATCATGTCTTATAAATCGGTAGAGACGTGGTACTAGGTACGCACGTATTTGGATAGTCCGATGACCGAATTTACTACCAACATATCCAGGGATCTCTTGGGTCGCATCTCAAATATTCACCGATGATATTTGACTCGAACAATATTAATATGGGATTAATTTAGAGAGAGAATATTAATCTGGGATTAATTTAGAGAGAAAAAATTAATCTGGGATTAATTACTGTAAGAATTAATCTGGGATTAATTATTACTGTAAGAATTAAATCTAGGATTAATTGCGACGAGAATTTATCTAAGATTAAATTCGTCGAGAGGAGAGAACGCGATTAATTTTAAATTAATCGATAAAATAAATTTAATGGTGAAATTGGATTTTACTATTTAATTAATTTAATTGGGCTAAAATAATATATTAGATATAATAAATGATATCGGATTTCAACGGGGAATTAAATTGGATTTTAATTCTAGCGAACGAATTAATTTGAAATTAATTCGTAAGCGACTTTAATAATAATTTTGCGAGACATTATTATTTAATTAAATTGGATTTAATTAAGTCGCGACAAAAAATTCGTTTAATCGGATTAAATGAACCGGACCCAAATTTTGTTGTGTAAGCCAACCAAATTTTGAATTAAATGGGTGGGACCCATGACTTACATCAATTGTCAACAATTGATATAAGTGGTTGGCAATAAAGTAAAATGGATTTGATACACCTACCAAGTCCAAATACATAACACAATTAATTAATGAATTTTTTTTTTGGAATTTATTAATTTCTCTCTCCTTAGCCGAACAAACAAAAAGCAAGTGGCCATTGATTTTAAAAGTAGTGGCTTCTCTTTTTCAATTGGAAAATGGCCTCTGAAGTTTTTTTTTTTTTTTTTGGCCAAAAAGCAAAAGCATTGCCTTCTCTCTGTTTTGGCCGAAAATGGCCTATTGCTTTTGAAGGATAGGCCGAATTGACCACTCCCTGCTTTTGATTTTTAGCCGAAGCAACAATTTGTTTTTTCTTTTGAAACAAAAGCAAATGGCCGAATGAAAATTAAAAGCAAGGGGTCGATTGCTTCTTTCTCTCTTGGAAAAAATTTGTTTCTCCTTGGGAGATAAAATTTGTTCCATTTTGATCTTGCTAGCACATAAGGGAGTCAAATGATGGTGATAGGGATACTCACCCATGAGCTTGGAAGCTTCAACGTCCATGAAATTTTTGAAATCCTAAATCCGATCAATGTAAATATTCCGCAACTTTCTTGATTAATTCACACAATAATCACGCTTAGAGATCTCGTGGCATGTCCAGGACACTAACAATGGTATCAGAGCGAGATCTAAGCTTGATTTAATTTCTAGGGTTTATGGACTTTAATTTGGGATTTTTTTGGCTTGGAGCTTGATTTGCCTAAATTGATGATTGGGTTATGTTTATATGATGTTCAATTGGATTTGTGCATCTTTGATTTTGTGAAAAAATGATAGGATTAATTTTCCCCCAAAATATACCCTTGGCCGAAAATTACTCTAGAGAGTTCATGGTGATTTTTGAAAATTTAACAATTGGATATGTTAATTGCATGAAATGAATATTAATTGTTGGTTTAATTGGATTGAAATCGGAATTGAATGTTATTTCATGATGATTGCCGTGAATGGAGCATGTTAGAAAGAATTGATTTTGCTTTAATTTGTGTTGGACATAAATTAAAATGTTAAACACGATTAATTAGATTAATTAGTGATTTGGAAATACTAGATTAATTAATTATTGTGTTAATTACACTACAATTGAATTAATGTGTAATTTAGAATGATATATTAATTTAATTTGTTGTAATTGGGCTAATGGGCTTGGTTGGGCCAAATTTTAGTCTTGGATTATATTTGGGCCTAAATCATTTCCATAAAGTCCAAAATATGACAATTGGGCCTTTAATAATTTAATTGGGCCTAATGGGCCAAAATTGATTTTATGGCATAGGGTGATTCCTATTGGGCCTAAGCATTATGGGTTAGATCCATTTTGGCCAAATCCCACGCCTAAGGAATTAATTAAAAGCCCATTGGACTTTAATTGAATAGTATTGGATACTAAATGAACATTTGAGACCCATTAAGATTGGATTAGGAATCCAAGTCTTTAAGGCACATAAATAAGTGTAATTATTTAATTTGGAATTAAATATGAATTAGTATTGGATACAATTTAAATTGGATTTAAAATTGTAGTTTGATATAATTCAAGAATACTTACTTTGAGTATTTATTCTTAAACGAGTTGGACTCGCGCAAATCAAATCGTTATTTGAACATTAGATGGTCATTAATAAAAGATTAATTAATTGGATTAGATTGATTGAATAACATGCTTTGTGTGAATACTTGGATGTATGTATGAATAATATATATCAGATGGATATTATAAGGGTGAGGGCAATTTTGGAAATTGTTGTAATAAATTTAGAATTTATTAAATTGGACCTGCGTGTCCAGCCTATTACCTCTTTTCTCATTGTATTTCTCTTCTCACCAATTCCCCTCAATGTAAATGAGGTTTCTTTAGAAGTATCATGTAATTGGGTAGAAGTATGAATAGTGCTAGCGGGAGAGAGGAAAGTGAGAGATTTATTCTATGAACAATTTGTTGTATATCCATCCGCATATCATTATTAATTTTATCGCGCCTTATTATGCTTTTAGAATGCTTAAGGGTGAATGATGAGACCTAATTAAAGATAATAAATTGGTTGCCAACACGCGACAAAAACCCTCATTTTATATTAAGCGTTTTTCCTTCCATTGGGCAAGTTGTGATTTGTTGGCCAAAGTCAAGGTCACTTCTTGTTCATCGACCTCGATTACGAAGTTTTCCCACTGTCAATGGGTCACGCTTAACTGGTTTCATTAAGCTTGTTGAGCCAAAGCCAAGGCTTAGTTGATTCAGAGGAAAAAGGTTAGGAAATATATTGGATATATTGGCATATATTGGATATATGTTTCGGACTTGGAGGTCCACCTACCGGATCTAGGAATTGGATGGGATCCAATTGATCCTAGAGGTCTACCTAGTTAAGTTTCATACAACTTGTTGGCCAAAGTCAAGGTTGTGTGTTATTTAACGGGATCCTTGCCCACTAGGAAACTAGGTTTCCCGAGTACTCCACAGAGGTTTAGAGGCTCGCCGAAAAATAGTGGGAGGCAAGTATTAAATTTACAATTTCATTTAAATACTTGCCAATACGCGCTCATTTCATTTTTCATCATTAATTATAAAATATATTAGTTGGACTAATATTTAATTATTTTATTAATTAAACATTTAGACTGTATTCAAACTACTTCATTTTGTAGTTGGTTATATAATTGGATTATTGTAATCGATACATTTGAATGTAACGATCAATTATAGTTGATTATATAGTTAGACTATAGTAATCATTATATTTAATTGTACCTGAAATCGTTGATTGGATAGTTGGACTATAGCAATCAAGATGACTGAAAGATTAGCGTCAAAGGATATAATCCTAGGGAAAAATGTCTTTAACGACTTTAATTTTCAGATTGGGTATAGAACCTCACGATAGTCTTGGGAGCTGAGAAGTTATTCTATTTGATAGAGAAACCTCTCAAGCATGAGCCTGGAGTTGAACGAATAGTAGAGCATGAGCTTAGGAATACTCATTGTGATGATAACTTTAGTGCTTAATCCGTTATGCACAACCAGATCTTCTTAAAATGACATATCCCAAGATGTCTGCCTAAACTGTGGTAAATGGGGTCACAAGAAGTGTGACTGCCATATGGACAAGGCAGACATGAAGGAAGTGAAGGCGGGACAAGGCTCCGGCTTCAAGTATGTTTGTTATAAACATGTTCACCAGTGGTTTTAAAATTGGATTTTTGATACTAGATGTGGTACATGAATATATGTACTGATGTGTGGGATCTGCTGATAAGCATGAGACTGACTTTAGATGAGATCGACCTACAAGTCGGAAACGGGACGAGAGTCGCTGTTTTGACTATAGGAACCTAAGTTTTGGAACTGCCCTTTGGGCATGTACTTAAATTAGGAGACTGTTATAATCTAGTTTGACTAGGAACATTATCTCTATATCTAGTTTAACCTGTTGCGGGTATACCTTTATATTCCGAAACACCGGGTGTTTTGTTTATAAAGATGATATCGAGATATCTACATTTTATGTAAATAATGGTCTTTATATTTTGAATATAAATGAATCTCAAACATATAACATGACAAACAAATAGCTCAAATTGAGTAATTCTAATGAGACTTATTTGTGGCATTGTCGTCTGGGACACATTAACAAGAATCTTATATCCACACTTTCGAAGAGTGGATACTATGACAGATTTGATTCTACTTCAAATGATGTCTACGAATCTAGTTTATTAGGCAAAGTGCCTAAAACACCTTTTACTTGGTAAAAGTGAAAGTGCCACTGATCTGTTAGCCCTCGTTCATAGAGACGTAAGTGGGCCCATATCTAGCCAGGCTAGATGTGAATATGAATACTTCGTAACCTTTATGGATTTGGCATCGCGTTACGGTTATGTGTATCTTATGAAACACAAGTCAGAAACTTTTGAGTAATTCAAAGAGTTTCGACACGAAGTAAGAAAAAAGACTGGTAAAAGTATTAAAAACATTACGGTCGGACCATAGTGTAAAATACTTAAACATATGAGTTCAAGACTACTTGAAATAGTATGGTATTCTGTCACAATGGACTCCTCCCAGAACACCCCAATTTGACGGTGTGTCCGAATAGAGAAACTGAACTTTGTTGGACATAGTAAGGTTGATGATGAGTCGCTCTGAGCTACCAATTTCCTTCTGAGGATACACATTAAACAGTGCAGTACTTATTTTGAATAAGGTTCCATGAAAATCTGTTAGACAGACTTCATATTAGATTTGAACAGGAAAGAAACCGAGTTTCTCATTCCTGAAGATTTGGGAATGCTGGGCATACGCTAAATGTTTAGATGGTACCAAACTAGAACCCAAATCGGATAATTGCCTATTTGTAGGTTGTCCTAGGGAAACCAAAGTATAGTACTTATACAACTCACAAGAGAACAATCTAATTGTTGCTCTCCATGTGGTTTTCATAAGAGGAATTCCTATATGCAGTGGTAAGTGGGAGGAAAGTAAAACTCGATGAAAATCAGAGTAATACTGTTCCTGGCACCGACTCCTTTACAGAACACGAACAGTTCATTAGGGATGAACTGTACCAATAATCTTCGAATACACAAGAAGCGCATAGGTCGGAGAGAGTCAGAAAACAACCTGGGAGGTATAGGTTTCTGCTAGGCATCTCAAGAGTGGTACCGTATAGCCCCTCCGGTACAACACTTCTTCAATCAAAGAAAACTTGCTGCTTTTACACTTCAACTTCCTGGCCTTTTTCTTTTCCTCTGGTACTTCCCCAGTTTCCAAATACTTTCTGATCGGCTGCATCCAAGAAGACTCGTTCTCCACATTCAACTCCATTACATCGGGCTCTCCCACACTTTTTACTTGGAGAAAAATCAGAAGGATTGTTCTGGGCTTCCGATCAGATTGATGAAGCAAGCCGTGCTAGAGTGTCTGCTTGATAGTTATTCTCCTGACCGACCTGCTCAAATTGCACATTCCTCATTCCTCCGGTCAATCTTTTTATTGCTACCAAGTAGGCCATCATATTCGATTCCCTGGCCTGGAACTCTCCCTTTAGCTGCTGGACGGCCAACTGGGAGTCACTCTTCACAACTACATCACGAACACCCATCGCCGTACACAACCTTAAGCCGGCCAAAATTGCCTCATATTCAGCCTCATTGTTAGTGGCCTCGCAAGCGAATCTCAAGGCGTACACTACCTCCTCGCCTTCACCTCTTTTCAATACAATTTCGGCTCCACAACCTTGTGAGCTGACAGATCCATCTACCGACAATTTCCATCCACCTTCCACAATAGTCAAAATCTGGGATACCTTAAATTCCGCCACAAAGTCCGCCAAAGTCTGACCCTTTACCGCTGCTATTGGTAGGTAGGAAATGTCGTGTTCACTCAACTCTACCGACCATTTTACTAACCTACCCGAGACATTCGGTTTCTGCAGGATCTGTCTTAATGGACATTTGGTGTAAACCCCGATAGGATGGGTCTGGAAATAAGGTTGTAACTTCCGGGCCACAGTAATTAAAGACAAAGCGACCAGTTCATGTGTCGAATATCTAGTTCCAGCATCTAACAAAGCTTTACTAACATAATATACTGGCCTTTGAACTTTATCGACCTCTCGTACTAATACTGAACTTACAGCATGCTCAAAATAGCTAAGTACAAGAATAAGGTCTCATCTGGGGTCAGCTTTGCTAAGCGTGGGGGCTGTGTCAAGTACTGCTTCAACTGCAGAAAGGCCTCCTCGCATTATGTCGTCCAGTTAACTTCCATTTTTGCCTTCTTGATAACCTTGAAGAAATAGTGACACTTGTCGGTTGCTCAGGAAATAAACTGATTCAATGCGGCCCCTCAACCGGTTAAGCTTTGTACTTCCTTGACTGTTCCAGGGGATTTCAGATCCAGAATAGCCCGGATCTTCCAAGGATTTGCTTCTATGCCTCTGGAGATCACCATATAGCCCAAAAAATTTCCCGAGGCCACCCCAAAAGCACATTTTTCCGGATTCAACCTCAGGTTATGCTTCCGTAGTAAATCAAATATCTTCTCTAGATCGGTTACATGACAGGCTGGCTCTATTGACATGGTTATCATATCATCGACGTACACTAACATGGATGCGCCGATGAGTGGCTTGAAGATCTTGTTCACCAGCCTCTGAAACGTCGCCCCAACATTCTTTAAACCAAATGGCATCACTTTGTAACAATACAACCCTTTTTTTGGTGATGAAGGTTGTCTTTTCCTCGTCCCACTGATGCATCTTGACCTGGTTATACCCTGAGAACGCATCCATAAAACTGAGCAGCCTGTGGCAGGCCGTTGAATCTACCAATGGGTCCACCTTCGATAGTGGGAAGTTGTCATTTGGGCAAGCTTTGTTGAGGTCGGTAAAATCCATACACATCCTCCACTTTCCAGTTGGCTTTTTTACCAAGACCATATTTGATACCGAATCCGGGTACTTTGCCTCTCTGATAAACCCAGCTTTCAATAACTTTTCTACCTCGGTGGCTATCGCCTCGCACCGCTCCTGGTTAAAGATTCTTCTTCTTTGCTTGACCGGTTTGTGGGCCGGACCATCGCCAAACGATGATTAATAAATTTCGGATCTATACCGGGCATATCATCATGCCCCCACGCAAACACATACAGGTACTGCTTTAAGAATTTCAACAAGTCCCACTTCAGGGCTCCATCCAAGTCTGCTCCTATTTTTACATTTTTACCCGGCCCAAACAGCTCTATTGACTGTAGGACACAGGACCTGGGCGACGCCGTTCCTAGGCTCGCGGACTAGTTGGGAAGTACGAAAAACATGGAGTCGCCACCCGGTGTGAACCGGGAACAAAGATTTAAGGCCGCACTCACCCCTCGCAAGGGAAGACCTCAAACCGTTGGGTTCGGAATGGTCCCTTACTCATGTCACTTGTAATGAATGGATTTATGTAATAATTTAATCAAGCTAAGTAACACTTATTTCCAGAGTATCATGCTTCTAAATTCTCATGTGTAAAATAAAACTTATGTACGCATTTCGCATATATCTTACATTTAAATTTGCATGCTTAATATATATCAAGATAGCAACTAACATACAACTTTACTTGCATATCACATTCAGGAAAACACAAGCACACATATTAACCAGACAGCACACATATGGGCACTTTTCCAAGTGGTACGTGGAATTGTAGCCCAAGTACAGACCGCACTACCGTCCATTCGGAATCGGCTACGGAATTACGTCTGGGTTTCCATCCGATATACCGCAAGAAATAATACTCAAATGTTATCATGACACAAGCATATGAATGGCAATACATTAACATATTATATTTATACATGTGGAGATAACTACTAGGAAAACTATGCATGAAATCTAATGAAGAGGACTCAGTTCAGTGTGTTCGCGTTCGTGTAGCGTTCGTAACGCGTTCGAATGGAATGAAACAGAATGTTCACGTTCGAGTAGCGTTCGTAAACGCGTTCGAACGGAAATGAAACAGAATGTTCACGTTCGAGTAGCGTTCGTAAACGCGTTCGAACGGAAATGAAACAGAATGCTCAGGTTCGAGTACGTTCGTAAACGCGTTCGAACGGAAATGAGACAGAATGCTCACGTTCGTATGGCGTTTGTTAACGCGTTCGAACGGATATGAGGCAGAATGCTCACGTTCGTATGGCGTTTGTTAACGCGTTCGAACGGAAATGAAACCTGACGCATGATAAGGCAAAAACACATGCGCGTTCGAGTTACGTTCGTAAACGCGTTCGAACGGGAACAGACCTGATGCATGAAATGGGACGTAATACATAAACGCAAAATAAAAGGGCGCGGCGAAGTACTGCCATAAAGGTGACCTTTTGGGGCTCTTGATCTCTCAAAGAGATGACCTTTAGACCAACATACTAAGCCCATGCGCGTCACATCACACATACAAGAATAGAACCAATCATATCAACCAAGTATGCCCGATTTGAACACATCTGACATCCAATCTGAACACACATCAACCGGCGCGGCAAAACATCGTGGTAACGGTTTTAACCCCTCCCTATAAGGGATCTTTCATTCCACTTACTAAGGCCCTGCTGCTTGATGAACCATACATAAAGATAAACTCAATAACATCAAACTAAGTATGCCCGATTGAACGTATCTCGCATCCAACCGAACACACATCAACCGGCGCGGCGAAGTAGTGTCACAAAGGTGGCCTTTTCGCTCTTTGTCTCCCAAATGGAGGACCTTTGAACTAACTCACTAAGCCCATGCGCTTGGTTTAATCATGCATAACTAAACAACATATTGAATTCAAGTAAAGAAAACTAAATAACAAAAGCAACACACAAAAGAAAGACGGTGCCGTTTACCCAAGCGGTACGTGGAGTTGTGGCCCGAGTACAGATCATATTACCGTCCATTCGGAATCGGCTATGAAATTATGTCCGGGTTTCATCCGATATACCGCAGAGTTGACACATCTCTCATTCATCCGATACCCACAACATACATCATACACACAACGGATACCACAAATACAGAAATATAATCAAAATAATGACCAGAAAATAAAATGAGAATAAGTGTGAAAGATACCCTCAGGTCTAACCTTTTAAGCCGTCTCTCGGACTCGCGTTCCACGGAAATCGAAAGGGGGTAAAGCTCCGCAACTTTCTGGTCCACTGGTTCAACGTCCTAGCTCACTGCTCCGCTGTTTTGCTTACGATTCGAACTCCGTTCTGCTCCTATTCGGCTTCTGTCTTGCTGCTCACTGCACGGGCCACCTGTTTTAAAAACGTTTTCAATAAACTATTCCAAGTTTGTGTGGGTTCTTAGTGCAATTATATGTGATTTTTTTAAGATTATCTATGCAGTTTTATGATACTGTTTTTTAAGGATTGGGGCTACTGTTTTAAGGTAATCTAGGAGGTTGTTTAGGCGTGTTTTAGGATTCGGCTAAGGGGTGAGTTTGGTGCTTTAGATTCGGCTATGGAGGGTGGTTGTAGGTGCTTTGGATTCGACTATGGAGGGTGGTGACTTGTGGTGGTTCTTTGTTTTCTTTCTTGTGTATGTGTGAAGTGTTTTCTCTTTTGTTAGTCTTGGGTTTGTAGAGAGAGTCTAGAGACCTTTCGAGAGAGTTTGGGTGTGAATTATATGTGTCCCGAAGAGGATAGCTTTGGTTAGGGGTTTTTATATATAGAAGGGTTAGGGTTGACAAGGAAGGATTTTGTGCATTTAATTAGGATATGATTTAGTTTTAAACAAGGAAATCAAGGATTGAGGGGGGGACAAAATATTTTAATTTAGGAAGTTGCAATATTTAAATTGGTGTATTATCTTATTGAATTAGGAAGTCAAATATGTGATTGGCTTTTAATTGGTTAAGATTGATTTTAATTAGGCAAATCTTATCTTTTAGTTTTAGTATATAATGTTTTGATTTATTTATATTAGGCATGATTTTATTTTATGTTTTATTTAATTGGTAAATGATTTAAATATTTTATTTAATGTTTAATATTTATTTATTTAATTTGGGATGTGTTTTATGGGCTTGGGGGGCTAAATGGGCTGAGGTGTGAGGCTAGCAGCAAAACCAGAATTACCGGCTCCGTTCGAACGCCTCCTCGCACGCGGCACGAACGTCCGCAATCTGCCGAGGTTCGAACGGAGGGAACGAAACGCAGCACCAACGAAGACAGTGAACTTGTGGAATGAACTTGATGACATACTTTTCCGAATTCCCCCTTCCGATGTCCGTTTCCCGCAATATCCTTAGCTAAAAAGGTAGTGCCTCCAATTGAGACTCATCATCGGGTTTCACATGCGAAAATGCAATGCCTACATTGACTTCAGTTCGTCGACTGCCCTTAACCGAGCAACTTTCTTTGGCTGTGGACCTGGAGCTTTACTCATTTCTTCCCCATCTTCGTTTCTCTTTCTCTTCTGACCATCATCTTCAATACAAAGGGTCTCCCTTGAGAGGGTGGCGAAACAACTCCGGGCGGCTTTCTGACTTTCGCACACAATTCCAATTCCATCCCGAGTAGGAAACTTTAACTTCAAGTAGAGTGGAGATTGCAGCTTTTAACTTCATCATAAATAACCTGGTAACTGCTCATGCAGTCTACCACTGTAAAGTCTGTCATAATCGTCCGAGACCGGGGATGGGTCCCGACAGTCATTGCCAATTGTATCCTTCCCAATGGAACCACTATTGAACCCTTGAAGCCGTACATGAGAGTCATATTATCAGTTAGGGTCGCATATTCCACCTCGAGGCCGTCCAGGGCTTCTTTGGAAATTACATCTATCGCGCTTCCGTGGTCCACCAAGATCTTGTCCACCTCGGAACAACCGATCACTGCCTTAATCACCAAAGCATCATCATGGGGGAAACTCACCCCCACAAGCATCCTCATCTGTGAACATTATTGGCACTAAACGACCACCCTGAGCTCCTAGTGCTTGTTCCATTGCCAATATCTCTGGCCCTCGGGTATGATTGTAATTCTTCCTTGACCGATTAGAATCTCAGGCCAGCGTTCTTCCTCCAGCAATGGTATTCACCTGTCTGTGGTTCGACCTCTGCCTGGCCGCCATAATTTCATGGTCGATGTAGTTATTCAGATAATCATTGCGCGCTAGGTCTTCTATTTGCTCTTGCAAGTCTTTGCATCCGTCTGTCGTATGCCCCTTTAAATTATGGTGCATACAATGGGATCTTTCATTCCTCCTGTCCGGGGGGTACCTCATGAAATCAGGCTCTGTCAAGAGGCCTCTACCTTGCATTTCTATGACGATTCGCCTTAACGGTTTATTCAGAGGATCATACGCCTCTTCTCTGGCGACTTGGTTCACTTGAGCCGGAACTCTTCTCTCCTGATCACTTTGAGGTATCGGCTTGAATTCCTTTTACCTCAGGGGTGGTTTCCTGAATTCCCTATCTGGCCTCTGAGGAACTTCTGCCTTTGCCGCCCTTTCTTTGGTAGTTGTGCCCTTTCGGGATATCTTCTCCTATTCTTCCAGCAAAGCGAACCTCCGGGCTATTTCTAAAGCTGTGGCATAGTCCGGTGTGTCCTGGATTCTCTGGTGGGTCCATAGCCTCCCGACCTTTAGGGCCCCTTTCAAACTTTCCAAGGCCTCTAGCGACTCATATCCTCAGACCTCGAGCACCAAACTGTGATACTGTTTAACGAAAACACACAGGGGCTCGTCATCCCCTTGTTTTACAAGCCGCAACTCCCCAATTGTCTTCTTCGGGACACATGCCCCTTTAAAGTGCCGAACAAATGACTTTTTAAGCTGTGAGAAGCTACTGATGCTTCTTGGGGTTAAACTTCTAAACCATAGGACTGCTGGCCCGCCTAAGGTTAATAGGAAGACTTTACAAATGGCATCCCCCACCATTCCTTGGACCTCCATCAACAAAACGAAACCATCAATATGTGATTTTGGATCGGTATGGCCTTTATAGGGTGTCATGGTCGGCATGGTGAATCGTCTTGGGAATTTTGCCAACCTTATTTCCTCTGTGAATGGAGATTCAACCTCACCGTCCTGAGCATCCCCTGCATAAGCTTTGAAGCTCTCTTCCCACTTAGTCATTTCTTTTCTTAACCAAGCTTTCATGTTGTGATCAGGGTTACCATGCTGCCCCCGCGACCTTCCTCGCGCCTGTCACTCCGAATACGCGCATGCCGTGTGACAGAAATTTCCCGTTCAACTCTGTCGTGCCTCATATCTTCCCTTTTGATGTTGTGTGGGCTATCATGGGAAGAATTTGACAACTGCCTCTCCTCTTCTTCTTCCCACATATCCTCCGCTTGCAAATCCCTTTCTATCACCTGAGACCTCATCCCGCCGGGGTCCTTCCTCCTGGGTTCGTCGTCTCCACTCACATCTACAACCCTCTTTCCTTCCGCTATTTCACTTCTCCTCTGGGGTTTCCAGCTCAAGTCTTCATTATTCGTCTTTTCCATTCTCTCCAGTTTGTCCATCATGGATTTCAATAAGGTTTGATTTTTCTCCCTATCTTTCCTCATACTTTCCTCTATTTTTTCCATCCATTATGTTGTTGAACTTTCTGACGACCAGTGGTTTCCACCTTCTGCCATTGTCCTACTACGTAAGTTTATTTTCGTTGAACTCCCCACAGACGGCGCCAACTGTTGACAGCTGATTTTTGTCTTAGGGGCAATAAGGGAATACCGCTTCCGGATAATCTTCCTTCAACAGTGAATTTGTTTGGTTATGGGAAACCAAAATCAAACTTTGACAAAAGGGAATAAACACGCAAATCAACGCAAATATTAACGTGGTTCGGCGGATTGAATCCAACCTACGTCCACGGGCACAAAATGGATTAGTGTTTTATTACCGAAAATGTGCTCGGCCGACCTGTTTTGTGATCGGTCAGTGTGGAAACCGAGCTGTTTGTGTTTACAGAATAGTTCTCTCTAGCTTTTTAGTAATCAATCTTACTAATCCATCAACCAACCCTTACAAATGTGTTTCCCCCTCCTATTTATACTAGCAAAGAGGCGGTTCTATCCCCCCTCTAGATGACACTACCCATGTGGACTCATTAATGGAATTCCTTCCACAATGCCATTTGGCCGAAAATATCTTACTTTCATCATTACTATGTCACATCACCTTATCTTATAAGAATGATGTCCCATCATCTTATCCTATAAGAATGAGGCGGTGAAAAATATCTTACCATCTGCTCGATTTTCATGAGGTCGGTCACAACGGTCCTTTGAAATGAGAAAACTGTTACCGATCTGATAATACCCGACCGGCCATGCTGAAGTGGTCGGTAATTTATCACCAAGTGCCCGGCCTTTCCCGCTGGTACGGGTCACGTCATATGGTCGGCAACACCCTTCTGGACGGGTCGGCATTAAGGGTCTTGGTCAAAAGAAAATTACATTTTCTACCACTGTCGTACTGTTCAATCATCATAGTACCAGAATTTACCTCCAACATGAACTACCGAAATAAAATATCAAAAAAATTAGAATCCCACAAGACTTACCGACCTCACAGACCAATTACGTCAGCATCTACGTATCAATAAACTAAGTCTTTAAATTTTGATTCATAAAATATAAGAACTAAGGATTCAAATGTTATTATCCCATTTCAAAAATAAATAAATACACATGCCCTCTCACAGTCTCACGTGACTCACCGCACGCCTATATATATATATCTATATAATAAAGGAGAATGGTGTTGGAGGAAAGAGAGTGTATCCAACGCTCTCTTTATGTGGCTTAATTGACGGCCCAGATCATTTCATTGGTAATTGGAGGAAAGAGAGTGAATTGATTGATGGAAAAGGTCAAAAATTTCAAATTTTCAAATAAAATGGAAAGGGTAAAAAATTTTCAAATTTTCAAATTAAAAAATAGAAAGTTAAAATAAATCATTTAATTAAAAAATAAAATCATTTAATTCTGTACACACCGTGCTGTAGGCACGGGCAAATACTGTAACACCGTGCCGTAGGCACAGGCCAAATACTGTAACACCGTGCCGTAGGCACGGCCAAAAACTAGTATATATATAAACACCAAATTCACCTCTTCCATTGCATCTCTCACCCACATAATGTGCCCAACCGGTAGCACTCTAAGGCCACGTGACGTGGCAACGCCGTCACATTTCAAGCCGGCGTTCGACGTGCTCGATGCCGACCACGACGGCAAGATAAGCTACAACGATTTACGTGTGTTTTACGCCGGACGCGCCTTCGAGGATGAGGATGTTATTAGCACAATGATATCTGTTGCGGATTTTAACAAGGATGGTTACGTTGAATACGAGGAGTTTGAACGTGTTCTTGAATATGGAAGTGGTAACCCAAAATCAAAATCAAAATCCGAAGGTGAGTTGATGGAGGATGTGTTTAAGGTGATGGATAAGGACGGTGATGGGCGATTGAGTCATGATGATTTGAAGAGTTACATGAACTGGGCTGGTTTTGCTGCTACTGATGATGATATTAAGGCTATGATTAAATTGGGCTGTGGCGATGAGAATGAAGGTGTTTCTTTTGATGGCTTGCTTAAGCTTTTGGCCGTTGATCGTGTTTATGGAATAATGAATTAGGTGATCATTATAATTTCTTCATTTTGTTATTGATGGGTTTCTTTTTGTTTTGTTTGATTCTGAATGTTAAATTGTCAATTGTAATGTAAATGCCAGCTTCTGCTCCTTTAATTTTCTTCCATTTTCAAGTCATTAATGATATGTAACGTTGAGAATATGCTTGTTGAACAACAAAAAAGAAGTTCCTTTAAGTTTCAAACTTCTTGGAATGAAATCCCAGAAAAGAGGGAATAATTTTATTGGAAAATACTTCCAAATAACGTAAGCACACATTTTTGGTTGATTAATTAAAATAAAGGGAAAAAAATTATATTTGCTCTTAACACTTTTTTGATTTTTCTCTCTCAACGGCCTCTAATATCTCACCACATTGCTGGTAAGCTAAAAGAGATCCGGGAATTCTCTGTCACGGAATTGTTTTTTCAGATTGAAGCTCAAACAACTCTTGGCAATTTTCACAAACTCTTTTTCCGGTAAAGACGTGGCACTTGTTTCTGACCGTTTTGAACCTTTCAAGGAAAGTTTTGGCCCATTCATTTGGCAATTGCCTCAAGTTGGGCAGATCAGCCAATGTGACTTCTGACTCGATCTTGTAAAACTATGTATGGGAAGTTGTTCCATTTGATACTAGTTTTCCATCAAATTTGGTGGCAATTTGACAAACCAAGTGAAGGCAACTCCTGCCAGAGAACTATGGAATAACCTCAGTTTGTGGAAACCAGTCACTTCCCCACACTAGAGAGTGAATCTCTCTATATGTTCGACATTAGATATTTCTCTCGATCTCGTGAAAAGAAAAAAAAAGGTTTTCTTTTTATTGATACTCTCATTTTTTAAAAACTCCAACATCTATTGTCTTATGGTTTTCTCTCAAGAGTTGTAGAGAAAAAGAAAAAGAAAACTTTATATGACAAATTACAATATCTAAATTGTTTAGGGTTTATTGTGTGAGAGAAGCTCACTCTTCCTTTAGTTGGTAGCGAGTCATAAGTCATAACATGGAAGATCGTTTGGATTGCAAAACAAAATCTTTTTCTTATCTTCTCTTGGACTCACGGCAGTGAGCAGAAAATTATGCTTATTGCTGCCATTTTTTCTAGTTATTTGTGAGTTGTTTGTGTTGTGGTTTTGTACAGAAAATTAGGCAACAAATAAGGGTGTCTTGTGGACTATTTGGGGCTGCTTTTGGAGTGATTATTTTGTCCAAAACAATGGCAGAAAAATTAGTACACGACAACTACCAAAATAGGGAGCTGTGCGGGTGTAAGGAGATTTCAGTGTGCAAAACAATGCAGTTTTTTGCTGCTATTTTGGGGGATATTCAAGGGCTGTTTTGGGCTTAAAATCATCAACAACAGAAGCAAACTGAAGGAAATAAGCCTGGACAGTGTCGGCATAAGGAGGGAAGGGCAGAAAAAATTTAAAGTCGATCACGATTCCTAACACACTTCCGCTGCACGAGAAATTATTTCCCACAGACTGTATGATGACATGGGGATGACGTGGCTATTGATGTGGTCGTCTTCAACCATTGAAAGCGTGTGACGACACGTGGGCAGCTCCCTGGTCGGCGGGTTTGGCTTGCTCTGGTCTCCATTTGATTGCCAAAAAATACCATCGTGCTCATCTCGACCTGAACAAGTTGATGGTATACTCAAAAATAATTTTTGAGAACTTTCGCGAAACATAAATTTTACCGAACCGAGTTTCGTTCTTCACCTCCAGGATTCCTAACGTACACTACAAGAAAATAGAAATTTAGCGTCCAGACATTTAGCGTCGATAAACCCTTTAGCGTCGAATTTAAATTTGATGCTAAAAGTTAATCATTTAGCTTCGAAAATCTATTTGGACGCTAAATGGTCAACCCTTTAGCGTTGAAATTAGATTTGATGCTAAAAGGTTGCACCTTTATCGTCGAAATAGTTGTTCGATGCTAAATGGTTACCTTTTAGCGTCGAAATTCTATTAGCGTCGAATTTATATTTCGACGCTAAAGGTTCTACCTTTTAGCATCAAAATTTGATTCGACGCTAAAAAGTTGCACCTTTAGCGCCGAAATAGTCGTTTGACGCTAAATGTTAGAACTTTTAGCATTGAAAACTTTTGACGTTAAAGGGTTGCCCCTTTAGCGTCTAATTTTAATTTCGACGCTATAGGGAAAATATAAATATTTCAAATTGCCACCTTTTAACTTTTGAATTTTTCGCCGAATTTTCGATGCTAAAAGTCATAAATTTCGATACTAAATATCAAAATTTTAGTGGAAATAATTTTCGATATTTGAGGACCTTTAGCGACGAAAGATCATTTCGTCGCTAAATGTTATTTTTTTCCTATAAATTTATTTGCTCTTTCATTTCTCCTATTCTCACTTTCTTTTTTCATACTCTTATTTCCTCTCTAAAATTCTTTTATTTTTTTAAAAGTGTTTTGATTGATTTTTTGTATTTTATATTAACATCCAGTAATTTTTTTTTTTTTATAGGGGAATATGAAGATTAAGAAATGGTGAAAATAAAGATAGTGAAGAAAATGAAAAAAATGAAAGTGAAGATGAAGAATATGAAAGTGAAGATAAAGAAAATATATAGAATATTTTATTTTATCATTTTGTTTATTATTTAATTTTTTTTGTTTTGATAAATTTTATAATTTATATCAATAAAGATATCATCGTTATAATTTTTTATAACAAATTTGTAATAATGTTCTTATGTTTTTTTTAAATTTAATTACTTTTCTAATGAAATTAATTTGTAATGTCAGTTTGTAATAATAATTTTCGTATGTCTTTTAGCGTCGAAATATTCAACGCTAAGAGTAAAAAAAATAACATATATATATATTAATATTATACTTTTAGCGTTTAAATATTCGACGTTAAAATAAAAAATAAATAAGTTTTTTTATTAATCACAAAATTATTTGGCGTCGAAAATATTCGTCGCCAAATACGTGCTTTAGCGTCGAAAATTACAATTTATCGTCAAAACTTTTTTGACGCAGAATGTTGTACTTTAGCGTCGAAATTTTTTATTTCAACGCTAATTGTCTTTCTCGCCCACATTTTAGCGTCGAAAATTTTCAACGCTAATAACATTTAGCGTCAATGTGGTTTCTTTTAGCGTCAATATTTTTCTACGCTAAAGACCTTATTTTTTGTAGTGGTATAACCAAAGCTCTTATACCACTTGTAGTGATTCTTTGATCAGTAAAGAGTATTTTATGAGGAAAAATACTCTATATTACTACTTGAATAGAATTTACAAGTATTACAAAACTTGTACAAAAACCTCACTTATAACTACACTCTCTACCAAGCTCCCTTGACATGGAGCTTTCATGATCTTGTTCTCTTACTTGAAGCAACTCTCTAAGCACTCTTACTTGGAGCAAACACTATAAGCTCTCTTATTTGGAGCTTCTTGATCTTATTGGGGATGTTTGTGTTGGACAGTTATGACCCATAACATCACTATTTGTACAGATCATGGTGTTGTTGTAAAAATTAACTATGTGACAAAGGAAATTGCTCTTTTATCATTTGTAATTAGATTACCAAGATGTATAAATGATGAAAGGTCCATATGATTAGTTCTGGATTGATAAGATATGAGACAGTATCAATCCATGGAGGTTTAATCATTAAATATCCCTAGTCGTAGTAGTATCGAGACTGGACATCTATAATGCGGAATAGACTAGTATTGCACTTGTGCGTGTTATGGGAGCATAACGGCATAGTTCTCATATATTTGGGTATAGGATACTCATGCAAGTGTAATAGGAGGTTGTGTTTATCGATGGTACGGAAAACAGCTTCGCTCTGGATAGACCCCTCGGAATTCCATTGGTAGTATGACTATGTGTCTATGGAAGTCTGAATCAGGCTAGATGTATTTAGTCTTAACCTGAGACTTGCACCGCTAATACTTGCGACAATCAATGTACTTTGGTTTTGGTCGTCCAGGGCTTTAACAGGTTCTGTGTATGCCTCTTCTGGGTATATTGAGAATCGTAGTGTATTGGGTGTGATGTCGAGATGGAAGTATCACTCCAGTCATAGTGGAGATGATGATCACGTAGGATACGAAACTATTTCTCTTATATGTTGCAGCTATCAGGATATTATGACTAGGTCATGTTTATCCGATTATAGAGACTAGTTACCAGAGATCTGATATGTGCTTCGTACGGGGCAGACACATTTCCAACCCCAGGCCTTGCATGTGACATCCGATGTTGGATCGAAATACGCAATACTATGTATACTACGTCTGATATAGATCACATATTCCAGTAAGAATATTTCTGGAGAATTGGGTAGACACGGTGCTTTGCTAGAAGCCAACCATGTCTTGTAAATCGGTAAAAACGTAGTACTACGTACGTACGTGTTCGGATAGTCCGACGATCAGATTTACTGCCAACATATCCGGGGATCTCATGGGTCGCTTCCCGAAGATTCATCTATGATTAATTAGATAAGAGAGAGAAAATTAATCTGGGATTAATTGCGGAGATATTTTATCTTGGATAAAATATTATTTAAAGAGAGAGAACGATTAATTTGGAATTAATAGATAAAATAATATATTCGATATATTATACGAAATTGGATTTCGACGCGGAATTGAAATTAGATTTTAATTCGGGCAAACGAGTTAATTTAGAATTAATTCGTTAGCGACGTGAATAGTAATTTTGCTAGGCATAATTATTTAATTACGTCGCAACAGAAAATTCGTTAATTTGGAATTAGCGAACCCGAGCCTAGGAGTGTTTGCGGGCGCATTCGCATTTCGAATTAAAGTGTGGCCCACAAGTCACATCAAGCGTCAAATCACTAGTCAATTGATTGATGTGATGACTAGTCACTTTGAGTGACTGACAACATGTGACTATTGATTGATGGTGGTAGTTGGAAGGCATTAATTGTTTTTTGCCTTTGACTTTTTTGAAATGAAAAATGGTATATGTTTTATTGATTTTAGAAATCAATTAACTAATACATAACACATTTTTCTCTCTTGTCCTCTCCATCTCTCTCGCCCAAGGGGCATTTTCTTCTTCTAAAAATCTGCCAAAGCCGAGAATGAAGAAGAAGCATAAGGAAGTTTTGCGGCAAAATTTCCAGAGTGCTAGCACGCTTTAAGGGTCTTGCGAAGGTGATAGGGAAACCGACTTGTGAGCTTGGAATCACCATTCGAAAGCTTGGAGCTTGGATCGAATTTGGAGCACAAAATTCCTTAAATGCCGAGAGCTCAAGGAGGGAAAAACATGAAGATTTTTGTTGTTCCTCGCGTCGCAAAAGCCGGTCGTTGTAAGTATGATTCCGCCATGCTTTTACGAGTATTCACATATGTGTTTCATTACTTGATTTGATCCTTGGGACCTAATAGAAACCCAACAGTTTGAGCTCTTAAATGAGAGCTCAATTTATAGCCAAAATAATGACTCAAATGTCAACAAATGAATAGTTTCCACCTAAAGTTGTTTGGAAGCTTTCACCACAATTTCAAAGACCGCCTAAAGATGATTTGGAGGTTTGCAAATGTGGTTGGCAACTCATACATGCCACCATGTATGCAGTTGAATTCTTCACCAATTCATAGATATTTTTCTTGTGGAGTATTGAAATGTATTTTGAATTTTTTTTCAAACGTTTGACTTATAAAACAATTAGGTATAAAATAGTTATTATTTTATTATTTATATATGAACTTACTATATAAAACGGAATAAGAAACCATTGCATGGAATGTAAACTATCCATTACTGAAGCAGCTAGTTTTAATAACAGTTAAAGAAAAGCTTTGAAGAGTCATAAGTCGAGCCTTCTATTATTTTTATATCTTTCTTCTTGGGAGTTATAATACATTTTCATCATTCAGCTAAAAACCTTTTTGTATTTGTAAAGTTACTAAGTGTCAGAATTTGTGAAAAAAATGTGTATTTACATTTGCTTGAATTTAGAATTATAATGAGAGGCCTTTATACAGGCATTACACAACTACCATATTAAATACACAACAACAATATTAAATACACAACTACCAAACATATTAATTGTTTGGTTGAATATAATCTAACATCCCCCCTCAAACGCAAGATGGTAGTGAGGGAATCAGATTGAGTTTGGAAACGAGGGTTGTGTAACAGCCAGGAAGAAAGACTTGGTGGAGATATCAGTTATTTGATCATCGGAGCGTATATACACCTGTTTGAAGACAAAGACAATGAAATAAGACCTGTTTGGAGACATGAACAAGGAGATAAGACATGTTTGGAGATAAGGACAATGAGATAAGACCTGTTTGGAAACAGGGACAATGAGATAAGACCTGTTTGGAGACAAAGACAAGGAGATAAGACTTGTTTGGAGACAGAGATAAGGAGATAAGACTTGTTTGGCAACATGGACAATGAGATAAGACCTATTTGGAGACAAAGACAATGACATATCCAGAAATCGGAACTCAGACATATGATAGCATGTGAGAATTTTTGAAGAAAATGTGTATTTACATTTGCTTGAGTTTAGAACTATAATGAGAGATTTTTATATAGACATTATACAACTATCATATTAAATACACAACTGCACAATTATCATATTAAATACATAACTACTATATTAAATACATAACTACCATACATATTAATTGTTTAGTTGAATATAATCTAACACTAAGAATGAATACTTACTTTTTTTTTTGTTATGGTAATTACTTAGGGGGACTATTTTTAATCTTAAACTTTTCCAATGTCCTTGAAATGCTCCTTAAAACAGGATACTCAATGAGTAGTCATAATAATGATTTAGTAGGGACAAGATTTGATCCAACAAAGATAAATTTTAATTTTCACAAAAGGATAAATATTTTTAGTTTTAAATGGGATAATCAAAATTATCTTATTAAAAAAATAAATTTTTCATTAAATTATAAAATAAATTTAATAAATTTTCAGATTAAACGTAAACCGCGGACTCTACCATTGTAATACCTTTTAAACATGATTAAGCTAGCCGATTACCACCTAATTACTAAAACAACTAGGTAATGTATTATTTAAAGTTTCCAAATAATAAAGGCAATAAACAGCTGGGAATCTGTGATTGTTTCCACCTTGTTTCATTACTGAAGTGGAGGGTAGTTGAAGTTAATTTTACTAACTGGAAATAGATCTATATTTTAATGAAGCAAATTCTCAAACTAAATTGATCCGGACTATTGTAAAGTGAAAGTAGGAAGATTTTACCTAACGATAGCATCAAACCAATCATATAATAATATTTTACTACGAATGATATAATATTAATAAATTAATAAATAAATAAAAGTGGCTAAAATATATATATATTTTTTTTTTGATAACCGGGGTGTCCGGGCCAGCTTACGCGCACTTCGACTAATCCCTGAGACCCGTGTCCCGTGCCCTTAGAAGTTTCCCAACACAGATCAGGGTAAGTCGCTGGCTTTTCACACCATGAGGCATGACCCCAAGGAAATATATCTAGTAGGATTCGAACATTGAATCTGAAATGGAGTAAACCACTCAAGCCTAAAACCTTTATCACTGAGGCAACCTTTGATTGGCTAAAATATTTAATACAACTAGAATTAAAAAGTAGGCAGACTTGAAGTGACTGAAATAAACCCTCAAAAGGAAATTCACACCAGAACCGACCACGACTCAAAAAAGCAAAGTAACAAGGCCCAAGTCAAAGACGCAACAACTCCACAAAACCGAAAACCCAAAAACAAACAAATAAATAAATGAAAAAAAAAATGTTTTTAAGGAAGGAAATGATTCCTTTATAATCAATCCCCCTTCAACTTCCATTTCCCCCACCAAACGACGTCACTTCATCCGTTCACTTCCATTCCCGATATCTCTTTTATTTATATCTCGATAAGGTAAATTTTCTCTCAAATTCAAATCCAATTTGTATTATCAATCTTGGAATATTTCAGGATCTTTCCACCAAAACGATGTCGTCAACTCTGATTTCGAATCCGGTAACGAACTCTGATTGCTCTAAAAGAAAAAATAAAAAGAAACCAAAAGAATCACAACAAAACCAAACCCGTTGGAAATCCGAAGCTCAGCAACAAATCTACTCCTCAAAACTTATTGAAGCTTTAAACCACGTCAACGGAGCCAGTGTCGCCAGCTCTGGCCCGTCACCTTCGGCTCCGCGCCAAGGGCGAGCCGTGCGTGAAGCGGCCGACCGGGTGCTAGCCGTGGCGGCTAAAGGGCGGTCCCGGTGGAGCCGAGCCATTTTGACTGATAGACTCAGGCTCAAGTTTAGGAAACATAATAAGAGAGCGAACAAAATTAAGACTCCTCCATCTATAACCGGGAGTAGCCGGTCAAAGAAAGCGGGATTTAGCATTTTGAGGTTGAAAGCGAATGGTTTATCGGCAGATCAACGAAAAGTTCGTGTTCTTGGCCGGTTGGTTCCCGGTTGCCGTAAGCAACCGTTACCAATAATTCTAGAAGAAGGCACTGATTATATTGCTGCTCTAGAGATGCAGGTTCGTGCCATGACTGCTCTAACTGTGCTTCTCTCCGCCGCCGCTCCCGCCACATGATGGTGACACTTGTTAATTACCATGTATAATTTTTATATTTTTATCTCTCTTACCTTAATGTTGTTGAATACTTTTTTTTTTTTTTTTGGCTTTTATTAAAATAATTATATTTCCTCAGTATTAATACTTCACTCTAATTACAAACGATCACATGTTTGAATTCTTATAGACTACTATTTAAGGGTGGTAATGGGCCGAGCCGGGTCCGGACTTTGATAAGTCCGGTCCGAGCCCGGATTTGGGAAAAGCCCGGCCCGGGTGTCTTCCAGGCCGGGCTTTATTCGGAGCTTTTTTAAAAAAATTAAAAACATAAAATACAAAATACATTCACACAATATTTAAAGACAATCCACACATAAATCAAAAGTTTCATCGAAAAATTAATAATTTAAATATTACAAATAAATAAAAATGCTACAAATATATTATATATATATATATATATATTAAGGTTTTGGCTCGGGCTTTTCTGCCACCTTTACTACTATTGGCAGTGATTTTTGACACCCGACCCGAGGAGGTCAAACATTACAAGAATAAACCACAATGATGATTTTAAAATATGGTTAATTAGTGTCAATAAACGAAATTAACATGCATTAAATAACTTAATTATTCACTATCATACCAATATTAAACATAAACCATAAAATTTAGTAAAACCTGGAAAATGTAGAAGATGCTGAAACTTAAAGTCCAAGTCGAGTTGCATATGTTCTTAAGAATTTATTAGCTCTGTCTCGGTGCTAATGTTCTCCCAGGATTACTTGGATGATTCTTGTAGAATGGGCACTCCTTCATAAGATCTTGAACAATGACAAATGGTGGAAACTCTATTTTTACTTAAAAGACTCTTTAAGAAAATGTATCAAACTTGTAATTTTCTGGATGATATAAGAATAAACATAAGACTCATTTATATAGGCATGTAATGGTGCCTTTGAGGGCACTATTTGATTTGGGGTGTAACCCTCATAAGAGTTATACCCATTCCTTATATCTTTTGGAGCCTAGAGGTGTGTTCTTCCAATTTTAGAGGACATGTCTCTACATGTTTGTGCATTTCTCATAAGACATTATTCAAGGGACATGACCATCCTTCATCCATACTATATATTTTGAGAATTTACAACAATCCCCCACAATTCTCTAAATATTCATGCAGACATTTAAGAGAGTTTCCGTGAAATAAAGTTGCATCGAAATAGGTAGCTTTCGCTTTGAACCTTTCCTAGTGAATGACAATCGGATTTACTTGGCAAACCAGTGACTCATAGTCTTGAACTGTTATGCCGTTGGTGTAAACCAAGATAATTGCCAACACACAGCTTTACTTCAACCATTTCCCGTTCTACGGTTATGTTCATTTCGGCCATGAACATTGGTCCTGGATTCATCAAGCACTTTAGGGAATTCAACCTGTAAAAGTCTCATGGAAGTGGCCTCACTTCTTACTTGAAACAGGTGATCAACTATAAAGAGGTACTCTGTCTTAACCCATATTAGGACTCTTCTCCTAATATAGTGACCATTAAAAGCCTTTAGTTCATCCTAACATTGACAGACAGCACAATGCGTCATTACAGGAATGAGAAAGAGTAAAAAACTATACAGTGCTTGTTTTGAATTGCATAAAGTTTCAGTTGTCCATTTTCAACCTAGATCTTGGGATCTCCAGTCAGCTAGGTTGGGTTTCCACAGTGACAATTCTTAATCTATAGGCTTCAAGCCCATTCTCCTCGATGATTTCTCAAATTGCTCTTTAGGTAAACCTTTAGTAAGTGGATCCGCTATGTTTTCCTTCGATTTGACATAATCTATTGAAATTATGTCATCGAGAGTAGTTATCGTATGGTATTATGTCTGCAACGTATGTGTGAAGACTTGCATTATATATTGTATTTTGAGCTCTCTCAATAGCTGATTGACTATCACAATGTATTTTTATTGTTGGCACTGGTTTGTGCAAATTTAGAATATCCTCTAGGAAATTTCGAAGTCATTTCGCTTCTTCCACTGTTTTGTCTAATGCTATGAACTCTGATTTCATAGTAGACTGGGCAATACATGTTTGCCTTGAGGATTTCCATGATACGGCTACACCACCAAGTGTGAAAACAAATACACTCGTAGATTTGGTATCCACTATATCTGATATCCAGTTAGCATCGCTGATCCCTCTAGAATAACAGGATATCTCGTATAATTCAGATCATATTTTGAAGTTTCTCTCAGATACTTCAAAACTCTTACTATGGCTTTCCAGTGTTTATGTCATGGATTGCTCGTATATCTTCTAAGCTTGTTTACAGCTTGAGCGATATCAGGTCGTGTGCAATTTGTGAGATACATCATACTTCTGATGATTCTCAAATATTCTAATTGCGATACGCTTGAGCCAATATTCTTTGATAAATGAAGAGTTAGGTCTACAGGAGTTCAAGCCACATTTAGATCTCATTTATTATATCTCAAGTATCTTCTCAACGTAGTGAGTCTGAGATAATATACACCCCTCTGATGTTCTGGAAATCTTAATTCCTAAGATCACATCAGCTACTCCTAAATCTTTCATATCAAATTTGCTGGTCAATACTTTTTTGGTAGACTGAATCATCTCATGATTACGACTAATTATCAGCATATCGTCTACGTAGAGACACACAATGACATATCTTTTTTGAGTTGATTTGGTGTATACACACTTATCACACTCATTGATTTTGAACCCATTTGACAACATCTCTTTGTCAATTTTTTCATGCCATTATTTAGATGTTTGTTTTAATCTGTATAAGGATTTTACAAGTTTGCACACTAATTACGCCCAAAAAGTACTTGCGGTTATCGCAGTATAATTGGGGTGTCGATTCCTCAGATAGATGGTTACAAGGAACTAATTCACTTAAACAAAACGTCAGCAATAACTTAATTAAAGAGAATGATTGAATTGGTAATGTAAATTAAAGATTACGAAAAACACTTAAGAGTTATCAGTAGAGAGAATCAGCAAAGTGTCGGGAATCCCTCTTGTATCAAACCCATATATTCAATAATTGATTCCTTTTATAACTCAATTGAAGGTTTCACATCCCAAACCAATAATCAGAAGATATTTCAATCAAAACATATTAAATTCTAAGGTAATCGATGAAATATTTTCTCTATGTTAACAACACACTATATTATCGTTATAACCTATCTAACGTCGATAATATACCCACAAGCAATACTGCAGCAGAAGATCAGCTCATAAAACAACATTACCAGTCACAATTGGGTTCCCCAATCACACATAGAAAAAGCATGACTATTCCTATATGCAAATTGGTAAAACACAATCTCTGGGTTCATAATCAAAAGAAAATAAAGAATAATAAATCATCAATTATATTAAACGTTGAAGAGTATACAGGAATCAAAACCATGAATATAAGAACTTAATTACAAGAGTTCATTATTAGTTTTGCCTATGAGATTAATTCTCCATATAGAAGAGAGACATAGTCTTGATAGATCGGAGAAACATTATGTCTAGCATGAAGCTTCTTCGTTCTTCTCTCTCCAATATGTGATTTAATCTCTATGTTGTGTATTTCTTCTCTTTTTTAGGGTTTTGAACGAACTTGGGTTTATATAGAGAAGTCTTGGAGTCCTTATGTGCATAAAATACGACTTAATTAAGATTCTGGACATCTACCAGGGCGCGGCGGCGGAAAGTGGCGTTGCGGCGCCCAACTTGCAAGAAAAATGTATTGGGACAATCTGAGGAGGCGCCGCGGTGCCAGAAATTTATGTGTTTTCTATGTTTTCGCTCTTTCCGCATGCTTCCGATGTGTCCGTAAGGTCTCGAAACATGTGCAATTGCTGCAATATCCATGTTCAATTGCTTCCTAATAACAAGACATAAAATAAACTATAATTAAGATCAAATACTTAATAATCAAGCCGAAATAGTAATGTTCAAAGTACACTTTCATGCACTTATCACAACCTCCAACCAGCTTATTGCTAGTCCATATCAATTCAAATGTAAAAAGAAAATAAGAACTATGCTAAATAAATAAAAATTATTTAAGCCACTTTCGTAGGGATCACGATTGTATTTAGCGTATGCAACAAGCCTTTAAACCCCTAGGCGGCCCTAGTGGACGAGTTATAATCTCGTGAGAGCTTGTAGCAATGACAACCATAAACGTCATTCAAAGCATGCAATCACGCAAAAAAATAACAAACTGAAATAGTCTCAATAATTACACATGTTATTGTCCTCAATGAATGCTTAGTAATGAAATCAGAGAACATTCAAAATACTCAGTGCAACTCAAATCCAAGTTCTTGAATAAATCATCTAAGCCAGACTCACAGTGTATGTGTGTAAATGTTCATTCACAGCTCGACTCCTAGGTAAGCCAACTCAATGATTTCGTTTAAAAATTGGGATCTGATGGGTCAAACTAACCTAAATATCTCAAATGTGCTATGTAATTGCCTTTCTGTGCTCAATATGGTATGATTTTTTTCTTTTTCTTCTTTCTTATTTTTTCAACTTTTTCTTTTCTTTTTTTTTTCAACACACCTACCATTTAAAGTAGCATTTCTCCTCATGGTGGTCCTAACACCCGCCCATGGATAACTTCACGCTTATCGGTTATAGGTGGTTTAATTTCTTTCTTTCGAGACTTTCTCTTTTTATTTTTAATCATACCATACATCATAACATCAGCAAATCAAGATAGACATCTAAGCAAACGGTCATTCATCGACATGCAATTTCTTCAACTAGTCACTTTGCCAACTACTTAGGTTTTCACTGCTAAAAACCTATAATTAAGTGGTTACGAGTCTAACCTAGATCAACTACTCAAGTCATCAGATAAAAATACATTAAAGAACTTATCGTTTCTAAGACTTCATCCTAAAGCAAACAATACTCATCATTAGACTTATGTTTTATTATTAAGGACTAAAAACTAAAATATGTTTTTTTTTTGAATGAGGATATGACAACATGGATAACACATGAACAACTCCATAAAGCATATGACATTACCAACCTAAATCAAATATTGTCATCAATGTAAGATAAACATAAAGAAACAAGAGTTAGGAACGACACTACAATGCATGGAGTTGATCAGGCTCCCGCTAGTAAGACTTTGGTTGTGTGGGCTGTATGAGTTGCGCAAACACCTGCATAAATACCCACGTAGATAATAAACATGCAATTAGCACACAATAAAATAATACTAAAGGAAAGAAAATGAAAATAAAAATAAAATAAAATAAATGTCGATGTAAGGGTTGTCTCCCCGCTAGCGCTAAGTTTAACGTCTTCGGCTAGACGTAATCACCCAAGTAGTCATGGTGGCTTCCATGTAGCGTACCAAGTAGTCCCATGTTCTTTCTTCTTCGGTATCCACTAGTGATTAAGACATGAGAAAGAATTTATGGCTGACTGCAGCTAGAGGTGGCCACGGTTCGGTTCCGGTTCCACACTTAAGTGGAACCGAAACCGTAACCGGAACCGAACCGTACGGTTCCGGTTCCGGTTCCGGTTCCCTTCGTTTTTTTTTTTTTTACTTTTTTGAAAATAAAAAAATTGAGATTTAAACATTAATTGGGGATTAGGATTCGTATTGGAACCCTACGGTTCCAACCGAACCGGTCAGGTTCGGAACCGATTGGAACCGGTTCCAAATCGGAATCTTGGCCGGGTCTAGCTGTAGCAGTTTATCTATGGATCCCCCAGGGTCTACTGATGGTTGAAATGTTAGGCTGCACATATGGCCAAATTGGTTTAACCTCATTTTTAACTTTCCAATGATCATCTTCAAGTGAGCACTAACTCTCATTTTTCTCTTTTTACAATTCTTTGGGATCAGTTCCAGTTCGGGAGGGCTAGATTCATATTGTATAGAGGCTGTTTCCGGTGAGACAGTGTCTATCAGGTATGTGTACTGACACTCATCATCATCTCGTGGTTTTTCTCAACATGAAAAATATTCACTTCCAGTGTCATATTCCCAAATGATATCTTCATGAGATCGTTCTTGTAATTGATAAGGGCATTAGCTGTTGCAAGAAAAGGGCTACCTAAGATAAGTAAAATTTTTGACTCAGTGTTAACCACAGATTGAGTGTCTAAAATCAGGAAATCAAAAGGATAGTAGAATTTGTCAATTTGTAGTAAAACATCCTCAACTACTCCCTGCGATGTTTTGATAGAACAATCAGCTATCTGTAAAACTACAGATGTAGGTTTAATCTCTCCAAGTCCTAGCTACATATAGATAAAACATGGCATTAGATTAACATTAGCACATAAATCTAATAAATCCTGACCAAACTCATATGTGCCAATATGGCAAGTAATAGTGGGACATCCTAGATCTTTGTTTTTTGGTGGAGTCCTCTGCGCAATCACGGCACTTGCTTGCTCTGTCAAGAATGCAGTCTTCTTCACATGATGATTTCTCTTCATGGTGCATAAATCCTTCATGTAACATAGGAAGGTTAATCTTTACTTGATTTAAGTGTTCTAGGATCTCATCATTAAGGTCTGTAGCTCTCGTAGTAGGCCTAAGAGCTTGAGGGAAAGATATTCTAACTGGGATATGTGACACTTTTCTTATTGAGGAGTATTTGTACTACTATCTTTGCGGTCATTTATAGTGTAGGAGGTGTCCTACAAGCCTACCTCCTTACCACTCCTAGTGATTATTGCATTAACACCTTTTACATTGGATGCCTCATGATCAGTCTGTGCCATGTGTTGCCCTTATGGATTTGGTTGAGTCTGAGATGAGAATTTTCCTAGTTCTTGCACACTCAGAACATTAGTCAACTTAGAGACTTGACTCTTTATCTCCTTATTATCTTCAACCACATGAGCTATCAGTGACTCAAAATTTTGATTAGTTTTAATCTGGGCCTCTATAAATGCATGCACAATGTCCTTTAAAGAATTTCTAGGAATGGCAAGTGTATGATACTGGGGGGCACTATAACTTCTAGGCTGTGTATTTAAGTGGGCTATTAAGACTCATATTTCCAACTAAAATTTGTGTGGTTCCGCCAACCAGGATTATAAGTATCCGAATACGATGTATAAGATTTCTTGTACATCCCTAAGGTATTGCATTGTTCCTCATATGTTTCCCTCGTCTCACAATATAAAGGACACTTTTGGTTAGATGGTCACTTTCTTTACACACAAAACACGCCCCTTGGGGTTCTAACTAGGCTACCGCATACATAGTTTTGTTATCTTTGGCTTTTAAAGCTCATATCTCTCTCGTTAATAGCTCAACCTGTGTTCTAAAACTATCATCTTCCCTAAAGTGGTGCCTCCGCTAGAAGGAGTGGGACGTGTCCTATCAGTGCTATCCATGGCATTGGGTCCAGTCCAAGTGTGAGATTTTTCGGCTAGGTCATTTAAGTACTCAAGTGCCACATCAGGATCCTTTCGTATAAACTCACCATTGTACATTATCTCAACGAATTGGCGCTCCCTAGGGCTTAAATCGTCATAAAAATAACTTATTTAGTGCCAACTCTCAAACCCATGGTGAGGACAACTAGCTAACATCTCCTAAGTTTGATAAAGGGTTTCACTGTCTTTCTGGGAGAAGGTAGAGATTTGTCTTTTCAAGGCACTAGTCTTATGGTGTATGAAGTATTTATTGAAAAATACATGTGTCATCTCACCCCATAATCCTATTGAATGAGGTCTCAAAGAATACAACTAGCCTTTAGCTTTATCTTTAAGGGCAAATAGGAAGACCTTAAGTCTAATTGTGTCTGTAGTCCCGAATCGGTCATGAAAGGTTCCTACAACCTCTTCAAATTCCCTAATATGCACATAAGGGTTCTCAATCTCCAAACCATAAAAGGTTGGGAGATACTGTATCATTCCGGGTTTAAAGTCTATATGTGATGCATTAGGGGGAAACATTATGCATGATGGTGTAGTTGTGCGAGTGGAATGAAGGTATTCCTCAAGAGTCCTAAGGGGTGGTCTCTCGTACTCACTCATGTTGTGTGTGCTTGTTGTGATATTTTATATCATACCGCAAGTGTACGGTGTAATGTTTTTGTATAAATGAGTTTAGAGTGTCGAACCCACATGGATTGCGTTAACTCCCACTAAATACTACAATTGATAATCCTAACTTTATTTAGAAAACAAATAATAAAGTTTTTTAATAAATAAATATAAAAATAATTATATAGGAGGAACTAATACGATAGAGATTCTAGAGTCTGATTTCACCTAGATATCTCCTATGTATTTGTCATGCCAATTAATCCTTGTTCAGTTATATTGTTTATAAGTCAAGACTCCGAAATTATCCATTCCCTCTCTCGAGCATCAGTGAAAATATCATCAACTACAGACGTCGATATCTCTATAAAAATTCAGTAGTTAACAACTCATTACGCCTTGTGATTCTATATTAACGACTTCAAAGGAATTTATATATTCTCTCGAACTATATAAAACTCATAGGTTATATTCTCTAGATCTATAAAAATTCAGACGTCGATATCCATACTTTCGAAGAGTGGATACTTGGACGGATTTGATCCTAATTCATATGACGTATGTGAATCTTGTTTATTAGGCAAAATGCCTTTTAGCGGTAAATGTATGTGTGCCACCGAACTGTTAGCCATTGTTCATAGTGATGTATGTGGACCCATGTCTAGCCAGACTAGAGGTAGATATGAATACTTCGTAACCTTTACGGATGATGCATCACGTTATGGTTATGTGTATTTTATGAGACACAAGTCGGAAACTTTTGAGAAATTCAAAGAGTTTCGACACGAAGTAGAAAAACAGACCGACAAAAGTATTAAAACATTACGGTCGGACTGTGGTGGTGAATACTTAAGCAATGAGTTTCTCGATTACTTGAAAGAGTATGGTATTCTTTCACAGTGGATTCCTCCCGGAACACCTAAGTTAAACGGTGTGTCCGAACGGAGAAACCAAACTTTGTTGGACATGGTAAGGTCAATGATGAGTCACACAGAGCTACCAATTTCCTTCTAGGGATATGCATTGAACAGTGCAATACTTATTTTGAATAAGGTTTCGTCAAAGTCTATTAGACAAACTCCATATGAAATATGGACAGGAAAGAAATTGGGTTTCACATTCCTGAAAATTTGGGGATGCTGGGCATATGTAAAACGTTTGGATGGTACTAAACTAGAACCCATATCGGATAAATGCCTATTTATAGGTTTTCCTAGGGAAACCAAAGGATATTACTTCTACAACCCACAAGAGAACAAGGTATTTATTGCTCTACATGCGGTTTTCCTTGAAAAAAAATTCCTAAATGCAGTGGTAAGTGGGAGGAAAGTAGAACTCGATGAAAATCGTAGTGATACTGTTCCTGGCACCGACTCCCAAACGGAACATGAACAGTTTGTTGGACAATTATGACCCATAGCGTCACTATTTGTACAGATCATGGTGTTGTTGTACAAATTAACTATGTGACAAAGGAGATTGCACTCTTATCATTTGTGATTAGATCACCTAGATATATAAATGATAGGAGGTCTCTGTGATTTGTTCCTGGATTGAGAATGATATGAGACAGTATCAATCCACGAAGGATAAATCATTAAATATCTCTAGTCAGAGCATTATCGAGATTGGACATCGATGAATACGTAAAAGACTAGTATTACACTTGTGCGCGTTGTGAGGGCACAACGACATAGTTCTCATATATTTGGGTATAAGATACTCATGAAAGTGTAATAGGAGGTTGTGTTTCACCGATGGTACGGGAAACAGCTTCGCTCTGGATAGACCCCCTCAGAATTCCATTGGTAGTATGACTATATGTCTATGGAAATCCGAAATCAGGGTAGGTGTATTTGGTCTTAACCTGAGACTTGCACCGCTAATACTTACGACAACCAATATACTTTGGTTGCGATCGTCCAGGGCTTTATCCGATTCTGTGTACGCCAATGCTGGGTATATTGAGAATCGTAGTGTGTTGGGTGTGATGTCAAGACGGAAGTGTCACTCCAGTCATATGGAGATGATGATCGCATATGGATACAGAACTGGTTCTCTAAAAAGGTTGCAACCGTCGGGATAATATGACTTGATCATGATTATCCGATTATAAAGAGACTAGTTGCTTGTCATCCGATATATGCTTCGTACGGGGCAGACACTGTACCAGCCCCGGGCCTTACATGTGATCATCCGATACTGGATCGAAATACGCAATACTACGTATACTACACCTGATATAGATCATTTATTCCTGTAAGGATATTTCCGGAGAATTGGGTAGGCATGGCGCTTTGCTAGAGGCCAACCTTGTCTTGTAAATCGGTATAAACATAGTACGAGGTACTTACGTGTTCGGATAGTCTGACGACCGAATTTACTGCCAACATATCCGGGGATCTCATGGGTCGCTTCCCAAAGATTCACCGATGACATATGACTCGCACTTTTAATTAATCTGGGATTAATAAGATGAGAGAGAAAATTAATCTGGGATTAATTAAGGAGATATTTTATCTAGGATAAAATATCAATTAAAGAGAGAGATAACGATTAATTTGGAATTAATCGACAAATTAATATATTCGATATATTAAACGAAATTGGATTTCGACGCGGAATTAAAATTATATTTTAATTCGGGCGAACGAGTTAATTTAGAATTAATTCGTTAACGATGTGAATAGTGATTTCACTAGGCGTAATCATTTAATTACGACGCAACGGAAAATTCATTAATTTGGAATTAGCGAACCCGAGTCCGGGATTATTTACGAGCGCATTCGCATTTCGAATTTGAGTGCGGTACGCAAGTCAAATCGAGCGTCAAATCACTAGTCGCATCAAGCGTCAAATCATTAGTCACTTTGAGTGATATGACAACTTGTCACATTGATTGATTGATTGATGCAAATAGTGATGTGAGTGGTTGATAGCATTTAATGCTATTTTGGAGCCAAATTTGTGTTGACTTTTGGAAAGCCATTACACAAATTTTGGTATATGTATTTATTTGATTTTGGAAATCATTTTAATTAACAACTCTCACAACTCTTCTCTCTCTCCATTTCTCTTCATCCTCTCGCCCAAGAGGGTTTTTTATTGTTCTGTTTTTCCACTGGAAAACCGTGAGCAGTGAAGGGGAAGCAAGTGCGATTTTGTGGAAAAATCAAGAGTGCTAGCACACTCCGGGATCATGCGAAGGTGATAGGGAAGTCCACCCATGAACCGGGAATCAAATCACGAAGCTTGGAGCTTGATGATGTTGATCCACAAAGCCGAAACCAGTGAGCTTGGACAGTGAACTGCCCTGACTGTGAGGAGCAGAATTTTGAAATTTTGTTCGTCAAAGCGTCGCTCAACCGCTCGATGTAAGTATTCCGCGACTTCCTCGAATGTATTCACACATGTTCATGCTTGTTTTATTGATCTTGGGATGCTTAGAATCTCCAACATAGTTCATCAGGGATGAGACTGTACCATAATCTTCTAATACATAAGAACCGCTTAGATCGGAGAGAGTCGGAAAACAACTTGAGAGGTATGGGTTTATGATCTCACCTCATGTAGATATTAATCTTATTGAGGATAACGAGCCGACTACATATGCGGAAGCGATACAAGGTATCGAGTCCACTTTATGGTAAGAAGCCATGAAGTTCGAAATTGATTCCATGCATACCAACCAAGTCTGGGCACTGGTTGATGCACCAGAAGGCGTTAAGCCGATTGGTTGTAAATAGGTCTTCAAGAAGAAGACTGACATGGATGGCAATATACAAACTTACAAAGCTAGGCTTGTAGCGAAAGGGTATCATCAACAACATGGTGTCGATTACGGTGAAACTTTTTCACCTGTTGCCATGATTAAATCCATTCGGATAATGCTTGTTATTGCTGCAGATGACAACATTGCAGATGTGAAGATCGAAAAGATCGCTTCAGATGACAACATTGCAGATCCGCTGACGAAAGCTATCTCTCAGTAAAAGTTTGAGCGACATGTACATAGTTCAGGTGTTAGATACTTGAGTGATTGGCTATGAGCCAAGTGGGAAATTGTTGGACAATTATGACCCATAACATCACTATTTGTAAAAGACATTGTGGTTTTTGTACAAATTAACTATGTGACAAAGGAAATTGCTATTTTATCATTTTGTAATTAGATTACTTTGATATATAAATGATAAAAGTCCTTATGATTAGTTCCGAATTAATAAGATATGAGACAGTATTAATCCACAAACGATTAATCATTAAATATCCATAGTCGTAGTATTATCGAGACTGGACATCGATAATACGGAATGGACTAGTATTGCACTTGTGCACGTTATGGAAGCTAAACGACATAGTTCTCATATATTTAAGTATATGATACTTATGCAAGTGTGATAGGAGGTTCTGTTAATCGTTGGACCGGGAACAGCTTCGCTCTGGATAGACCCCTCGGAATCTCATTAGTAGTATGACTATGTGTCTATGGGAATCCGAATCAGGGTAGGTGTATTTGGTCTTAACCTAAGACTTGCATCGCTAATACTTGCGACAATCAGTACGCTTTGGTTTTGGTCGTCCAGGGCTTTAACATGTTCTGTGTACGCCTCTTCTGGGTTTACTGAGAATCGTAGTGTATTGGGTGTGATGTCAAGATGGAAGTGTCACTTCAGTCATATGGAGATGATGATCACGCAGGATACATAAATGGTACTCATATATGCTACAACTATCGGGATAATATGACAAGGTCATGATTATCCGATTAAAGAGACTAATTGCTAGTGATCCGATATATGCTTCGTACAGGACAGACACAATTCCAGCCCCAGGCCTAGCATGTGACATTCGATACTGGATCGTAATACGCAATACTTAGTATACTACGCTTGACAAAGATTATGTATTCCTTAAAAGAATATTTCTGGAGAATTGGGTAAGCACGGTGCTTTTCTAAAAGCCAACCATGTCTTGTAAATCGGTAAGAACGTGGTACTAGGTACGCACGTATTCAGATAGTCCGATAACCGTATTTACTGCCAACATATCCAGGGATCTCATGGGTTGCTTCCCAAAGATTCACCGATGACATTTGACTCGAACAGAATTAATCTGGGATTAATTATGAGAGAGAGAAAAATAATCTATGATTAATTGCGGTAATAATTTATCTGGGATAAAATTCGGATAGAAGAGAGAGAACGATTAATTTGGAATTAGTCGATTAAATAATATATTAGATATATTAATTGAAATTAGATTTCAATGCGGAATTAAAATTGGATTTTAATTCGGGTGAACGAATTAATTTAGAATTAATTCGTAAGCGACTTTCGTAATAATATTGCGAGACATTATTATTTAATTAAATTAGATTTAATTAAGTCGCAACGGAAAATTCATTTAATTCGGAATTAAATGAACCCGGGCCCGAGCGAAGTTGCGTGTTGAGTTGTTCGACTTAAATTTGGAATTTAAAAGTGGTGGGACCCACTTGACTTACATCAACATGTTTGACATGTGATGGAAGTTGTTAAAGGTTGTGTAAGAATTGGATTGCTTATTCAACACACAAACCAAACCAACACATTTTGTTTTAAATTTGGAAAGACATATACCAACTTTGGAAGTGCATTTGGTAATTGATTTTTAGAAAATCAAAATATCAAACAACAAAAACTCTCTCCCTCTCCTATTGTTTGCCGTGAGCTTCTTCATCTCCAATGGAAATTTTGTTTCAAAATTTCTTCAAGCTAGCACTTTCAAGGAGTCAAAGAAGGTGATACGAAAACTCATCCTTGAGTTTGGAACACAAGCACAAAGCTTGGAGCTTCCGAAACGAAAATATTTTTGAAATCTCAAAATCCGATCATTTTAAGTACTTCTGCAACTTCTTTGATTTATTCACACACCGAAACATGTTGTAGAGATCTTGGGCATGTCTAGGACACTAACAACTGCACCACCGTTAAGGGTAAACACGAATCCTGATGTAGACTTTCTATCATCAGGATCCGATTTGAAATCGGAATCCATATACCCATTAACTTGCAGTTAGTTTCCTCTATAAGTATTAAACTTATCCTTAGTACCTTTAAGATACTTGAGGATATGTTTAATGGCCATCCAGTGGTCAATTCCTGGATTGGACTGATATCTGCTCGTCACACTAATTGCGAAGCTGATATCAGGCCTAGTACATAACATGGCATAGATGATGCTGCCCAAACACGAAGCATAAGGTTGATTAGACATTCTAATCTTCTCATCTTCTGTTTGCGGATACATCTTCTTCGAAAGATGTAAGCCATGTCTGAACGGTATGTTTGTTGTCTTACAGTTACCAAAATTATACCGTTCTAAGATCTTATCTATGTACGTAGATTGGGATAACCCAATAAGCTTCTTTTCTCTATCTCTATAGAGTTTTATGCCTAAGACATAAGAAGCTTCACCCAGGTCTTTCATGGAGAAACTCTTACAGAGGTAAGCTTTGACGTCTTGTATCATCCCAATATCATTCCCAATGATAAGGATGTCGTCAACATGGAGAATTAAAAATACCACCATACTCACACTGGCCTTCTGATACACACATGATTCTTCCGAATTCTTGAGAAAACCAGAAAAATTTGATTATCTCGTCGAATCGAAGATTCCAACTTTATGAAGCCTGTTTAAGTCCATAAATGGACTTCTTCAGCTTGCATAATATGCCCGAGTTCTCGCTGGATGAAAAACCTTCCGGCTGTTCCATATAGATTTCTTCATCAAGAAATCCATTTAGAAAAGCCGTTTTGACATCTATTTGCCAAATCTCGTAATCATGATATACGGCAATTGACAATAAAATCCTGATGGACTTCAGCATAGCAACTGGAGAAAATATTTCATCGTAGTCGACACCAGGTCGCTGCGAGTAACCTTTAACTATCAGTCAGACGTTAAAGGTTTCAACATTTCCATCGGGCCCTCGCTTTCTCTTGTAAATCCATTTACAACCGATAGGAACAATTCCTTCAGGAAGCGGAACCAAGTTCCAAACTTGATTCTCATGCATAGAGTCCATCTCGGATTCCATGGCGTCTTGCCACTTCACGGAGTCGATGTCCAACATCGATTCTCTATAGGTAAAAGGGTCAGGCTCTTCTACTAAGAGAACATCGAGACTCTTTTATTGTATCAAATACAAGCGTTCATGAGATATAGATACCCTTTTATGGCCTACAGAGTGTGTGTTTAAGGTTCTCCATCTTCTTGAACTACAGGTTCCTCCATTAGTTCATTGGTTCCAGGTTGTACTTCATCAAGTTCAACCTATCTGTGATCACCACCTTCAGCCAAAAATTCTATTTCTAGAAATTTTGCGAAGCGAGCTACGAACACATTTCGATGCTCGGTATCATAGAACAAATATCCTTTCGTATTTGAAGGATATCCAACAAACCTAAACTTCTGCCCTCGAGGCAAAAGCTTATCTTGCTGAGCCATCCTGACATAAGCAGGACACCCTCAAATCTTAATATAACTAAGATTTGGTTTCCTACCGGTCCATATCTCATACGGAGTTGTAGGAACCGCATTGAAAGGAATCTTGTTCAAAAGATGTGTGGCAGTTAAAATAGCATAACCCCATAAGTAATAGGATAAATCTGTCTAACTCAACATCGATCAGACCATATCTAATAAAGTCTGATTTCTCCTCTCCGACACTCCATTATGTTGCGGAGTACCGGGAGGAGTATATTGAGCGAGAATCTCATTCTTCTTTAAATAATCAGTGAACTCTCCACTCATATATTCACCGCCTCGATCAGATCGAAGGCATTTAATATATTGACCAGTTTGTTTCTCAACTTTATTTCAGAATTCTTTAAACTTTTCAAAGGTTTCTGATTTATGTCTCATCAAATAGACATAATTGAACCATGACAGATCATCGGTAAAGGTGATGAAGTAAGAAAAGCCATTGTGAGCAATTTGACTTAAGGGACCACATACATCAGAATGTACGAGTTCCAACAAGTCAGAGGCTCGGTGTCCAACATCTGAAAATGGGGCTTTGGTCATTTTACCCCAAATACAAGATTCACAAGTTGGATAAGGTTCAATGGTGAGATCATGTATCAAACCATTCTTAACCAATTGGGTTAAGCATTTCACACATATATGACCTAACTCATGTGCCAGAGTTTAGTATTATTTATATCTGATTGTTTACATTTATTTATTCCAGTATTAAAGATATCTTGTGAGGTGCACAATATGTAATGACCATGCTCATTTGGACAACAAAGGATCTGAATATTACTACTATCATATAAATACAAAGAACGATTCTTAATATTTACATTATAACCTTCAGTATCTAATACAAAAAAATGACATAATATTCACCACACATCCTGGCACAAAATATCAGTCATGTAAGAAAAGTCTCTCACTGGGTAAGGGAATCTCACATATGCCCACTGCAATTGCATCCAGAGAGTCGCCACTTCCGAATCGCAACTGCATCTCCCCAGATTTCATCCGTCTACTTCCCGTCAGCACCTGCAACGTATTGCAAATGTGAATAGGACAAGCAGAATCCAAAATCCAATTAGATGTCATAGCTTCACAAGCCAAAGAGATATCAATAATAGGAAAAATAAAAGTACCTGATGTCGATGCTCTTTCCTTCCCGAGTTGCGCAAGATAGTCCGGGCAGTTAGGTTTCCAGTGCCCGACTTTCTAACAGTGGTGGCACTTGTCTTCAGAAGCTCTCTTGGGCTTCGTCGTCTTACCCTGCGGAGGAATATTGAAACGCTTCTTCTTCTTTCCTTTAAACTTCTTCCCCTTTCGACTTGGATTGGGAAGAAGTGGAAAGTGAAGTGGGTTTCGGAAGGCAAGTCGGAACTCCCTTCCTTAAATCTTCCTCTGCTGTGAGAAGCATCCTATGCAACTCATGGTAAGAACAGTGAATCTCATTCATGTTGAAGTACATGACGAACTGGCGATATGAAGCCGGGAGTGAACCGAGAATGAAACTACGACCAAGAGTCTCATTGAGATGGAAATCATGTCGCCTCAACTGCTCGATCAAATCGATCAAGTGAAGCACATGCGGGCTCACAACCTGCCCCTCATCAAGTTTAGAATGGAACAATTCCATCGAAACTTTATGAACAATGACTTGTTCCTGGTTCATGAACGATTCACGAAGTTGTGTCATCATGCTATATGCATCGTGCATCTCATAATAAGTCTTCTTAAGCTCAGATGAAAGAGAACTCAAGATGAATGATTTAACCCTTAAATCATCATCCTTCCATCGCTGGAAAGTATCACGTTCTTCAGGTAATGCATCATGTGATATAGCAAGCGGTAATGGACCTTCCAAAATATACCTCAGTTTCTCGGAATTGAGGACAATCCTCAAGTCCATATCTCAATCTGTAAAGTTTTCTGCGCCTTTCAGTTTGTTCGTATCAAGCATACGTGCAAAAGGATTGGTTGGAGGTGCCTCCATCGCAAATCTACCAAATAGACAGTGAATCAATCGTAAGCATATAATCAAATAAAAGATTATAACAGTTTCATAATATATCATAAAGCATTAACTAGATCATGGATTTTTAATCTAAATATGCCCCTCACACTATTTCATGCAATACTGTAATCCCCAAACATAATACAAAACATGCGATAATCAAATCATAACATAATAGTGAAAGGTGGACCCCATGAGTATATTTCAGCTCACAACTTTGGCACGTTCTCGCCTACGTATATTCATTTAGGTAGACAACACATTGTCGATCACTCAATTGTGACTCCTGGGTTTTCGGTCATGGTCGTTTATCATTGTGACAGCTTTGGCACGTTCACAAGGAGGCGTACCAAGGTCAAACTTGTCAATGATGAATTCAAGATACTTACGTAACCCTGACAGCTTTGGCACGTTCAGGATTGCGCTTTCGCTTGAATTCACCTAATATCAAATATATCCAGTACAGATAAATTTCTACCGGCCATATCCTCACAGCTTTGACACGTTCTCGGATATAGTCGTAGAAAATTTACCGATAAGCGGTATTGACAAGACGGACCGATTAATATGCATCAAATATATATTAAATTATAAACCTTATTTTAAATAGGATTTTCCGCTAAAGATGTTTTAATTTATTTAATCAAAAATAATAAAACAAGCATGCATTAAAGTCAAGATTAAAGTCAATATTGAATTTTCAAGGCATAATCATATATCGGGGTTCCAGAATTAGACTCGCTCTGATACCATTTTGTTGAGGTTTTATTACGAATTACAGGGTTAGCGTAGCGGAACGCGGAAAAATGATTTTTCCGATTTCAAAAATTTTTCTTGGAATAATTAAATAAACTTATTTATTTAATTAACCAATACTTAAATTATGAAATTATAACCCAAGAAATCATATTTCTTTTAATTACAAAATTACCTCAATCTTTTACAAATTCATTACTTTAGTTTTAAATATGTCAATTACATATTTAATTGATTCCAAATCAATCCCAAAATAATTTTTACAATTTTGCAACAAAACCAGAAACTTTTTCAGATTTGCGAAAACTGCCCAGAATTTTTCCAGAATTTACAAAAACAGAGAATTTTAATTAATTGCAATTTTGGCCCAATTATTTCAAAACATCAAGATCAACTCCAATTAATCCCAAATTTTACATGCATCAAATATACATCAAATTAAAGCATATATATTAAAATCCTGAAAATTTGAGTGGGTTAAGAATCCTAATTTCACAAATCACTCAAATTAGGCAATTTACACTAAATTAATAAAATTCAATACTTTAATCTTCAAATTACCACACCAATTAATTCTCACCATCATGAAATTAATCAAGAACAATTCTAGGCTAATTATGAATGGCTAATTAACTCTAGAATGGCAACTTTAATTTTCAAATTAATTTATTAAGCTTAATTACATTAATAAGCAAATAAATTAATTTTACATGCATAAACACATCCAACAAGCAATCCAACAAATTTAATTACAAACTAAAAAATTAGAGGCATGATCTTAACTACACAATTGAAGCTAAGAATTATGAAATTTTTTCATGAAGAAGAAGAAAGAAAATAACTTACAAAATCCATTTTGCCTTTCTTTTTTTTCTTTTCCAAAATGCTCTCAACTTACTTTGGTTATTTTTGTTGAAGTTGTGTAAGTGTTTGAAAAATGAAACAAATCCAATTTTGTTCCCAATTCCAAATTGCCGATTTTTTCACCAAAAAATTAAAGAAACAATTACTTTAATTTTGTATCAATATATTTGGTACACATTTTGGCTTTAATAAATTAACACTTTAACTTTAATAAAGTTGTCAAAATATTTTCCAATTATATCAAGCCATTTCTCACTTAATAAAGTTGAAATTATCACTTAAATATATTGATTTTATAAATTAATTTAATTATTTAATAATTAAAAAATTAATTAATAAATTTAAATATCTTAAATATATGTATTATATTTATAATAAATATCTCAATACATATATCAATGATATAAATCAAATATCACAATTTGATATTTTATTAATCTGTATTTAATAAAATCAAGTATTAAATAAAACACACATTAATTTTGGAAATGACTGTTAGGTCTCGAATGCATGTATTTTTCGTTTAACTATTAAACGAGTTATAAATAATCAGTATTATTTATAATAGTTGCCCTAGTGCTCTACGAGTAAATTTCATTAGTGAGACTCTCTAGATTCAGGCATATCCGTCATGAAATCAAATTACGTGTCCATAATTCACCTACCCATAAATTTTGACGTACACGGATAAACTCTTTGAATCATACAAGTCGAGGTCACTGCATACGTATAATCCATCTGTCACAGGTATCCGGATTAATCTAGAGATATAAATAAAAATATCAAATCTCTATAGATATAATCACGTCGACGTTTCTATTAGCAATCTCTCAAATAACACTTAGAACTAATTTCTACAGTGTACCACGGGCCCATGGATTTAACAGATTGCTAATTCCATAATGAATACATATTCTCTGTACACAGAGCTGACAGATCCTATCTTGATACACACAGGATATCCTAAGCATCAGTCCACACCCAACGAACAGGCAGATGTCTGATCTAAATAGATCGGTGACGTGACTGTAATCTAAGTGTGGAGGATAACTCAGATATCCACAGTGGCATCTCAAGTCAAAGAATCACTATGTTCACTCAACTCGAGAAGATTCTTATTGACGTTGGTGTACCATCCATTAAGAATCTTCGGTGAGTCGTTCATTATTTATCCGCTATAAACACCTACACGTCTATATGAGTCTCCAAGACTCATGGTTCACTGAGAAACCATCGGAATCCAAGATTCTAATATACGACATGTATCAGTCTCTACGGGTTTACTTTACTGACCAAGTAGTGTAAACTTTGACCGGGAACTGTCTAAGAATGACAACATCATGATACAACTCAATGTCAGTTGCGACGCTTTTGCAACAGTATCATAACTAATCATTCTAAGGTCGGTTACGTCTTTACGATATTAAAGAAGAAGTTATATAAAAGAAACTGTTCATTTTATTCATAATAAAACGTTACATTAGTATTTACAAGGAAATACATAATAAAATTGGTGCTCAGAGCACCAACCCTAACAATCAAATGATAAAATTGAACTAATATTACACTAATATCATCCAATCCAACTTCACACATGCATCTAGCCTTCGAATCCATCCTCAAAATCAAAAAAACCCCAAATCCAAGAAAAAAAAAAACCCTAGAACTATTCTAGATACTCAAGAATAAGAAACAAACTTTCTAAGCTAAGAATATTGAAGATTACCTCAAAATTATTAGGGCAGTTGTGGAACCCATAGGGTCGGATCGGTTCCCCGTGCAGCGGAAGTGAGTCTAACCCGTAAATATCAAGTATAGGTGTAATTTTAAATTATTTAGTGAAATAATATATTCCATTACGAGTGTATAGGAGAAAATTCGAGACTGAATCGGAGTCCGGAAGCTCCAAAATAAGAGAAAATAATTTAACGCGCGTACCCGCGAGCGCTACAGTGGCGCGCGCACTGTATGCGCTATGGTGCGCATGTCACTGTAGCATGCATCACTTCCTTTTTTCTTTTGTTTTTTCAATTATTTTTTTTTTACAAATGAAGCTTCAGCTCTTTGGAAAATTTCCAAAAAGATGAAACAATTAGGGCCTATTACCCTAATATCTTCCAGCTCTCCCTAAACACTTCAAAAACACCCAAAATTAATTTTAATTTCAAAACCAACATTAACACATGTTATAGAATAAAAACTAAGTTTTTCAAATTATTAAATATTTTTACAAAAATATAAATTTATTTTAAATACACATTTGCGTAAATTTTGAATCAAATACAAAAATCATTTTAGAATCTCAATTAGAAATATCTCATGAACAATTCTAGTTCACCTAAATGTGGTCAAGTGAATCTAGAATGTTAACCATAGCTCTAAGTTTTAATCTAGAGTTCCAAACTCTAATTAATTGTTCCATGTTCAACATGAACATCTTTGACCTAAATTATAAGCATGTTGTGTTTATACTTCTAAAGTATCATAACACAATTGATTAGCTTTATTTCAACATTAAGCTATGTGATCATGCATCTAATACATAAATGAACATAGCTTTGGAAAAGATCAAACATTACCTAGTAAGCTTGATGCAAGATCCAATCTACTTCTCCTTGTTGAAATTGTTGGAGAACCTCTAAGTGTGCAAGCTTGACTTCAAGATCCAATCTTGTTTCCAATGCTATCAAGCTTCACTTCAAGATCCAATCTTGATTTCTCCTAGATAAAATGTTGTAGAGACCTCACAAGCTTCTCTAAACACTTCTATAATTTAAGTTATTCTCTCTTGCTTATGCTTACACTTGTTCCTGTACTTGTAATTAAAACCTTCATAAAGCTTGCTATTTATAGCAAAACTTAGGCAATTTTAATTAATAAAAGTTGATAAGTGGGCTTAATCCAATTTGTCCAAATATGTATAATTAGGTGTGACTAATCTCCATTATCTCCCACTTAATTTAATCCAATTAAATCAAGCGAAGAATTAGGAAATGGATTAGTTAAATGGTTTTCACTTTATTTATTCCAATTAAATCAAGCCAAAACCACCTATTATTACATACTTACAATTACCATAATATCCTCAAATGGTATAGATAATTATGATTTTATAATTAAGCCCTTGTGTAATTATTGAATTAATTTAACTAATCCAATTAGGTCAAAGTAAATAATCTATGTTATCCAATAACAGTTGTTTATCTTAGTTGATAATTATAATATCGAATATTATCTTTTATAAAAAATAATTAGCTACCCAAGTGCTCAACGAGTACACTTCATATTGGTACTCTCTAAGTTCAGACACGTTTGTCATATAAGCCTAGCTAATATGTACGCAATTCGGCCTCCTCCGAATTCGCGAAGAACATGAACGACCTTTTTGAACTATACAAGTCGAGGTCATCACATATGTTTAACAATTCCTCCGTCGTAGGCTATCCGAGTTGTGCTTAGGAAATATAGAATATATCGTCATGTTTCATCTCATGTCGACATGTCCACGATTCTTCATAAATGATGCGATCCACCCTAGGTGATCCACTTTGGCCAAAGATTTAAGAATCATGACTTTACTCACATGGATACTTAAAACCCTTATGGTACACATATGGGCCGACGGATTCTATCTTACTTCGCACTTGATTACTGAGTGTATCTATCCAAACCCATCGAACTAGTGATGTCAAAAGTTCAATAGATAATTAGTTCGACAGGTTAAACCGTATTTAAAAAATCGGCAAAATTGGCTTACTTAATAAATAATTTTATTTAATTAAAAAATTAAAAATTTAAAAAAAAAAATTAGGTCGGATCAAACCGATTTTTTATATTTTATCGAACCGGACTCACAACCGGTTTCCAATTCCACTTCTCAAACCGGTCGGTTCCCAATTCGACCAGTACGTTTCTGTCCTGAAAACTATGCTCTAAAGACTAGGCACTTACCAAATCAGAAACGTATTGAAAACTTCTTGTTTGTTTTCCATCGCCATAAACAGTCAATGGCTCCTTCCTCAATGCCTGAAAAATAACCAAAACGTAAATTTAATATTAAATCTTAATTCCATAAATATAGGTAGGAAATTACTCACCTGGGAAACAAAATTGCTAACAACACGACCATCATCAATGCACATTCGTGGTCCATAAGTGTTAAATATCCTAGCAATCCTAACCTGCAAAACAAATCAAACTCAAAAATCAATTTAATTAATTCACATAACACATACGTTAAATATGTGAATTGACAATGAAAATAAAAAGGGCAAAACATGAAGCAAAGACCTAGGTCCATTTGTTTCTCTTACAAAACCTTCATTTATCTCATGTTCCGAGTACTGCCTGTGAAAACTTTTTTGGGCGGCCGGTCCCATTTTCTTTTGTAATATTTCAGCGCCAATAGGGTTCTTGTTTTGTGCCAAAAGCGCTTAAACAGAAGCACTTTTTTAGTGTAAAATCCTTCAATATATGGGAGGTTTTGAAGAAGACAAATGCTTCTGTACAAGATGCTCCAAGAAGCGGAATTATGCAATTGAGAGGGATTAAATGACAAGTCTATTGGCTTGGAAGCGCTTTTCGGACTATATCAAGTGCTTTACAAATGAAAGGGAAGATTATGGTCAAGTTATTTTCACCGCCTGACGAGTAAATTAAGTTGATGGATTATTTTATACTGTATTTGCAATCAAATTATTCATGTAAAATATTTTTTGTGTGCCCAAATAAGATTTTTACAGTGACGTTATTATTTGTATGTATTTGAGAGTGAAAATGAATAGACACAATAATATCGAGGTCTTTAAATTTTATTTTTTTTGATACGGAATGCAATGCAACCCTATTCTTTTTGGTTCATTTTTATTTTTTAATGCAAATTGATCTTCCGAATTGTGAGCTTAACTACGAGCAGTGACTTTAGGCTTTCATAGATTATTGGCCCATTGGGCCCATTTTCAGTGGCCCCATTGGCTTTCAATTAAAGCCCAAATAAGGGTTTAGTCTAAGGTGATAATTCTTATTTGGGCTCGGTGCGGTTGATTAGTGATCCAAAACTTTTCTCCTCTTGTATATTTATCATTTTCTTAACATTTCTAGTCATCTTCTTAATGTTTCTTTCATTAAAATTATTAACAAATGAGGTGTTAATACAACCTGCGTTACATGCACATTGCCTCCAATCATGAATAAGTTGTTGTTAATGATCAAAAAGCAAGTTGTTAAATCTATATGCACAACGGGCTAACTATGTTGTGATTAATTTTTTAAACTGTAAAATCTATCAAGCATAATTTTGGGATTATCTATTTATTCAATAATCTAATTTTGCAAATGTTGTGCTTCGGCTGCAATTTATTGGATATTTCAATTACTTGGTTCAATTCGAGTAAGGCCAATCGGCTTTGGGCAACTTACAGTTGAAGCTTTAGAATTTTAAAATCTTGTGGTCAATGGTGGAAATGATCGATGGGGCAAAAGAGGCTTCAATGTGAAGGTATCTCGTCGGCAAAACTTTGTAGAGGCTCTTTGTTGGTGTCAGCCCCATATTATCCTTCATTTTTATTTTTATTTTCAAATTAGTAAATTGTATTAAAAGAGTCGAGAGGATAAATAAAATAATATCGCATCAAACATAAATAAAAAAGTCACATTAGCTCGAATACAATGATTATAAACAATGAAAAAAAACTTCGTTCATTACGAATTCTTAATGATTGAAAGAAAGCTGGATTCACACCTAAATTTTATTGCGGAATTGGATAAATTTTATGAGTTTAACCTAGTCTATCTACCCTTGCTAATGTTGGTAAATATGACATCCTAATGGAAAAATAAATATATTATAATAACACGGAGCATTAGTGCAATAAGATCACTAAATACACGATAACAAAACAAAAACTACAACAAAATACAAATCTAATAACAGTACCCTAATCTTATCATACATTTAAATTGTCGTAATCCAAATACTTTGTAACTTTTTTAACATGTTCGAACACAGCTAGGGTTACACTTTTGAACTAATTTCTTACAAGGTTTCTGTTTTTGACTATGTTACATTATTTTTAGGTGGAGTTGCACTTACGATTCTTCTGTCAACTTTGTTTTATTTTTAGCTTTGACCCTCGAAATCGGCGGACCATTTCCCGCTCTTAATTAAGGCCATTGTCTGGCCGCTGGTAGCATCAACATCATTGGCAAATTTTTCTTGTAATTTCCTTTTAAAAAAAATACAAATGTAAACATAAGTTCATATTTTTATATATAATAAAATATCGTCATGTATCTCTACATTAGCGCTCAAAGGCGCATGTAATTATGAGATGTTTGTAATTAGACCATCCGATTTTATTTGATGTGACATGACATAGTATTATTATTTAATTGCCTCATTTCCATAGTTCCATATAGCAAATTATATGAGATACGTAATTTGTATACAAATTTGTAAGTGTAACCTTGCCATTTTCATTTATTATTTTTCACTATTTTGCCATTTTCATTGCCACGTGATGTTAGAATTTATATCATTTGTTACAAATTCATACGTATAACTCGTATTTAAAAATCAACTTATAAGGAAATAAAATTCACATGCCTATAAAATATTAATCAATCACATACTTAATTAATATGAGATAAATAAATCATAACATATCATATCATCAACAAAAACTCATGCTTTTTAGCCAATAAATAAAGCATTTATTGGGTGGCTCAATTCATGATTTCAATAGTCATTTTCAAGTTTATTTTTATTACACATTCAAAGTTGTTGCTGCTGTCATATATTGCTTCTTCTTCTTCTTCTTAAAAAATGGACCAAGAAATTGATCTAATGGTGATGTAGCATGTCCATTATTGAAGACCAAACAAAGGTCTCATTTCACATTTAATTAGTTTGACTTTAGGTTATGAAACCCTTGTCTAAATGAATGGTCCCAATTGCCACATGGCTTTGACTCTTTTAAATAGCCGCAAACAAACATCTTTCATTACTCTTCTGCTGTTGACATTCTGCATCCTCTCACAATAATTTAGCAAAGGGTTATTTAATTAACGTTTTTAAAAAATTATTAAATAATTTTATTTTGATATAATTTAATTTATGTACTTACAAACAGAGCATTGGCTTACATTTATGAAAAATTTAGAAATAATACTTAATGGTGTAAATTTAAAATGCAATTGCATGCTTAATATGTAAGCATTTTTAACTTGAATAATAATAATTCACTTGGGAGGAGCAATATAACTTCAAGCCGAACTTATGAATTCAAACCTCCAAAAGGCAACAGTTGTTGTAAAATGACTGTATATTTAGTTAGATCTGAATTGTTGTATTTTAATCTAACGAACGAGAATTTCAGATTAAAAAAAGAAAAAAATTGGAGAGAGATTTTTTTTTTCTCCAAATTTGAGCCGTTTGATTAAAATCTAACCGTTCAGATACTCCAGTAATTTTTGTAAAGGTAAAGTGCACGCAAAACGAGACGGATTTCTAAACGACGCGTTTTGCGCTACCTTTTTTATAATTACCAAATTCTTTTGTCTTTTTGACTGATCATGTGAGGCCAAACCCGGTCCTAAAAATCCACAAAAATATAATAATCAAGAAATTCAGAGTCGCATGATAATTAATTAACAAATTTAAAAGTCGCAAATAATTAATTTGTAAAAATAACTCGAGATGGCCGCAATCATCGGTGAGTGTTTTCATATCAATGTTTTACAAGTCAACGGTTTTAATTATTATTATTATTATTATTATTATTATTATTATTATTATTATTATTATTATTATTATTATCCTCCTCGTACATGAACATTTATTTGATTTGATGATGTAGAGTAGCTACTATTTTGGGTTCATTGATTTTTCTTCTTGAAATTAAAATCCCTCTCTAATTAGTTATATAAAAAAATTTGTTTGGGCAACTTGTTAATTAATATATTATGGCTGAAATTTTCAACAATTAATAAGAGTATTGTTATATATACAAAATTAATTGATTAATTACAACATGTTAGGTTCTTTATGACCTAAAAAATAAGTGACGAACAATTTTCATGGTTCTTTTATAACCAATATATCAATTTCTATAGTGCTACTTTGTTAGTTACACATAATCATAACAATTGAAAGTTATTTTTAATGAAATCATTCCGCAAAAATATCTCACGGTATCCCAATAGGTTTAATGTAATTGTATCGATTTAAGATGCCGATAAAACCTCGAAAGAACTGGCGTGGCACCAACAGCCCACAAATAATAGACCTTGTCAAATAGAAAAATGAGCCCCCAAAGAACCAAGTCAATAAATCATAATAGTTGTTTTACTATGAGAAATTTTTTGAATTTTCTATGAATAACTTAATGAATTTTTGTGATAACCTTGTGGAGTTTTTGAAACATGACAATATCTCTGATATTGATGGGACAAGGTTATTTTTAGAATTACAAATCTTGAGAGAAGTTTTACCATAGGATATAAAGAAAACACTTAATGTGCTACCTTATTTGAATTCGAAGGCTAGTTGTTTTCCAAATGCATTACTTTTAAAACTTTATTGACTATATCAGTAATAGTTTCCTCTACACAGAGAAGTTTTTCTAAGTTGAAAATGATCTAGCCATACCCTCGATCTACTACGTAACAAGAAAGATTAAATGAGCTAGATATGTTATCTACTGAAAATGAGTTAGTAAAGAAGATATACCATACAAATATGTTTATTGATTTTGTAGCGAAAACTACAATACGATTAAATTTTAAGTGATACTTTATTTTTACTCGGTTAATTTGACAGTAATTATGTCATTGTGATTTTTTGATTTTAGTTTTAAATTATGTATTTTTTCTTAAGACAACGGACCCATTTTTGAAGGCTCGTCTAGGGCTTCTCAAACCTCAGAACCGGCCCTACCCACAACCCCACTTAAGTAAACAGTTTGATCCCAATGAAAAATCAAACTTGAGATCATATACCTAACCAGATATTCACTCATTCGTCTTTATCATTGAGGCAATCTTTGATGAGTTCATAAGCTTGTAATTAATGATTAATGAGCTTCTTTTTGCCATAATGAATAGCATAGTGTTTTAGGTGACCTAATGTTAGAGATTGGGAAGTTTGAAACATTCTTACTTATTATTTTCTTGACCAAAAAGATGAATGACTAATTTAATGAATCAAAAGCTCTTTCCAAGGATTTTTCATATTCATTTCTAGAATTAATTACATTGCTATATCCAAATTAACCTTTGTTGACTAGGTCCAAAGCATGGCCCTCATTAGTTTTAATAAATGGGGTCTCAATCAAGACTTTGGTTGATGTTTAATTCTGTTGATTATCAAGACTATATAATCTCACGAAGAGAGGGAGGGAGTATAGATAATAAGATATTAGGGCAAGACTAAAGGATAAGATTCAAGTCTAACAAGTTATATATAAATATTTAATAACATCTTAAATATGTATTTAAATTCTGTGTTGATCAAAGTTTTGTGCTTAGGTTTTTATAAATTATGATTTGTAGTTATTGAATAATAATTTAAAGTAATTGAATTTTAATTATGTATTGCTATTAAAACACGCATGATGGAAAACTATGAAAAAATTAATACAATTCAATTTAACGTTAGATCCAAATTCGATTAGATACATAATCTAATATATTAAAATGAAAAAAATATCAAGATCGTATCTTATAGCCTTATACAATAAAAATATTAAGAGAAAGAAGAATACATGGTTATTCTTTGGAGTATAATTAACTTTAATTGTTACTATAACTAATCCAAGTAGCAATTTAATTAATTTACAACCGTCATTAGTGGATAAATGATGTCAACTGAACAAATTTTTTTTTTTTTGGCAACTAGAAAAACCCGAATGATTTTTTTTTTCTAAAGTTACAATTATCATAGAGATAATCTTGACATTTTTATTGTATATTTTATAAATTTATTTACTTGGACTTCACCAAGCAATAACATTAGTGGGCGAAAATAATGAAAATACTTTTTTTTTTGAAGAAATTAGAATCGACTAATCTAATTGATTTTCTTCCCATTTTATGCAATAAGGTATCATCATATTACAAAATTAAGCTATAAGGGATGGAATTCGAGTATATCATGAGTTTGAATTATGAAAAATAAAAGAGAGAGATAAAATGAAAATAATAAATTATTTTTATTTTTATTATTCAAACCTTAACAAAATGATCTTGTCATCTGGGTCTGTTTTCTGTCATGGAACTTGAACAAACAATTGTTCAAAAACTTTGACTTTTGACCACTGCATGTGTTTCAGATTATATAGATCGAGATATTTTTACATGGAATGGGTACGTAATTAATATATTATTCAATTTTTATCTTACATATGGTAATATTTAGGTAATATTTTATTTTAATTTAAAAAAACAGTGCAACACACGTCAGATTTATTATCACGTGTCAGATAAAGATTGAATGATATATTAATTACGTGGTATATCGTATATCGGTTCCATACAGAAATTTCTCCAGTCTTAAGACTTTAGGACGCAAGTGCTGTTAATATTATTTGATAATCAGTCGGTGTCCGTTGAACGGGTTCTGAACTGTCAATAAATTAACCATGACAACACGCAAATTCTTTGTTTCAGGTTTCACACTTCATCATCTATTCATCGTTTTACTAAAAAGTTTTTAGGGTTTAAATTTTAATTTAATGTACTCTATATGCTTTAGAACTTGAACCCCAAGTATCTCTCTCTCGCTCTCTCAATTTGGCATTTTTAGATTTATGAACTTACAAGCTCTAGAAGTACATTAACATAAGGTCTTTCTTGATCATAATGATGAGTTGTAATGATTCTCCAATACGGACATCCATACTGTTAAACAGTTAATCTCATATAATCGAGAATATATAATTTTTAGGCTAAATATATAATTATATGACAACTCTCTACTCTTGAGTTTGCCTTTGGATATGAATTAAAAAGAGGAAATTTATTCCGAATAACTACTATTGAACATGTAAATTTATTTGGGAGAGGGGATTCACACAAAATAAGAATCAATTACACAACACAAGAGTTTTACATGATTTAGCGTTTAATGCCTACGTCTATGGGAGAGAATGAGTAGATTTTATTACTGAAAGAGGAGATGAATTACAATGAAATGTTTTGAATTCTCTGTAAAATGTGAAGCCCTTGTCATCCGTTGGATGAGGGACACATGGCGCAATCCTTGTCGTTGTCCCAATTGCCTTTATTTGCTCATCCTATATAAAGACCACTTAGGTTGAGAATTAGAGAGAGTTTTCATTATTTGTATTCCTTAAATAATTGGCTAAGTGTTAAGCCAATTCCCTAGTCCAAGTTAGTGTAGTCTTCAATTGGGAATTTGAGAGATTGTCACTTTTAGAGATTAGGGTTCTTTGTGAGATTTGGGGAAATACATTTTGTAAACGGATTCAAGATTCCGTGTGTAATCTTGAAATTGATTAGTGCAGCGAGCTCCCTATTCCGGAGTTCAACGTGGATGTAGTCGGGAATCTTTCCGGCGAACCACGGTAAAAATCGTGCATTCTTGATTGATTGATTTGACGATTTTGCGACAAAAATCTAACAATTGGTATCAGAGCCCAAGATCAGTGGGCCGAAGAAAAATTGGTGATCAAGAAGCCCAAGATCGAGCTGCTTGGTTTTCGGCGGCAAAAAGGAGTCCATTACAGTGAGCAAAAGCTAAATCCCTAATCTTGGCCGTGAAGATCAATATCAGAAGGGCAACAAAAATTCAACCAAAAACAAGATTCACAGAAGGCAACCGACGCAAATTGGACCAAGATCAGTGGATTCAGAGCCCACCCTGCCGAGAAGAATCAAGAACAGAAAAGGCACCCAAGGTTTGAGTTGCCGAGTTCCTTGAGTAAAAGATCCAGACCAGAGTTAGTCACGGCGAGAAGACGACGACCAGCAAAACGTCTCGAAGACCACAGCCAAACCGAGAAGAAGAAAGAAAAAAAAAAATTGAAGAACACAACAAGAATCGTAAATTGAATCGTCAACAGAACAAGACTGAACGAATTAGCCACAAGAACAAGATCAGAGAGCAAGACCGAAGATCAGTCTTTTCTTGGTGGGCCTAACATAAAACCCTAAAATGCATACCGCCAAGAACAAGCCACTGTCGATTACGTGCAAGGTCAGTTGCTGCCGATTGAAGTTCCTTGTGTATTCAGTAACAATAGCTCAGTAAGGGCTGATTGTTTTCTGAACCCTTGATTTCTGTTTTTGACTAATTGGTTTTGAGTTGCTTGGACTGCATTCAATATTGGCCTGGGCGTGAGACTGTGAGCATATTACAGTAGTATCAGGATTGGTTGTGTATTGAGTGTTTGGGCAGTTTGAGCAGGTTGTGCCGACTGTGTTTAGGCAGTGGAGGTGTGAATAGCCGAATTGGTCTTTGGGAAGTTAGATTCGGTGTTGTTGGGTGATTCCCTGTACAAGGAAATAGAAATGTCGAATATGAGACTCGACATTGGAATCTTTGACGGGAAAGGGGATTTCACTACTTGGAAGAAGAAAATGAAAGTCCTGCTTTCTCACCACAAGGTGGCTTTGGCACTGGAACCGGATCCAGAAAAGTGGCCAAAGATGGAAAAGGAAACGAATGAGGAAATCCTGGAAGAGGCTTACAACCTGATTTTCCTTCACCTTGGAGATTCGGTCATCAGAAAGGTTGACGGAATGGACACTGCCATTCAACTATGGGGTAAACTCGAATCTCTTTATTCTGTTATTTCTGCACCAAATTTAGTGTTCTTAAAAGGAAATTTGTTTAATTACAAGATGGATACTAGTAAGTCGATTGATGATAATTTGGATGAATTCACGAAAATGACTCAAATCCTTAAAGGAACTGACCAAACCCTAGGAGACTCTAGCGAAGCTATGATCCTTTTAAATGCATTACCTGAAGAATATAGTGTCGTTAAGAACTCTCTACAGTACACAGGAGTTGTACCTAGGTTAGACTTGGTGATATCTGGTATAAGGGCTAGAGAGCTAGAACTTAGAACCAATAGGAGAGGAGGAGCGAACTTATTCGTGAAAGGTAAAAATGAAAGGAAATATAATGGTCCTAATAATCATCAGACTAGTAACCAAGAACCTAAAGGCAAGAAAAAGAACAAACATGATAAGAATAAAGATAGTGACAAGAAGTGTTATCATTGTGGAAAGATGGGACACCTGAAAAAGAATTGTTATAAGTTCCTGAGGGAACAGGAAAATGAAGGCAGCGCCACTGTGGCTGCCGAAAAGGAGTCAATGTGCCTATCTGAGGCATTGACTGTGTGTAGGGATCACATTAGCAGAGAATGGATTCTGGACTCAGGGTGTTCTTTCCACATGAGTCCGTATAGAGACTGGTTTGTCAACTTTAGAAATTCTGACCAAGGGACTGTGTATATGGGTAATGACAATACTTGTAGGATACAGGGAGTTGGGGACATAACACTTAAACTCCATGATGGTAAAGTTAGGATTCTTACTGACGTTAGATATGTACCTGACTTGAAACGGAACCTGATATCTCTAGGAACACTAGATGAATTAGGTTTCACATATAAAGCACATAAAGGAAACATGCACATATCTAAGGGTAATAAACTGATCCTAACTGGTATAAAGAGAAATGGATTGTATGTTCTAAATGGCCAACATGTATTCTCGGATAAACCCATTTCTGCTTTAACTTCTAATGTTGATATGACTAATATATGGCACTTGAGACTTGGCCATATAGGCCAGAAAGGAATGCAGGTACTCAGCAAGCAGGGACAATTTGGAAAGGACCAGTTGAAGCCACTTGAGTTTTGTGAGATCTGTGTGTTGGGCAAACAGCACCGACAGAGCTTCCCAACTGGAATTCATTTGTCAAAGGCGAGACTGGAGTATCTACATTGTGATTTGTGGACCAGCAAAGGTCCAGACACATGGGGGTAAGAGATATTTCCTCTCTATTGTTGATGATTACAGTAGGAAGGTATGGACATTCTTACTAAAATCAAAGGATGAAACTTTGACTAAATTTAAAGAATGGAAAGTATTGGTAGAAAATCAAACTAGTAACAAAGTAAAAGTCTTGAGAACTGATAATGGCTTAGAATTTTGTAATACTGAGTTTGATCAATACTGTACGAGTGAGGGTATCCTGAGACATAGGACTGTTAGAAACACCCCTCAACAGAATGGAGTTGCGGAAAGAATGAATAGAACCTTATTAGAAAAGATCAGATGTCTTTTATTTTCTTCCGAACTTCCGAGGGCCTTTTGGGGTGAAGCCCTCAATACTACTACTCATTTGATTAACCTTAGCCCTAATAGTTCAGTTCAGTTTAAGACACCAGAAGAAATCTGGTCTGGTAGAGCTCATAAGCTTGCACACCTTAGAGTATTTGGCTGTGAAGCCTATGCTCACCAATCCGTAGGTAAACTTGAACCGAGGTCTATCAAGTGTGTTTTCCTAGGATACCAAGAAGGGACAAAAGGGTATAGGTTATGGGAAAGGGAATCACCTGGAGTCAAAGTCATAGTTAGTCGGGATGTTATATTCAATGAAATTTGTTTTCCTTGTAAATCTACTAACAACAATGCAGGTGCCTTAGAAAAGGATCTAGCAGATTTTTATCTTGCAGGTGGAGCTCAGATGCAGGTGGAGCCAGGGACATCAAGGACCGCTGAGCAAGTTGGTGACATGTCAGGCACGGAGACATCTGAGGACACCCAGTCCAGGAGAAATAACCAGGAGGAAAACAGAAATGAAGTAGCAGATATACAAGAACAAAGTGAAGAGGACACAGTAGATCAACTGGATCAAACTGAGCAGCATGATGAAACACCACAAGACACATTGGCCAACTACCAGCTAGCAAGAGACAGAAGTAGGAGGCAGGTAAGACCTCCTACCAGGTATGATTACTCAACTAATGATTTGTATTTCTGTGCGTTAATAGCAAGTCATGAAATTAATGGGGTTGAGTCTGCTAGCTTAGGAGAGGCATTAAAGTCTACCCATAAACTTGAATGGGAAGCGGCTATAGAATAGAAGATGTTTTCTCTTAGTACTAGACCTAAGGTGACTAAAATGGAAAATGTGCCTTATGCAAATGCTATAGGTTCTATGATGTATGCCATGATTAGTACTAGACCTGACTTGTCATATGCTGTATCTTTATTGAGTAGATTTATGTCTAATCCAGGTGGAGCACACTGGAGTGCTTTACAATGGTTGTTAAGATACTTGAATACTGCTGTTGATTATGGCTTATGTTTTAACAAATCTAACGCTTTAGATTTGGTAGGGTATGTTGATTCTGATTTTGCAGGTTACATGGATCCAAGAAAGTCAACTACCGAAGCAGAGTATCATTTTGTTCGGGAAATTATCTCAAGTGGTAAGATTGAGATTAAGAAGGTTCCAACAGAAGATAACCCATCGGACATGGGGACAAAGATTGTGGCTGCTACCAAACTCTTCCACTGCATGAAGCTGTTGCAGGTGGGGGTTGGCTGACTTTGCAGCCGACATGATCGATGATGAGAGTAGGTGAGTTTGCTGTGCTGTCTTGGCCTTAGTGTGTCGTTGTATATGATTAGGAGTGATAGATGTTTTTGGGCTTCAAGGTGGAGATTGTAAAATGTGAAGCCCTTGTCATCCGTTGGATGAGGGACACATGGCGCAATCCTTGCCGTTGTCCCAATTGCCTTTATTTGCTCATCCTATATAAAGACCACTTAGGTTGAGAATTAGAGAGAGTTTTCATTATTTGTATTCCTTAAATAATTGGCTAAGTGTTAAGCCAATTCCCTAGTCCAAGTTAGTGTAGTCTTCAATTGGGAATTTGAGAGATTGTCACTTTTAGAGATTAGGGTTCTTTGTGAGATTTGGGGAAATACATTTTGTAAACGGATTCAAGATTCCGTGTGTAATCTTGAAATTGATTAGTGCAGCGAGCTCCCTATTCCGGAGTTCAACGTGGATGTAGTCGGGAATCTTTCCGGCGAACCACGGTAAAAATCGTGCATTCTTGATTGATTGATTTGACGATTTTGCGACAAAAATCTAACATTCTCAATAAAGAATTTCTCACAAAACTCGCTCTCAAATCAATTAGAATTGAATTTGCCAAGTATTGAATCTGAATGGAAGTCCCTTAAAATGTGTCTCGACTCTTTCTTTTACGGCTGCTCTTTGTACGCCATTACTCACTTTAATTAGAGTTAAAGTCATACTCATTCTCTATATAGAATTAGGATACCAGAGTATGGTCCTCGGGTCGGCTACCTTCCCATAATAAGGCTCGGGTGGTCATCAGGTTGGACATAACTTGCCTTATTCCTAAAATAAGAATCATCAGGTTGAGCAAAGTGGGCTTTGGCTCGCTTGCTCCACTTGATTTCGTCCTTATTTAGGTTTTGAGACCTAAAAGTCTTTGGCATGTGCCCAAAGACTTATGCTGAAAATCCACTGCAAACAGCTTCTATAAGTAATTTTTAATATGCGAATTTGAGTTTTAGATGACATTTTCACATTTATAATATTGGAGAATGACTCATGAATTGTATCTTATAAGTATGAGACGCTATATAAAATGTTAGATAATGAAAAAAGGGGCAGAGAAGAACACCAATTTTTGCCAAAGTTGAATTCCATATCCATTTCCCACCGAGAATGTCAGAGTCTGATTCTACGTCCCAGTAGAAATTTCAAGCTCCTATAAATGCACAATGTCAGTCCAAACATTGGAAAACCTCGATGAGAGGGAGCAAGGAAACCAATCAGAAAGGGATTCCCATATTTTTGAGAGATAATGTTTTTCCATAGAGAATGGTCTTCAAGAGCAAATCTCCAAAGCCACTTAAGAAGGACAGCCAAGGTTTTTTATTTATTTATTTATTTATTTTTTATTTTAGATCCATAATAATCAATCCTCCGAAATTCAAAGTCTTTTTTTATAGTATCCCAGCTTGGGAACCTGACCAAAAGAGATTCCTAAGAATCCTTTCAATTTTCAAATAAATATTTCTAGACATTTTGAAGATCAAAAGTTAGTAGACATGGATGGAAGAAATGGATGTTTTGAGAAGGATGAGACTTCCCCCAAGAATCCTTTCCATTTTCAAATAAATATATTAAGGATTGCATGGCGTTTGACGTCTCGAGCATCCATAGTACTCTCGGCAAAAGGCTCGACGTGGCACTTGAGGCCGCACGGTAACTATAGCATACATGATTTGAAGACAGCTTTGAGATACTACGGTAGCCTCAGGTTTGCATAGCATGGGGAGGGATAATTTCCTCATGGCGTTTACCGCCCATGATTGTTGGAGGTTCATAACACGGGAAAGTCCAAAGGTCTCCGTGACGTTTGTAGCCTCAAGATTTTCCTAACATGGGGAGAGAGAATGCCTCTATAGTGCTGACGATCCCTTCTCGGATCCGTAGGAGCATAGCACTGTGAATGCTAAGGGCCTCCATGGTGTTTGCATACTCGGGGCCTGCCTAACATGAGGAGGAAAATGCCCCCAAGGCGTTGGCCACCCCATGATTCATAGTTTGGTTATCCAAGATATTTAGACTGTGAGGTTTAAAATAGTTGTTTTAGGTAAAATGGGACAGAACGCTGCCTCAACCGCCTCGATGTTTATGAGTCGGTACGGTGCGTGTGATACGTCATCCCTATTACATTAATTTTACTTTATTTTTGTGCAGCATGGTATGGGACACCATCACCAATATTTGCAGGAATGGTCTGAGGTTTAAAATCTTCTCTCATGATTTTTCAGGTTTGAATGGATCGAGGTTGGATTCGCCTAAGGATGGCAGAAAAGTCCGGGCCCGGTCCGGCCCGGCCCAGGATCAAAAAATCCCAGACCGGGCAGTAGTTTTAGAAGCCCGACCGAGCTTAGCATATTTAGCCCGGCCCAGGCTAAAATAAAATAAAAATTAAATTGTTTACTTATTATTTGTACTTTGTAGCATTTGAATTGTTAGTTTATAGACTAAACTTTTAATGTATTTGTGAATTATCTTGAAACAAATGGCCTCTATTTTGTATTTGTATGTTCTTAATTTTAATTTTTTTTTTTTTAAAACGGGCCGGATAAAACCTGGGCCAAAATTTTCCTGGTCGGGCTTATCAAAGCCCGGGCTCGGCCTGACCCATTGCCACTTTTAGATTCGTCCCACCGAGGCTCTATTTATATGTGAATGGCATAAGGAGGGAACATTCATTTATGGCCAAGTTTATTGAATAGCCTGGGATTGGATGCGTCCCACCAAGGCCATATTGATATGTGAATGGCACAATGAGGGATGATTCCCTTTATGGCCAAGTGTTTGCTTGCTCATGGCTGGATTCATTCCGCCTATTCCTTGGTATATTGAAAGGCATGGAGTCAGAGTTTCTCCCACATGGCCTTGCTTGAGTGGCACAAGGAGAGATCATTTCATTGTGGCCAAATGTTTGATAGGCTCGGAATTGAATTTGTTTCGCCGAGGCCTAGGTATATTAAATGGAATGGGGTTGGAGTTTCTCTCCCATGATCTTGCTTGAGTGGCACAATGAGGGATCATTCCCTTGTGATCAGGTGCTTGATTGGCTCGAGGCCAGATTTGTTCCGTCGATGTCATATTATTATAAATGACGTGAAGATGGTCCATTCCCTCGTGGCAAAGTTTTTCGGATGGCCCGAGGCTGGTTCCATTCCCTTGTGGCAAAGTTTTCCAAATGGATAGATCTGACTTTGTGGGCGAAGAATGGAGTTCTTTGAGGCTTTCCAAGACGTTTATACAGTTTCATATATCTATTTTATTATGTATTAAATTAATGGCAAAAATGCAAAACTGACCCTCTAACTTTCACGTTTTTTCATTTCAGTCCTCTAACTTTCAGTTTTGTCAATTCAGTCCTTTAACTTTAAATTTTTATCAATTCAAGGCTCCGTTACAAATTCGCCGTTACTACTGCCAAAACGACGCCGTTTTCATTTATTTATTTTTTAATTTTTTTCGGAATTAAAAGAAAAATCTAAAAAAAAAAAAGGGAACGATCGTTCCCCTGAATCTGATTGATTCAGAGAAGGGGCGTTCCCCTTCTCTGAATCAGAGAAGGGGAACGATCGTTCCCTTTTTTTTTTCTTTTTTTAGATTTTTCTTTTAATTTCGAAAAAAAATAAAAAAAAATAAATGAAAACGGCGTCGTTTTGGCAGCACTAACGGCAAATTTGTTATGGAGCTTTGAATTGACAAAAATTGAAAGTTGAATGACTGAATTGACAAAACTGAAAGTTAAAGGACTAAATGAAAAAACGTGAAAGTTAGAGGGTCAGTTTTGAATTTTTTTTCCTAAATTAATTGTATATTGTTGTAAAAGTTTTATGTACAATATATGTATTATGTTGGTTCACTTCTAGTTATGAGCATATGGTCACCGACGTTGCGTTAAGGCTAAGGTGTGGACATGTTGATCCCGTAATCCCTCATGTACCTTAGTAGTTTTTAGATGTGAATATGTATTTCTGTTAGTTACAGGAAACACATAATAGATAAATTATTTTTACTTATTAGGTTTCATCCTAACTTAACTTGAGCCTTAGAATATTCTAAGTTTGTATTCGAACTTTTATGTTTGTGTAATTACATCATTGTGATGTTTTATCTATGAATGAATTTCATTTTCAAAAAAAAATCTAAAATATACAAAGAAATATAAGGATTCAAATAAAGTGGTTGTAAAATCATTATTTTTTTTGAAAGGTGAACGGTTTTTTTTTTTTTTTTTTTTTTTTTGGTAAAATCATTATTAGATCTTAATTGGAGAAGAAATGGAAGAAAGAGCAGAAAAAAAGAGAGCGTGTGATAGAAGCAAACCCAAGGCATATGCTAAAACCGCGTAAAATGCTTCTACTTTGCCAGACTAATTATATTAACAAACCACAGCCGTCTGATTTGACACATGGTACAGCTAAAAAGGTTAAGCATCAAATCTAACAAGCATATACTGACACGTGTCAGCCATCACTGGCAAGACCAATGTGCGTAGGACCCACAACCCAGTAACGTTCAAAGATGTTCACGGAAAGGATGCGATAATTTATTCTCTCTTTAGAATTTTATATAGTAGTTACTTGTTGAAATGTTGGCTGTATCCCTTTAATATCTTTTCACTTTATGGAAATGGAATTGACGAATAAGTTTTTTGATTTTTTTTCATTATATCTTTTTTTTTTTTTCTGACAAAATGTTGGCTGCTTATTGAGACGTGGTGCTTGAGGAGGAACCGGGATATTCTTGAGATAAGAACATAGCTTTGCCGAGTGTCCTTGGTGACCATATAACTAACAAAATCCACGATATCCGCCAGTATGCGTTTGGACGTTGGGCAATATTGGCAGATATAAAGACCTGGTGTTGATATGGTGATGCAGACAGTATTGTTAAGTTTGTAGGACTAACAGAGGATGCGCTATTGAATGTTCGGAGCCTGTAGAGAGTGAAGATGACTTCAAAATTTTGAGGATTTGGGGTTTTGTGCAAGTCACGAGGTCAATTGTCCGCTTTGGAATATTTACGAAGGTGTGTCTGGGGCTTTTCTGTGGGACTATGTCAGAGGGTTTTGTATAGGGACTCTGCTCTCTTGGTCCACAATAGTTTTGTCCCTGCAGGGAGTCTCATTCACGTGGACGTGACCAGTTAGTGGGCTCATATGTCCGACTCTCACTGTGGCTACGCGTAGCGTATGGATAATTGAGTGTTATATAGGCCCTGGTTTCTACTTGAACCTTAAATCTCAAAGGGATATAAGGCTCTTAAGTGCAAACATGGTACCATCAAACCGGTCTTTTTTTATGAAGGTGTAAGTCTGTGACCCCCCATGAGATTTTGTTCGAGGGCTTTGCCGTGAGACTTTGTCTGAGGGCTTTGCCGGGGACTCTATTCTCCCGATCCCGTAAGATTTTATACCTGTAGGGAGCCTCATCCACATGGATATGCGAGTTAGTGGACTCATATGTCTGACTCTCACTGTGGCTCTGCAGAGCTTAAGGATAATTGAGTGGCATATAGGCCATGATTGCTACTCGAACCTTATATGTCAAAGAGATATAAAACTCTTAAGTACAACCATGGTACCACCAAGAATTGGGAAATTTTGTCAACAGAGTTAATGTGGCGGAGTAAAAGGGGCATGTGAGGTTCATGTACCGATGGTGGTGTGATCCCCATGCGCCGATGAGAATAGAGAGAGCGAAACTGAAAAGTCGTACCTATTATCTGCTACCATGTTAGATAATGAGAGAAATTCTTAATTCACTATATTTGTATTTACAATGGTATGAACATTTATATTGGCAACATATTAAACTAAAATATGAAAGAAATAATACTAATAATGGAAAATAATATTACAATAATTATAATTAGAATCTTAGAGATCGTTTACATAATAAAGATATATTATTTTCTTAACAACATCTGAAAAAATTTTGAGAGGTAGCACACAATAGCTAATAAAATAAATATTATGGATGAGTTTGGTAGAGAGTATTGTACTTAGAATATAAACTTACTTATAAACTAAGAAATAAAAGCTATAGTATAAGTTAGGGTAGAAAAATAATCTCATGTTGTAAGTTATAATTTTATGAGAGTAAAAACTAGCTTATAAGATAACGTTAACTATGTGTTTAGTGTAGCGTTTAAACTTTCGCTTATAAGCTTACAAAACTATAAACCAATATCTCATGTTAAGGATAGTCTTGCCAATTAATTGAATTTAAATTATATACACTTTACATAAATTGAAGCTCAAGTTATTATATATTATATACTTTCATGCTAAGGGATAGAGCCTTCCAATTAATTGAATTTAAATAATATATACTTTTCGCAAAAACTTAAATTATTAGCCAACTTAACAGCGTCCTCACATGTGAATTCGATGAAACAAAAATAGTCACTAGTTAATAACTTAGCAAGTCCTTAGTCCTCCCACGTGGATTCAATTGGTCGTGGGCACATATGATTAGGAAATTTAGATCAGGAAAAATTCTACAAAGCGATCATATAATAACTCGATAATAATATTCACATTTGTATTAAAATATTAAAAAAAAAATTAATAATTATATTTAATATAATTATATATACATGTCATATATTTATTAATTGATGATATCACATCATTCATATCTCTATTGTATAAAAGAATTATTCTTATGAAATTGATATAAAAATAGGAGATTGATTCATTAAAATAAAGACATGAGAGTTTGAACATGAGTACTTAACTCTAAACACTAATATTACATTACGTCTAATAATATCAAGCTATGAATTTCAATTAATTAAGTTTCCAATGTTAATTAAGGAGACCCTATTACAAACGAGAACCACTATGAATTACGATTATATTTCAACAAAATTATGATCTAATCTTCTAGAAATCTAAAATAAATTAATTATTCAAATTTCACATAAATTTTCCTTCAATCGGTATCATCTTGTTGTCAAATAGATATAAAATTCCCATTTATTCATTAAAAGATTTTAAATTTTTAAAAATGGAATTGAGTGTTCATACTTGTCAAATGGTGTTGGCTTGTCAGGGAAGAAGAGGCTAAAAATTAAAATGCATGCTTCACACGTGCCGCCGAAGTTTATTTCACACGCTCACAATAACGCGGTTAAATTATTTTCCTTTTCCATCAACTTTACATTTAATTTCTTTCTAGGCATTTTTGTTTCTTTATCCATGGAAAAGGCATAAATTATTTTTTTATAATATAATTTGAATGAAAGTATCCCCCTCAAGAAAAATTAAAGCGACCCTTTTCAATCTTGCATATTCAAATGAATATAACCCAATAATGTGAGCTAGCTACCATTCAGTTTCTTTGAGTTCTAATTCTCTAGGGTTTATCATAAATAAGGGATTGTTTTATGATGATGATTTTGTAGCAAATTGTGTTACACCATTTAAAGCTAATTAAATTTTAAAAGAAACTAATAGAAGTATAATAATTTATTAAATTAATGAAATTTGGCAAATGTCAATCATGTATCGATCATGCCGCAAGTTTCTAAAACTCGTCACAATAATAACAAGCTCTACTGTGAATGAAGTGATTAGAAGTTGATTGATTGATGCAAAAAAAAAAAAAAAAAAAAAAAAATCATAATCATTTATCTAGAATCATACAAAGTTAGGTGCTTTTTATGTGTATTTTAATTCATATTTATTTTTTTTGTTAGTGTATTTACTTTTACATAATAAGTTCAAAGGATTAATGGCTTTAATTCATATAATTTGAGTCAATTATCCAATAAATCATTGCAATTTGAGCAAATTAGGGTTAACATATTTTTAAAATAAATTGTATGTTCAACATTTGAAGAATATATGACAATTAAATAGATTTTACTAATATATATACACACAAAACAACGATTTTTTAGGTAAGTTTTAAAAATACATAAACTATCTTAATTAGTTTCTGGGTAATTAACTCAAGAAGTAACATTTACATAAGTTTGGGAAATACATGGGACAATTATTAAACCGATGAAGAATTGTACTGATGAAAATATTCAAAACTTTCTCCAATGACATAAGAAAAAAGGAACATAAAATATGAAAATTAACAAGGATTTTATTTATGTCCATTTTTGTCAAGCATCTTACACATTGAATTTGTATTTTGTAGATAATACAAGGATTATTAATAATACAAAGATTTATGTAGTTCTACACTCGATTTACATTCATAAAGAAAAAAAAATATTGGAATTTTATTATCCTTGATAATGAATTATAATATCTCTCTTTTGAATCCCTTTCTTCTATTTATAAATACTCAAAGATGGTTTTCTTCCATTCTCTTCATGATGGGATCATGGGCTTCAAGTTGAGGGGGTGATTACTAGGTTGGTAGTGGAGGTGATTAGAAGAGAAATTAATGAGATTAACTTGTTAGTGATGACCTCATTTCGAGGTTGATTTTATCATCCTAATGTCTTTTTGAAATCGACTTCATCATCCCGAGGTCATCTGTATCTTTAGCATTTGGTCACTCTCGTCGAGATCATATTCAATTGATATTATTCTTATCGTCTAGTCATCGTTGTTGAGATCATATTCAGCTGAAATCATCTTTAATATTTGGTCATTCTTATCATTGTGTGAGTTCCAACTATTCAATTTATATTGTGTTTAAACCGACCTTAATATTAGTTCTTTAATTTTCAATATTGAGTACTTATGCTCAATACTGAAAACTTTGAGACAATTATGACCTTACCAACCCTAACAAACCACCCTTATATAATATATGATTCATTGTTATTCATCAAATTCTTCAAGATGAATAAAAATGAAATGAATTTATATTAAATTGATGGCTTATTGTGCTTTAATTTTTCCTTCAAAATGTTAAATCAATCCAAACTCAAATCTAACTTTGATCTTGTCGCTTAACATGCTAACACGTTGAATGAATATTGTCTCATGGAAACACAAACTTCATAACAAAGCAAAGCAAGCACAGATAAAAGTAAGCTCAAGAAACCGAGGGACATATATGTCATTGACTATGATTAATAGCTTTTGCCATGCCCTCACGCAAAACCAAAAAATGTTTTTTTTTTTTGCCGTTATATAATAAAACCCGCGA